>JAQMYM010000012.1:24661108-24681330 GCA_030014255.1 Parauchenoglanis ngamensis
CTCTCATAGTTGAGGTATACCTTTGATGAAAATTACAGGCCTCTCTCATCTTTTTAAGTGGGAGAACTTGCACAATTAGTGGCTGACTAAATACTTTTTTGCCCCACTGTAAATGTAGCTAAACTGGCTGTTTGTGAATAAGACTGGTTTTAGGCTATAGGCTATAATATAATGTAATAAAAGTGTTGCTGGTAATGCATCATTATTCGTGACAGAAAAGATTCAGTTAGTGGTTAAACACTCACCGTCCACTGTCTTTGGAACACCTGTACACCTTCACATTCATGCAATTATCCAATCAGCCAATCATGTGGCAGATCACAACTGAAGATTGGAAAAATGTTGCTTATCTTCAACCATCCAGCTGCATTGAGGCAGTGGCCACTATTACCTCGGTTTCCTGTGATAGAAATTTGATGCCATACATATGCTTTGATGAGGTAGAAATGCTTTCCTGAGATAGAAACACTTTGATGAGGTACAAACACTTTCCTGAGGTAGAAACACTTTGATGTTATAGAAATGCTTTAATGAGGTAGAAAAGCCATGTTGAAGTATAAACACATGGATGAGGTAGGAGTGCTTTATTAAGGTAGAAATTCTTTGCTGAGTTAGAACCAATTTGCTGCGTAGAAACCATTTTTGTTTGAAACTCTTTGATGAGATAGATATGCTTTAATAAGACAAACACTTTCATGAGGTAGAAACTCTTCAAACACTTTGATTGACAGAAATGCCTAAATGAATAGAAATGCTTTGATGAGGTAGAAACACTTTGATAGACAGAAAGCTCTTTGTTTGATGAGGTAGAAACTCATTGATGAGGTAGAAGTTCTTTGATGTGCTAGACACACTTTAATGAGGTAGAAATGCTTTAATAAGGCAGCAACACATTCCTGAGGTAGAAACACTTTGATGAAGTAGAAACACTTTGATGAGGTAGAACACTTTAATGGATAGAAATTCTTTGATGAGGTAGAAGTGCTTTAATGAGAAAGACACTCTCTCCAGAGGTAGAAATTCTTTGGTCAGGCAAAAAAGCTTTGATGAGGTAGAAACACATTCCTGATGTAGAAACACTGATCTAGAAATAAGGTAGGAATGCTTTGCTAGGTAAAATTAACACTGACAAATAAATAGAGAAAACGCTGTGTAAGGTGATGAAAGCATAAATAATGAGGTGTGTATATTTTGTTCAAATTTCTCTATCGCTGCCCATTTTTGTGCTTTGCTTTCCAACACACTATAGTGTCGAGCCTAGAATATTCACATTAGTGTAGCCAGTGGAAATACTAATCATGTTCTTCAACTAACCTTTTTGGAAAATTTGAATATTAAAACACAGTACATTATGATGCAAATCGATAGTGACTGATACAGCTTGCTGTGACTTGAGCAACTATTAGAATGGAGACATTTTTTTGATGCAAAATCTGTCACATAATAGGACCTAACAACATTAATATATTTACACATTTAGCAATTTAATTGCACCTTCATCATACTCTGTAGATGTCTATTTATTGCCATATGACAGGCTAAACAGTTTTTACTTAATGGAAAGTGAAAAGGGAAAGGAAAAAATAGATATTTTGTGTTGTATTTATTATAAACAATAACTATACATTAAACAGTGCAAGATATTGAGTTTTAAGTTTTGTGTTTTGTACAATATAGTGTAGAGTGTAGTAGTGTTGTTCACACTATTTTACAAGTATTTCATGCGTAATTGAGTGTGACTAGTGAAGTCAGTGTGTAACTCATTTGTATGGAGCTGTGCATACACTGAATAAATATTCGTCTTCTGGGAAGACAGGCAAATGTTTAACATCCCTGACAGATAAATTGTGGAATGAAGGATCCAGGGTATTCAGATCCTCTCTCTCTGTCTTGTTCTCCCAATATTTGTCATCCATATGCAGATAGCAAAGCATTTTGCTCTTGACTGAGACAGCTTTCGTCTCACATTATGAAAAAAACAAACCACCTCTTGGTGACAGAATGACGTTTGAAAGTGTGCGCTCTGCTTTGGTTACAAATTTGGTTCATTTCCTGTCTTTTTTTTTTTTTTAAAAAGGAGTGCGTTGATGCTCCGAGCTAGTAGAAGAAGCGGATCTCCCAGAGAGGGTTCTTCCTATAAGGAAGAGGAAACGCTAGAAGCGTCGTAAATTACTTTGGACTGGAAGTGCCATTGTCACTAAGCTTTTTTTGCACATGCTTATCACAAAGAGCATATTTGGTTAAAATTAAACCAAGCTACAGTGTGTAATGGTGATAGATGCAGAGTCGTGAATGATTTATGTGCGGGTTAAATTCAAAAGATGAATTCACAAATTAGCACAAATAGAGGCAGACGGCAGAGACGTTGCCAAAAAATCAACAGCAAATGACTTCCTTGAAGTGTTTTACTCTTGTAAAATTATGCTCAATAGAGTCAAAACATCTAGTTCAGTTTTGCTCAAATGACTGTGGCATGAAACAGACAGAAACTTGGCTTAATCCCTTTCCACAGGAAATGAGCAAGTAATATACATTCCAGTATGGCATTGTGCTGCCCCTCAGCCCCTAAGCAATCTTGCTCTTATACAGTACAGTAGCCATGAAGTGGCCCAGGCTTGAATATTCCTATATATTTTACCTGCTTTAACACACCTAATCCAACAATCAGCTTATTATCATTCTCTGAGTATGTTATCGCATACTCCAGTAATGCTCCAGGATCAGGGCTGGGAATCACTGCACTGTATAATGCATATGAATAACTTTAATCTGAGCACCGATTAAGTGTGGATGATCAACTGCTAAGAAGCACTCTGCAGCTCTTGCATGCAATAGATACCTAAGGCTTTTTTGTTTTTAAAATAGAGTCGAGCAGAGTAGGAGTCTCTTAAGCACACAGAACTGTATTTAGACAGTATTCAGATGCTGCCCACAAGCACTGTTGGTATATTTTGAAACCTCTGCTGGCGTCACATTCTGCATTTTGGAATACAGTGAGGAGGATTAAATATTCAGACACTTTTGTTTTTTTATTTAATAGGCTTTCGGTGCATATAGAGTATCCACTTCAAGTTTACACACATAATGTCTTTTGACTTTGTACTTGTAAATATGAGCAAAAATGCATGTGTTCATAACATATGTTTAAAAAACAAAATTGGTTCTCTTTCACTCCTCCTAAAGGCTGGCCAGAATCACCTGGATACCTTCCAGTAAAGTCACCATCATGCAAGCATCCAGGTGATAACCCTGATGGTTTTCTGGGCTTTAGTAAGGTGCTAAAACATTTATTCAGCTCATATTACTGGCTACATGCAGACAGATTATAGGAATACCTGTGTCTTGATGATGCTGTAGAGGCCATTTCTTTATGCCTGCATGTTTTGCATTCACTTATCCTCTTAGAGTGAAGCATATATTTGACAAAGTGTCTGCCAGCATGTTTGTATATGCTTTCTTTTACTGAAACTGACACTTTTAGTTTTTTTTTTATCTTAGTCTAGCAGTAATTTTAATTCTTATAGCAAACATCTCTCTGTGCGTTGACCATCCTATCAGTCAGCGTCAGAAGAGAAGGTTGATATCATCTGTTTTCCCAGCTCTCTCCTTTCTCCATCATCACCAATACTCTCGTACTCGCAGAGATTAGAGTGGTGGAGGTTTCTGATGACCGTCTGGATTAACACATGACAATCATTTGACCGCTTACCCATGTTCACAGCTGTTAATTAAACCTGAACTGCAGTCTGGACCACAAAACCCACAGGAAATGCAGCTTGTGCTTGTCCACAGAATTGATCTGTTTGTGTCCAGGACAGGCCAAGATGCATAGAAACACGGGTAGTTCAAGGTTCCACATAATTTCTCATTCTATAGTCATAATGCCTCCCGGGTACATCTTCGATTATGTAGAAGTTAGGCTAGTAATTATTTTCACCTTGTCCATTGTTATATATTCAGCCTGACATTTCCACAATAACAAACTGACATGAGTCAGAATAGCTTCAAGCACTGTTAATAAAAATGTAAATCGTGAGCAGACAAAAAAATTAAATTGCATAAGCTTAATACATTTCAAGTTTACTTAGAATGGTCTAGACTGAGCTCAAACCGCAGAACTCTCAAACTTCTCAAGCTGAATATGTAGAAAGTTGTTATACCTGCTAAGTCCTAAGGTCAGGACTTTGACTTGGCCATTCCAAAACATTAATTTTATTCTTCTTTATCCATTATTTGGTAGAATCACTTGTGTGCTCAGGGTCGTTGTCTTGCTGCATGACTCACTTTATCTTGAGATTCAGTTCATGGACAGATGTCCTGACTTTTTCCTTTAATTTTCCCTGGTATAATTCAGAACTCATAGTTCATCAATGATGGCAAGCTGTCCTGTCCTGGATGCAGCAAAATAGGCCCAAACCATAATACTACCAGCTCCATGTTTCATAGAAGGGATATGGTTCTTATGCTGGAATGCAGCATTTTCCTTTCTCAAAATATAACGCTTCACAAAATTTTTCCAGTAGCCTTCAGGCTTGTCCACGTGATCTTTAACAAACTGTAGCCAGGCAGCAATGTTGTTTTTGGAGAGCAGCGGCTTATTCCTTGCAGCCCTGCCATGCACACCATTGTTGTTCAGTATTCTCCTGATGGTGGACTCAGGAACATTTGCCAATTTGAGAGAGGTCTTTAGTTGCTTAGAACTTACCTTGGATTCCTTTGAGACCTCACGGATAAGACGCCTTGCTCTTGGGGTGATCTTTGTTGGTCTCCACTCCTGGAGGGGTTAAAAATGATCTTGAATTTCCTCTATCCTTCAGACTATGGTTAGGTGGACTCCGAACTCATTAGAGATGGTTTTGTAACCTTTTCCAGCCTGATCAATATCAACAACTTGCTTTCTGAAGTCCTTGGAAATCTCCTTTGTTCATGCATGCACTTCCACAAACATGTCGTGAAGATCAGACTTTGATAGATCCCTATTCTTTGAATAAAACAGGACGCTCACTCAACACCTGCTTGTCATCTGATTGATTGAAAACAGCTGCCACTAATTTCTCCTTCTAATTACCTGCTAATCCTAGAGATTCACATACTTTTGCCACTCACAGAACATCTGATGATGTTTTAGATCATGTTTATGCAGAAATATAGAAAATTATAAAGGGTGCACAATCTTTCAAGCACCACTGTATAAGAACAAGAGTGGCCCAAGAATAGATCCTTGTGGTACACCACAGTAAATGTGGTATATTTTAACTTCAGCACTGAGGTCTAAAAGGACATGGACTGATTATTTGTTTTCATTTGCATTCAGCCTGTGGTCATTGATATGCCTTTGTCAATTTTTCCCCCTGATGTATTTCACCAAATACATCCAGATTGGAAATCAGTCTGAGCTGCTGATCACAGATGGTGTTTCTTGAGTAGTGGTTTTAAGACAGCAACTTTACGTGTAGCTGAAAAGCAGCCTGAGCTATTTATAATCTTAAAACTGTGCTTCTGAGAGACAACCAAATAATGCATTTTAGCTGTTGATACTGCCTCTTAACCTCTATAACTTTACCTAAAATATTTAAAATGTCCTGTTCAGAATTTTGCTCCCTGTTCACCAATAAAATGACAAGTCCTTTTAATCTTGATATTTGGTCTTGCCAGGAAGAGATTTCATAGGGACCAATATCCTGTAGTTATATGCATTATCTTCAATAATATTGTTGTCATACTCAAGCCTGAAGGTCAAATTCAGCCCACTGCCTTCTTGTCACGCTAGTGATAAATATTAGATTTTAGCTCTTCTAACTAATATCACACTGCTCCTTCCTGAAATCATCCCCCTTCGATAGAAACAGCAGATGGATTTCTGGTGTAATTACTGTGGAGAGAAATAAATCTTCTCATGAATAACAAACCCAATCCACTGCTCTAATCCAGATTTTGCACTTCAGTCAGTGATTCAAGATCAGACCAGACATCCACTTCTCTTATCAGGTGGCAGGCAGTCTGTCTGACTCTTGAACGAATTGTTCTCGAACGAACTGACTTGAAAAATGACACAATCGATTCAGTGAGCCGAACGGCATTATTGTCAGCCATACTAAATGCAAACTCAAGGGGCGGAAAACCAAAAAACTCACCTATAATTTACAAGATCTTCTCTAATTGTCATTGATGATCCCTCTTGGGTAAACACCATCATTTAATTCTCTCACTCTGACCTGTTGAGCAAATTGGTTTCTGTCATGTGGGGCCCACCAAAATCTCAAGATCCCATTAAAAATGTTGGTACAGGTTGGTACACGAAATGATAAAGGTGCAAGACTAGTGGGCTATTGCAGCTTGACAGGTTTTTTTTGTTGTTGTTGTTGTTTATCATGAATCATCAATCATAAATCATGTGATTCATGAACATGAACTAAAGTGGGAAAGCTTGTTGTACTAGATATTACCAGCAACAATCGTAATGATTGTACTTTAACTGTAGAGTGTTAGTTAGATTTTTGACAGATACCTTGAAACATTATTAGCAAAGGATATAATGATATGTATAAACTAAATGCAACTGAGCTTTGCATAATATACAAGATGAAATGTGTTAATGTGGTAGAACTTGAAGGTTTTACATGCCCCTGGGAGAAAGTGGAATGGATGCTTGTTTAATTCAAAGAGACAGTTTGAAAGAATGGGGTCTGTTAATTGATTCAAACTTATCATTAAGTGGCAGGTGGTCTGTTACACTGACCTGAAATTCATCCAGCCCCTGCTTTTAACAATTAGTAGAGAGGCTATTAGATGATCTCAGAACAGGAGAAAAGAGCAGATAATGCCAGTGTGGAGAGCTGACAGGTGACATATGGTGTCAGCGGGGGACGCATAAATACACAGCTGGGACAGGGCAGAGAGGTAATGGTATTGCTTCCAGGTAATAGAGAGACTAATGATAGGCTTGGCAACACATCGTATAATAGTTTCAGAAAGCTGCCACAATGGCATGAAGGATGAGAGATGGGAGATCAATAGCTCATGTACTAATACAATGTGAGCAAGCATATGTCTGATTCACAGATTCACCACAAGGATCAATTTGAACCTGAATCAATTGGAAGAAAAACAGCAGGCTGTAAAGTCAGTGATGAAAAAATCTCGAGTAACTTTGTCAGTAACCTGAACCAACCACCTTCTGTAGCTGTGCAAAGATAAAGCAAAATATTTCATGTCTTCTGGAACATATTCCTTCATGTTACCCCAACACAATTCAATGGGATTGTAAAAAAAAAAAAATACAGGAAATACACATTTTAAAATATTTATTTGAATCTATACATGGTTGATTTTCAGCTGAGATGGTTGATTTTCAGAGTTGTAGATCACAGGCAGACATCCTAATATCATGAGGTAGAATTTCCACATAGGACTTTGTTGGTCCCTCAAGCTGACAAGGCCTTGAAGCAGGAAAGTGGTCTTTATATTTTGTCCATCATGTGCCACCGTTGGATTTAGGTCAATTAATGTCCATTTGTCCCATCTCTTCAAAGGCTGGACATACATAACCAAAATTAAGATCATATGTGCAGGACAGTTTCCCCAGTGGCAGCCTCCAGTGAACACCAGCCTTGTTCAGTCTTGTTTATGTTTATCAGATATCTTCAAGAGTACACATTTAGAAAAATGGCTCTTGAAGATTCCTTTGAATAGTTAATGTTCCAAGTTTTTTGTAATACTTCTGCTTTTTCTGTACAGGAAAGCCCTCTGTTGCATTTCCACATGAAAACAAATGAACCGTGTAGGACGCCATATTGAACCTTATAACCTTCGATCAATATCAAGTTCAATAATTCATGTCTACAGTTGCTTCTTTTGGTCTCCAGGTCCAGCAGTTCCTGTGGGTGTGGATGTGCAGGTGGAGAGCTTGGACAGCATCTCGGAAGTGGACATGGTGAGATTACAGCACTGCAACTCAAAGCAGGATAAAAAAAAAAATGATCTGTGTGCCATTAGTTACGTAGAATGCAAAAGATTTCATTATACTGGTCTAATGAAATACAGGGCTGGGCTACTTTGCAATTGAAATCTGTCTAGCTACTTGTAATTTACAATCAGCCAAACTACCCTTTTGATCAAGTAGCTAGCTATGTTACAAGCTACTAACAAAAAGCAACTAACTGCACTGAAGCTCTGAAGATTGTTTGTAAAAAAAAAAAAAAAATTAACAGGAACATAAAGGGCTCTCTCCACTCCAATCCACTCCACTCTGGCTACTCCCCAACAAAATAAAACAGACAGTTGCTGTTGATAGATATTTTATACAATGGTGCTTAAAAGTTGTGAGCCCTTCAGAATTTTCTATATTTCTGCATACATATAGCTAAAACATCATAAAAGTTTCACATACATCCTAAAAGCAGATCAAGAGAAACCAATTAAACAAATGAGACACAAATATTATACTTGGTCATTTTTTTTTTTTGAGGAAAATGAATCAATATTACATATCTGTGAGTGGCAAAAGTATGTGAACCTCTAGGATTAGCAGTTAATTTGATTAGTGTTCCTAGGGCATGTGATTATAGCGTAGCCGAACCTAGTTGAGCAGTTCTGCACATTTGTATGTGTCCCTGGAAGCTATTTTTTCAATGCATAGAATCCAGAATACGCTTGGCTAGTCCTTACTGAATTGTGCCACGGTTTGAGTGGTCATGGGGATTTACTGTTATGTAATATAGTAAGGAAAGCAAGGAAAGAAGAATGAGTCATCCAAGCAGACAGCATATAGGGTTTGCCCAGTGATGGAGGAAGGAATTAACCAGAATCCCCCATCTGCCCATGGCCAGAGAGTCTCTAATCTCAGATATATTACACTGATTCCAACAGATACCAGTGTTACACAGTTGTTGGCATGCAGTAGCTTTTGTGTTTGCATGCCAAATCAAATGTACAGAAGAAATGAGTTAAAATTGTTCCACATTCCCATTCCCATGGATTGCCCAGTGTCACTTTAATAATTATGTTCCCAGTGAATTGTACAACCGGGGAATTGTTTGGAGATGCATTATTTCCATTATGTGGAAACTAAATGGATGCAATGTATTAAAGTGTCAAATTCCTGTTTGTTTTGAGGATGCATCCTGGTTTAACCCAGGGTTTCAATCTAGGGGACTAACAGGGCTAACAGGAATCATGCATGAGACAGAAAAAAAATTAAAACAGTTTTAGGCTGTGCATCCTCTGGAATGGATTAGTGGATTACTCGGGGGATTTTTAGAGATCTGTCTTTCTTCTGAGCTCTCTCCTTCAGTGACTTTGACTTGAGTGAATTTTGCTCAGCCAACGCCGCAGCTTAACCCTAAATGCTAAAGGTAAATAGCTATCAGTAGTGCTCTGACCTCTGCCTCCGGCATCTATATAAAATTCACCACAACTTGCACCAAATTTTTTTTGCTGCAATATGCATGATCAGTAAAATCTTTGACTCCTGTCTCAGGACTTCACTATGACCCTATACCTGAGGCATTACTGGAAAGACGAGCGCCTGTCCTTTCCCAGCACCACCAATAAGAGCATGACTTTTGATGGTCGTCTTGTGAAAAAGATCTGGGTCCCGGATGTTTTCTTCGTCCACTCCAAACGCTCCTTCATCCATGACACCACCACGGATAACATCATGCTCAGGGTCTATCCTGATGGACATGTTTTGTACAGCCTCAGGTGAGGAGATGTTCAGCCAAACCAAGAAAAGTCCTGATGGATCTTCTCAAAAAATGAATTATCAATATCTCCATGGTTGATATTAGGATCATCTCAAATGTTGGAGGAAACATTACACAGTCCTGAGTAAGATAGATAAGTAAATAAGTAGGAAAATCACCAAACTATACAGAAGTCTGACCTTCCAGACTAGAATTACTGACCTGTAATGTAATGTAGCAGATATTTGTCCAGAATTATTCAGTAACTACTATGAATTATAATATTATACTGGAACTGTAGTGGAAAACATATAAAAATATTCACTTAATCAATCTGGATGGAAATCTGGATATAGCAGTAGCTCCTGGGAGTCATTTTTAGAGCAGTGGTGAAGGCATTGGGCTGCTGATCAGAAGGTTGTTTGATTAAATCCCAGTATGACACTATTGGCTCCTGGGGCAAGACCTTTAACCCTCATAATGCTCAGTTGTACCCTGTCTCAACTGTCATTTGTTTTACAGCATCAGTCAATGTCAATTTTTGTATTTCACTTCTGATTACTCTTTCAATAGAGCTTTGTGTTGGGCGAGCTTTGTGTTTGTGATTATGTTATGCAGAGTGACAGTAACCGCAGCGTGTAACATGGACTTCAGTCGCTTCCCTCTTGACACACAAACCTGCACACTGGAGTTGGAAAGTTGTATGTTACGAATTAATACTTGCATAAACAAATACCATCCGTATACTTTAATTACACAATCTGAATAAACCCTGAATACTTAAGAGCATGCTGATTAAATATAGACTCATTTTCTGTGTGCAGATGCCTACACAGATGAGGATCTCATGCTTTACTGGAAGAGTGGAGATGAATCCCTCAGCATTGATGATAAGATTTCACTCTCTCAGTTCCTCATTCAGAAGTTCCACACCACATCCAGACTGGCCTTCTATAGTAGTACAGGTACTGTTTATGCCTGGGCCTTATTAGAGAATAATCAGGCCAATATTGGGGCTGTTTTGTGTGGGACATAAAAAAATTAAGTGTTAAATCTTCCAATCTGCTCATAGTCCACAGTCTTTGGACTTAAAGTTCAGCCATTTAATATTTGTGACTCAGCACCCTGTTGTGTGAGGGGGAACATCAACCCACTTATGTTTGTTCATGAGAAATTCTGTGAGATCCCAGGTTCATAGGTTTTACATTTGTCCACCCCTGCTACTTCGTCAGCACACTTCAAAATGAGTTCTCAGACACTTCCTGTAATGTATTTTGTATGTTATACTAAAAATGCTGAGTGATTTATTCTAGGATAATTATTTTTGTTTTTTATCAGTCAGTATGTAAGCATCAAATGCTACATTGAACATGAGGTTCGATTAAACTTTGATTTGCTTGATGGTATCAATATTATTTTGTTCATCTGGATAAAAAAGTGGAAATATAATGTTAGCAGTATTCTTAAAGCTAGAGACTATTTCTCCTGAATCCAGATTGCATACAATCTTCACAGTGAACACAATGTAAATAAAATTACTAATATGTCGCTCTTCGGTTTGATCATTCTTCTTCAGGTTGGTACAACCGCTTGTACATCAACTTCACCCTGAGACGTCACATTTTCTTCTTCCTGCTGCAGACCTACTTTCCTGCTACTCTGATGGTCATGCTGTCCTGGGTGTCCTTCTGGATCGACCGCCGCGCTGTCCCTGCCAGAGTGTCCTTAGGTACAGGATACTTGAATAATTTGGTGCAGTTTACTAAATTCTTTTGAGGTTACTACCAAATTATTCTTATCGGTAAGGCTTTTCTGCATAATGTATGTAGATCCATAGGTGTAAGTCTCGTTAGTATGTATAAGAACTCGTGGCAGGTTTTCTCTTATTATTATATTTTCTTAAAAGTTATTTCTTACTGAAAGTTTATATGCAACATTCTAGTGACCAGGTGTGAATAATAATATAGCAAAATCTACTTGACACATAATGAAACATTTAATGTTTTTTTTCTTGATATTCTCCCCAATTTAGTTATAGCCAATTCCCACCCTCTCCAGTTTGGTATCCCACAATGCACTTGGGAGCCCATCTGCATCAACGTCAAGGCAGAATGGTTGAATCTCCACACAGAAAGTCAGGATCAACAATACTAAATACTAAATATACTCTTAAATGTAAATGTAGTACAATAAACTACACGACAGGGAAAAAGTGTATCAAAATCACGCTTTCAGATTTTGGATGTCCTGAGATTAGCATTATCACATGCAATATTAGCATTCTGGTGGACAGTCACTAACACTAATGCTAGAAATTCAAAACCACACTGATTATCTGCACTGAAAAATACAGAGTGATTCAGTCATATTCTGTTTGGTTTCTAAAGTGTGTAGGTGAGACTTTTACATAGATTCAAGATCATAGCTTTGCCCTTTACCGTCAAGCTTCCTAGCTAGCACTTAGCTGACTAACTAGCACATTTATTTTTGTCTCTTGTACTTATATAAGTACACTGTACTTACACTGTACTTATATTATGCTCTGATTGTCTCTGGTTAAACATGGATCATTTTAAGAACTTAGCTGACAACATTCTTTATTTTCTCCATCTTTTTTTCCCCACCATGAACTGTTCTTAAACAGAAGCTGAATAAAGCTGTGTGAAGCTGTGTTTTGTGAGATGAAAATGCTTTTCTTCATTAGAGATGAGAGCAGTGCCTCAAAACAAGTCATTAACGGAATCTATATTTAATATTTGAAACAGCATGATAAATAGCAGCTTCTCCACATACAAATTTAGCTTATCGAAATTAGCAGATTAACACTTCAAAATGTAAAAAAAATGATGATGAAGGTGTGAATAAGGGAATGTTCCTTGTAAGATAGTAGTTTGAAGCTTAAGGTTTTATTGTAATTGCCATATGGTCAGTATAGTAATACTGTTGCTTAAAAAGACATAACATTAGCATTGTGCTGAATAGCACTGTTTTTGTACTGGTTGCTATTGTTTTTATATTGGAGTTACTGCAAATGTTAGCAGGGTAAAAATGGAACTGACAGGTGCTAATGTGAGCCACAATTCATAAATAACATTTCTAAAATGACTGTTGCAGAAAATGTAGTTTGCTATAAGCTGTAGCCTGCATACAAATGGCCACTGTGCCTCTGTTTCTGGCTAAACTGTAATATTGGGCCATATAGGTTAATATTGCCTACAGCAATTTTCTATAGCTAACAGTAAAAATGACATTTGTAGTCAGTTCAATGATGAATTTGCATTGCCAATATATGCTATGTAATGTTTTTCTAGCTTATTAAAACTGTATAGTTGTCGCAGAGTCCAGTTCCACTCACTGAATCTTTTTAGTTCAATTCATTTTTATTTGTATCACACATTTAGCAGTACACATCGTAACAATGCAGCTTTACAGAAATACAGATGTAGATTTAGATCCATAATGAACAAGCCAGGTTTGACACTGGTATGAACCAACATGACTGTCGATCACGCCTGATGCAGACCTACCGCAGTGCGTTTTGGGAAATGTGATTTTTTTACAGGTTTAAAAAAAAACTAAAACATTGAATGGTAACTGTGGTAAGTTACTGCAATCATAAGGCATTCTTCCAATTGTGGAACCTGTTTCAGGATCTCAGGAACTTTAGGTGTTTTTCCATCAGTGGAACATTGGTTTTTCTCCCAGAGCAGGAGCTATTAGGGTGGCGCATGATGTAATGAACATCGCTGATTTTTATTAGCCAACCACATAGGTAGAAGGTTTCTGATCATGCAGGTTTTGCATTTTTTCACCCCACCTTCATCCGTGTACCCAGCACTTTTTAAAACAAAGTTGACTCAAGTGCTTCACGAAAAGATTCCACACCCTATAGCACTCCAGCGAATAGATTACCAAATGCTGATCTAATATTTCTAAGTCTCACCATACAAATTGCCCTGCCTTGCACCACACCTCATCTGTAATAAATAAGTACACAGAACACTTGCTACGAATGCAGCTGTGGTCTGTGAACCACAAATAACTGCAAGGGGTGGTGTTTAACACCTGGATATTCTCTTGTGTGCACACACATAGACCTTTACCACAAAGTCATATTATGAGGTAGTACCCACTATGAGTAACCAGCGTAATGCCACTTTGCCTTGTGAAAACTACGCAGCAAGTGCCTACTGGGTCAGGTCTTCAGGACCAGGGTTACTGGGGTTCTGGGAGCGCAGATCTAACTGCCCGTATCTCCGCTTGTGGCCGGTGGGCACTGAAGCATCAGCTTGTCAAATATTGTTAATTATCACTTACATGACACTTACATTATAGCAGCTATAACAGTCATTTCCTTACCAGCCTCTTTTGTTTTCTGTCTTAATGTTAGTAAAAAAATTAAAATAAAAAAAAAATCAGCTTGTTATGTTACAAAGAAGTCAGAAGCATGGTATTCTCTTTCCACTAATGGAAAACTTACCATTTAAAATTACCGCTAGACACTCCTTCTCTTTACAGAAAACTTCACTCTATCAATTATAATTTTTTTGTTAAACAACAAAATTTTATGAATTTTTTTTTATTATTATTACTACAGAAACATTAGTACATTATATTGACTCCATTAATATAAACTCATAGCTGGACTTATTGTCAGAGCTGTGGTATAATTACCATTCTAAAAGACGAGACGACTGTGGTTTTTTTTTATTTGTTTCCTCAGGCATCACCACTGTGCTCACCATGTCCACCATCATCACAGGTGTAAATGCATCCATGCCCAGAGTGTCCTACATCAAAGCCGTAGACATCTACCTGTGGGTCAGCTTCGTCTTTGTCTTCCTCTCTGTCCTCGAGTACGCTGCTGTCAACTACCTGACTACCGTAAAAGATGGAAAAGAACGCAAATACAGGGAAAAGGCCAGACATCAGGTCTACTTTTACATTTACATTTAGTTTACCAGAACATTTCTACACTTTTTAGGGAAATGGTTATAAGAGAAGTTTAGTTAGTATATAATATATATGCTTATAAATAAAATAACATCAATCCAAACAGAACAATAGACTCTTAAAATTACACCGACTAAGCTCATCATGTTTGTTGTTTGTTGTTAGCAGTCTTTGCCTTGTACATGTGGCCTGCCTCATGGCAAGAGCATGATGGTCGACGGGACGTACAGCGAGGCAGACAGCAACAGCCTGGCCGGTTACAGCCGTGCACCCAACGGTCCTGAGGAGCTGAATGACAAACATGAGCGCATGGTGGTGCACCTTGCCGTCGACAGTGAGTCCACAGGCACCAAGAAGAAAGGCCTCCGTGGTTTCCGCATCATCCACAGCACGCATGCCATTGATACATACTCACGCATGATCTTTCCTGGAGCCTACATCTTTTTCAACCTCATCTACTGGTCTGTCTACTGGTGACTCCTCACAGCTCACAGGGAATACAGGGTTTTGAACATTAGACCATTACCGCACATCTTAATGGAATCTAAAGACAATTATCTGGCGTTTAGATGTAAATGAATGAAGCAAGCAAAAGTTTGCTAAAACCACAGCAAACTTGGAAAGACCTCAGTTACTCAGTCTGAAATCTCAAATAAATGGATGTACTTTGGAGGTGCAATCTTATATATAGAGGAACGTTTTTAAACTCTTCACATGGCAATAGGATCACAGTTTCACAGCTCAGATGACACTCTGCGCCATAAGTCAATCTGACTGACTTACTAAAAGCTCAGATTTCTTCACTTGATTTTTTGATTAAACCTCTGAGGGAGATCAAATCAACTTTCATGTTCTTCAACGTCCTCTCTAATTTAAATAACAGATTTTATGCCACTCTCATGGCTGAGTTGTCGACATTCAGACTCTGAATTGTGAACTTTTATGCTTTCTGCACATTGAGCATTGGTTTCACAACTAGCCAACAACCCATCATTGAAATGGGGAATGCTATATTTACCTCCATTCCACTATACCAGCATTTAATGTATAAATTGAGGCAGGATCATAGATCATTATGAAGCAGGACGTTACTGATATAGATACAGCTTTATTGGCTATGCTATTTTCACAGACGGTATAATTATGTAAGGGATAGAACACAATGGAGGGCATGCTGTTATGGGGAAATAGTCAATGATGAGGTGATGTGATGCTGATGTTGTTGGTTTTCCTGAAAACAGCACATCCTGAAGAATTTGTGGCAATTTGCCAGGACAGTGGTGGCTCAATGGGTTAAGGCTCTAGGTTACTGGTTGGGGGTTCAAGCCCCTGCACTGTCAAGCTGCCACTGTTGGGCTCTTGGGCGAGGTCGTTAATCTTTTTGGCTCAACTAATCCACATGCAAGTGGGAAAAAGATGGAAGAAGAAGATACAACAGCACTTCCAGTTTACTGAATGAATGAAACTTATTATATTTAATGAATGAGTGTGAAACCTTCCAAAACAGCAATTCTTGTAATTATCCAATCAGCCAAGCATGTGTCATAATGAACATAATGAAAAAATGTGATCTCAGTGGCATGTTTGTTAAAGCTAGGTGGGCTGGTTTGAATATTTCTGAAACTGTTCATCTATTGCGACTTTCACACAGAAACAGTTTCTTGCGAAAAAGAAAAAATATCCAGTTATTACAGTTCTCTAGGTGGAAACACCTTGCTGATGAGAGAGGTCAAAGGAGAATGGCTAGACTGCTCAGTTTGAGTTATAAAAATCTCACCAGAAGTTACTATTGGCTCTCGGAAATGTTGCTAAAAGCCGCTAGATTGCGCGACGACGTCACGCAATACGTAACCTGCTGTTGGATTTTATGGTCATTTTAGTTTATGAGTGTCTGCATTGTCGTTGTACAGTACTGAGCCAAAATGTTACACAGGACATTAGCCTAAAACGATTAGTATGTGTACGATTTCCTGTATGCCCACATTTCTGATCATTAGATTTATAATAGCATGGCAATAGGCACAGCATAGGCTTAGCCTCCAATGACATTGGTCGAACTGCATAGTATCTGTTAGATCTGAAAAACATCTACTTCCATGTAGTTACAAAGGCTGATTCTACAATCATTACTTTTGTAAACATGGGCAACGTTTATGCTAGAGCACTAGGAAAGGCAGACGTCACAGCATTCATAAATCGCTGAAAGGTTCAACAATAAGAATGGAGGTATGAGTTCTGATGAGTCGCCAAATTTGTCTTTAGTGGCTAGATAAAAAGTTTTAGTCAAAAAGTCATTACACTGATAAAAATTTTGTCTTGGGGCCCCTGGTGGCTCAGAGTCCGTAAGCAACCAACTCTTTATGCTTAAGATTCTTCTTAAGCTATAGAATTAAGATTAATTCTTAAGCTATAGAATTAAGATTAATTCTTAAGCTATAGAAATGGCCCTGCGTTTATCCATAAATTGAAAATTGTACCTTATGTGATGTATGTGAGATTTTATCATTATTGAGAACATTTAGTGAGCTAACCAGTGCACCTTAAAGTTTGAGAGATGTAAACAGCTATGTATTTCTTTATTGTTTAGGTGCTGCCTGTTGGCTGGGTTCTATGTTATCTCGTGAGGGTGGCATTTTACTTGAAGAATATATTTCGTTCTTTATTATTTTTTTTTTATTTCATTGAGCCTTCTGAAATATGCCTGTCTATTTGCTAAATTCTTTTAGCGGCGTGAATTAAGGATGTGCTTCTTATAAACAAAACTAGCTTTACATTTGTTGGATATGTTTAAGTTACTTGTACCTCTGTAATTAAATGACTGTCTGCCCAAAGTCAGAATATGTGTATGTAACTCACCTGTATGACAAGATGTTCATTCAGGTCAACAGTTTAGTTTTACCCCATAATGCCTAGATCAGGTCACTCACCATGCTTATAAGCACAGCTAATCCTCAGACCACTGTTTAATACTGACTGCTGTACCCTTACTGCAAAAAGCTTTAACGAATGTATGCTTCTTTTTTATTTCTAGATATCGCAAAAGGTTGCGTAAGACTTTGTGAAAAGTGAAATGCATGAGATTGTGTTATGAGTATATCTCCATCATGTTTCTGTAAGCGTTTGTCTGTTCTTTTTTTTAAACAGCAGTTTAAGAGTTCTAAATAAAGGTTTTACTTTTTTTTGGTTGAAATGACCCACATTTAGGTTTCACGGACTGCAGTAGAGACAAGTAACATCACTGTACTTATCAATCTGAACAAAAAGGAATGTATTTCATACAATTTGCACCTGGCGTAATTATAAAAGATGATCTCAAACATTAAAAAAAAAGAAATTTGTTTAAAAACAAATAGTATTCAGACACCACAAATGAACAACATTAGTACTTTGTTGCAAAGCTGTTATTGGCAAGTAAAGATGTCTACAGTAAGAAGTAATAAAAGCTTTTGGCAGCATCGTGGTTTAATTTTGGCCCTTCTTCCTGGCAAACAATCTTCAGTTCATCAAGGTTACAAGGATCCCACTGATGGTCTTGCAATTTCAAAATCCTCCACAAATTTTCAACAGGATTCAACTCAAGAGATTGGCTCGACCATGCAAGAGCTTGTTGAGCTATTTTGGACTCAGGAGGCAGGTGTGAGACTGTGGTGTTGCTTCATGTCCTGGTAGACTTTTCAGCACTGCCTTTTTAACTGAAATATCAGTGTTAAAGGTCCACTATGTAGGATTTTGAGATTATCTATTAGCAGAAACTGAGTATATATTCCATAATATGCTTAGGAATTCCTAAGTAAGATTTCATTAGTGTATAATTACTTGTAACTACGAATCATTGTGTTTTTGTAAGTTTACAGAATGAGCCCTTTATATCTACATAGGGAGCCGGTACAGATCTGGCTTGTTGGCCAGTTATTGTACATAAATAAGATCAGTGATGATATTTGGTGATTATATTTTTTTGTAATGGCGCTGTCATTGGGGTTACCATTACTGACTCTGAACAGATCAGATTTTTGTTAATTAATTTGAATAACTTCACAGTTCTCTGTCTTTCACCATCCTGTTTTAGTTGATGGATGACTGAAAAAAAGTTCACTAATCAGAACAGACATGGATAGTAAAATGACAAATCTCTGAAAACGTCTGTGAATGTTTATCGGCCCTGCTCCAGTATTTTCAGAAACGCTTTACTGAATGTGAATCTGGTCCTTGGTCCTCCAATTAATGACCCCTGCTCTAAAAGATTAATGTGCATCATATAAATACAAACCATAACAAAAGCATTAGGATCGACAAATTGGTCACACTGGATAAATCTCTCTTTTTTTCCTAATTAGAATTCAGAGGTTGCCAAATTGACCAAAACTCACTATCATAACCTCGACCTTCTCCTGACATTTCTGTCTCAGACATGCCAGAGAACTGAGGTGTTTGTAATTCGATGAGATTTTCTAAATCCTCTGAGGATCTTGCTTTCTGAGACAGAGATCTCATGCATGTGTGTAAGCCAGTAATCCATGTTTGAGACTGCAGTTAATCCTTCATACGAACAAATATAATAGTGCACTCAAAGGAGTCTTCGAGGTTCGGTGTTTACAGAACAGGAATCATCTCTTGGCAGCCGGTGGTAGCAATGTCTGAATGCTAAATCAGTAGGCAGAAGAACAAAGCAAGCAGTAATAGGAACAAACGCACACCATGTTTTGCATTATTTTACAGAGTTTAGAAATCAAAATAAATAAAAGGAATCACAGCTTTTGGGACACTGCATTGTTTGCGGATGGTGTTACGGTAATGTGGAGGCGTTTGGCACTATTTTGAATTTAACATCAGAAGAACGAACGTATACTTGACAATCTGTCCAATTTACATACATTTTTTATGTAAACAAGTTGTGCTGTAATTTCACAAATCAAAACAGAGATGGGAAATAAAATGAAAAACCTCAGCTCCAGCCAGGACTCACTGCATCTGTTCCTCTAACAGCACAAGCTTTTGGATGATTACTGTACAGGGAACCTATGGTGCTATGAAATCATGTAAACCAAAATGGTGCCTGGTGATGAATTTGTTTTTCTTAAAAACGTACATATGATGCCAATTTATTAAATGTGAAATGAAACAACAAATGTTATGCAGGTATATTTCATTTTTTTTAAGCCAAGATGCTATTGAATTCTTGAATCTGATTGGTCTGAAGGTTTTGATTAATTTTCTAAAACCCAAGGAAAATGTATAATTGTTGATATGGTGAAGGAGACTTTTATTTTGTATTTATAAAAAGAGTCTCCATTTGTTGAAAAGAGCGTGGCGTCAAAATGACTTATATAAGTGATTTTAAATTTAAATTTAAAAACATTGCTACGACTTTGTGATTTCTCCGGCATCTTGCATTTTATTGTTTGGTTTTGTTTTGTTTTGTAACAGTGTCAACTGAAAACTTATATCATATATAATAAAATCCATCCATCCATTAGCTATACCGCTTTATCCATCTGGGTCACGGGGTAACTGGAGCCAATCCCAGCATCTTCGGGCGAGAGGCGGGGTACACCCTGGGCAGGTCGCCAGTCCACCACAGGGCCA
>JAQMYM010000012.1:24688324-24708732 GCA_030014255.1 Parauchenoglanis ngamensis
CCACACAGAAAGGCACCCTGGGTGACCCGGGGATCGAACCCAGGACCTTCTTGCTGTGAGGTGACAGTTCTAACCACTGCACCACCGTGCCACCCGGTATACCTGTCTGTTGAGAAAATGTAACATTTTTGGCTGAACTTCAAGCACTACGTCTGGTGAAAACTCAGCTCATCAATTGGCCAATACCATTCCTGTGGTAAAATATGGTGGTGGTAGCATCACGCTACAGGAGCGCTTCTCAACCACAGGGACTGGAAAGGATTCCGAAAAGGACGAATGCAGCCAAATACAAAGAGGTTCTTGAAGTAAATCCACTCCAGCATGCACACAGCCTCAGATTGGGGTGCAAGGTTACTTTTCAGCATGATAAAGACCCAAAACATACAGCCAAGACAACGCTGGAGTGGCTTTGGGACAAATCTCTCTGAATGGCTCTGAAGACGCAGTTCACAGATGCTCCCATTCAGTCTGACTGATTCAGGTGTGCAAAGCATGTTGAGACTCAAGACGGGTCCAAGCTGTAACTGCTGCCAAAGATACCTCTACAAAATATTGAATATAAGATCTGAATACTTATATAAATGAGAGATTTCATAGTTTGAGCTTTTAATCAATGTGCAAAAAAATGACTGAGTAGATTATTGAGCAAATCCATTTGAAATTAAATCTATAAAACAGAAAAGTGAAGGAGTCTAAATACTTTACGAGCCCTTTGTATATGAAACGGCATATGGTGAAAAAGGTCAAACGTTTCTAAGCTAATTTGGAGCCTTTTTGGTTTGAACATGTACATTTTGTGTGCATGTACTATAAAAGGACTTTCAGGCTTTACTCTAAAATGATTCACCTAATGGGCATTTACAGCATTACTGCTCATCAGTCACTAATGGCATGGTTTCGTCTTGAGACTCAGTGGCACAAACAATTAAAATGTGTTCACAAAACAAATCAGCTAGACTCTTGCCTGATGATGACAATGGCGATGGAAGAAGTCATAAAGAATTAAAATTTAATGTTTAATGTAAAATTTTAAGATTCCTATTCCCTTGTTCACGCTAGATTGCATGTTATAAGGTTCAGGCTTTCCAGTCAATAGGACTTAATGTTATTAATAGGCTGTTTACATGCTAGAGTAAAGAATGACAGGGTGACTCAAAATCTAAATCGATCATGCACGTTCAAAAAGAACGTCACGTTTCATAATAATATCTTGTCTCTGGTAGATGAGTGTCGATAGACTCTTTTCATAACCTTAATCAAAGCACTTGCTCCCATTCAATAGCTCCGTCCCCACTGACATTAATCCAACCTGTTATCAGTCATCAGCTGGACAAGATAAACACAGCAATTTGCTTTTTTTTTTTTTTTTAAATCACCTTATAGAGTTGATGTGTATAACAGGTGAAATTAGAAAAGTGTTGATGTACTAGGAACACCAATAGCAGGAAAACAAATTGCTCCTGGGCTGGATTTTTTTTTAATTTACAATAAAAATCTGATCTCATATATTTAAAAAATGAGTTAATTTTCTTGTTAGGATATAAATTTTCTGCTTACTTATGTATGAGAGGCTGGAGGCATGAATAAGAACATATAAATCCCATTTTGCTTTACAATAAAAAGAGGAATTTAAGGTCATTAATCTCAGTATTGATTAGACGTACACAGGATATACTGTTTCTGGAGAAAAGTAAACAATACAGTACCTGACGTACAGTTTATATACACGGGCATGAACGTCATCATCATGGGCATGATTGTCATGGCAATACTGGGCTCGTAGTGATTTCTTTGAACTGTGCTTTTTCTGTGGCAGAACGATTGTACAGCGTACATCTTTACCAGGAAAAAAAAAAAAAAAAAGAAGTGTATTGTGCACAAGGTCAATCTAATGAGTGCTGTTAAAAAAAAAAAAAGCCTTTTTATGTTGTGCACTGTAGTCAATCATCATCACTAACAGGAAGTTAAGAGTGCTTGGCCTTGGCAAGTTAAAAGACATTTTGGAACTTTCAGCACCGCTGAATTAATAATCTATGTGGGGGAATTTATCCTGAAATTTGAATTAAAGTTTTCCTATTAAAGACGGCTGTTACACAATCAAATCAATCATTCTTCCACAGAAAAAGAAATCACAGAAAGCCCAACATTGCCATGACATTCAGGTCCATGATGACTTCTGTAAGTAACACATTTCTAACAAACATCCAAAATAAATGCTTCAGTAATCACTTTGATTTGATCTATTTGAGAAAGACTACAAGACACTCGTTCAAGCACATAATGCTTTCATTTAAAGCCAAAATAAGCTCTTTTGGCTCCGATACGGATAGACGAGAAAGACAAGAGAGGAAGGCAAATATTTGTGGCGTTCTCCTTCTTCTTCGCTTCACATGCGTCAACATGAAAAACTGAACGATTTCCAAATGTCACCATCGATCAAGAAGTATAAGAAATGTATTTCTAAGAAGTACCAAGAAACCATTTTTTAAGCACTACGTGATAAACCAGCGGTCTCCTTAATGTCAAGGTTTTACATTTTTTAAAATGCTTAATGTAGTTAAATATCCTTTAACAAAACAAAGCAGGAATAGGACATAACAGGACATGCGGTTATAGGTAAATAATCAACAACAGGTTGGTTACTAGCCGGATTATTTTTCCGATAGCTATATAGTCCTCTTACACCAGAGGAATTTGCCAATGATTACATTTTTATTTATTTTTTTTATCATTTATTAGACAACACCACATACTTTTTATCAGTTTATAGGTTAGTTACACTGCATATTCATGTCACATTTATGAACAGCCATTCCTTCATCAGCTTCACACTTTTCTTCCTTCAATAATAGAAGGGAAAAAATGTAGATTGCCATGTTACTCCTTACGTAAATAGAAAATAACCTTCTCCAAGCTTCACCAGATCAGTGATTATTTATCATTGTTGTTCTTGTTCAATAATAGCATATTTTAACGCCTTTATTATTAGTCTCATAATGCACAGAGCAGCTGCCGAACAATCCCTATGATTTAGCTGTTACTATAGAAACGCAAATGGATTGAAATTAGCACATTAATATAAATCATTTGAATTACTGCCAGCACTACTGTCAGAGCTGCCGTTATAGAAAATTAACTCAGATCTTTTCACATTACGATTCAATTAAATATCAATCATTATTATACTGCATGTGCAACCACTGACTGCATTGTTTTAGCCCCTTACACCAAGAGCAAAGACTTTACCACGGCTTGCGTTCCTCTTGCACTGTCTGACATTTTAAAATAGTGGGACTGACATTTTAAGGAAAAACTAAACTTACCAGTTATGCACCATCAGCTTCTGAACGGCTAGTAGAGCATTGTAGCGTACCAGCTGGTCTTCATGATGCATGTGGTTCATCACCAGCTGCTTCCCACCCAGCTGTTCAATCACCCTGACAGGGAAAGGAAAAAAAGAAGAAATAAAAAGAGTGAGACAGAGAATAATATAAGAGAAAGCAAAGTAAAGTAAAGCAAGGCATAACAGCATAAAAAAAAAAGAAGAAGATACAACGCTCCAAGTTCATAGACATTCAAAGGGACACAAAATAGGGTAACATCTGTACGCTGTGTTTCTGAGAAGTCATCAAGCCACACTGATATTCTCATCTATATGAAACATTTCTGCTCTGAAATGTGTTATTCTGCATTTTTTCAAGGTCACTTCACGTTACCAAAACATCTGAAAACGTCTCATTTCAAGAGTCATTCAGCTGAGCATAAAGGCGATGTATTAAAATTACACTTGGCCTCATTTGCTAATCACTGCCAAGTCACACTAGTCGTTTTCAACCAATCCATTTGGGAGCATTTAAAACACCCGGTTCATACAGAAGCATTACTGTGTTAAGAAACTGCACTCGTGGGTATCAGTAACGTTAATCACAGGGTGATGACACATGTTTCTGTGAGAAACTATTCAAGCTTGTTGGTGAATGATGAGTAGTTGAAAATGAACCAAAAAAAAACAAAAACCATGAACTTCATTCAGAATAAACAAATGGCCATCTCACGTTTTAAAAAAGTGATGGAAAAGACACAACTGATGCTAAATGTAATAACTCTCTGGGGGGGGGGAAGATATAATGAAATAGGAGTAATTATCCTGGATAATCTCCAGCAGTGCAGATCTGCGAGACTAAATTGCTTTGGAGTGGTCCAATTAAAGGTTTAGTAGTAGCAGAGGTGATTCACATCAGTGAGCAACTATGGAGAGCATTTAACTTCCTGCAAAGACTGGGGCATTGTTGAGAGCAGAGCAAAAGTGTACGCTCATGGTGGCCACCCTCAGGAAACAATCACCAGTAGAGTCTTGTCGTACTTCTCGCAAAATCACCTACTGCTGGTGGTTGGAACGGAAACAATTCAGCAGCAGGGTGGTGTGATGCCATTATCACCCTGAAGTGCTTTGCTGCTGTGGCTGTTCCCTGGTTGAAGCAGTCCGTATGTAAATTCATGTCACAGTGCCTAGAATGCATATTATATAGAGCAACATAGAGGTATATATATTTATATATGTGACATGGTGATGCAGTGATTAGCACTCTTACATCACAAGAAGGAGTTTCACTGGGGCCTGTCTGTCAGGAGTTTCCTCCATGCCTCCGGGTGCTCCAGTTTCCTCCCTCAGTCCAAAGACATGCAAATTAGGCATGATGAGAAATGGCTACTCTAAATTGCCCATAGGTATGAATGTAAGTGATTCAGACACTGTCTGTCTCTCCGTGTTAACCGTGTGATAGACTGACGACCTTTCCAGCACAAGAAGGTAGATGATGAGGAAGAAGAAACGAAGATGATGAATCGGTGCTTGCTGAAGTTTGAGAACCCAAATTTTGAAAAATGGAGGATATTATTTAGCACGAGAAAAAGCAAGGGAGCGTGAATGTAACTACTTGGAAGTATGCTACGGGCACCTTACATTCTAAGAGAGGGGTAAGAGAGGGGCATTCAGTTGGTTGCAAGCAAATACTGAAAACTGAATAAAGGACCTACAAATGTCCCTTAGCAAGTTTCACCTTGACCGAACCCTTTTGCTAACCATCAGCAAGCTTCCGGCAGAATTCTGGTTGGATATTTCACCTCTCTTCTAGGCAGAATTGGTGGAAATTAAATTTGCGTTTCGTGGCACGGACCCAAATTTTGAACCCAGTCCCCATATTTCAATAGGGTTGAGGTCAGGACTTGTTTTAAGCTTAATGTTAGCCTGCTTTATCCATTCCACAACCAGCTTTGATGCCTGTTTGGCGTCATTGTCTTGTTGGAACACATAATTGTGTCCAAGTTTCAATCATCTAGCTGATGGTTTGAGGTTATGCTGAAGAACTCTGAGGTTTTTCTTTATTCCATCCACTTTGTTTAACGATGCTTACTGTGTTCTTGTGTTTGAATGTCTCACCTTTGCTCCTCCAAACATAAATCTGGTCACTGTGGTCAAATTGATGGTTCTTGGGTTGTTCCTGACCATCTAAAACAATTTCCTCTGAGCTGAGGGTGACTGAGTCTTCTTCCAGACTTCGGCAAAGTCACCACATTTCCCAGTGTACTTGTGAAACAAAGTCTCTTTATGTTGTGCACTGAGAATCTACCATCTGTAGTCAATCCTGATCACTAACAGGAAGTTAAGAGGCCTTGGCAAGTTAAAAGACATTTGGAGCTTTTAGCATGACTCAATTAATAATTAAGGGGGTGTATGTATATTTTTGACTCTGTATGTATAATATTGACCTCAGTGTTACCAGGCTTGGCTCTGGATCCTTCACGACCCTGACCAGGATAATGCAGTGTCAGAAGATAAAAGATTACCATTAACATGTTTTGCAGTGGTTGTCTCAGTCTCCAGGTTGAAATCCAGTAGACTGAAAGAATAGAAAAGGAGTTTGAAATGTTCTGCTTCGAGAAGGTTCCAAGAACCTTCTTGAAGGGTCTTCAACCTTTCTAGACACTACAGGAAAGAGCCTCAGTGCTGTTAGTCTCTCCAGTAAAGACTTTTTTGTTATAGAGGTGCCAATAATATTTGAAACCATTGTTTTACAGAGAAAGTGCAGTATTTAAGAAGAATGTAATTGTATACATTTGCAGAAATAATGTTGCAATAAGTGTCCTCATATTTAAACACTCAAATAACGTGCTCTTCATTATACATCATCGTTTTCATAAACATTCTAAAAGAGTCTAAACTGTACACGACGTTGTCAAGGAGAAACGACAGAGCATGATGTTTCAGAGACCGCTGAAGAAATTTGAATTCCTACAAGCTGGTTCCGCCATGGGTTCTCTTTTGAGTCCAAGTCCTTTCATGGTTTCTTCCTTCTGTAGTCTCAGTTTTTCTCCTGTCTGTTGCCTCTGGCTGGCTCATTAAGGATCTAAATCTACATCTGGATTCCTGTGAAGCTGCTTTATGAGAAGGTTTCACAGTGGGTAGCATTGCCACCTCACAGCTCCAGGGTCCCCAGTTTGCACTTGGGTTCCTGTCTGTGCGAAGTTTCTCAAGTACATCCTTTTGTTCATTTTGGTTTCCTTTGTGTTCTCTGGTTTCCACACACCACCCAAAAATGTTCAGGCAGGCAAATTTGCTACACTAAACTGTGCGAGATTGTGAATGTTGTTGTGCATAATGCCTTGACATGGACTGGTGTCCTATCTATAATACATTCTCCAGCATTGCACCCAGTGTTGTCAAGAATGGCTCTAGATACACATACTGGATGCTGAAGTTGAATGAATAAATGATGCTTTGCCAGAAAGTAGATTGTTAATAGCTGTTGTATTAAAATAAAACTAAACTGAATTGAATTTACTCTAACCATGTCAAATCCATCAGTCTTTTCCGGGTGTCTTGTGCTTGGCTAACGAAGTTGATTTCTGATTATTTTCATGAATTTAATATCCAGAAGATGGTTACTGTAGGCTATGAAAGTAGGCTAATTAGTAGTGATTTCAATGCATACAGCTGTTTTAATTTGTATTAAAAAAAAATCTAATCAAAGATATGACACAACATTATTTTATTTAAGAGCTGAACATTCTGGCTTTGTAAAACATACCTCAAAAAAACAAAACGAAATTACTGAAATCAATTTTTCAGGTCAAGTAGAGGCAAAAATTATGGAATCACTCGATGAGGGAAGAAAATTATGGAATCATGAACCTAAAGAAAAAAAAATCACAATTACCTTTTATGACAGCTTGAATTCTTAGAGGCATGGGTTTCTAATGTCTTTAGCAAACCTCAGCTTGGCTCTTCTTTGCCTCTCATTGATGAAGAGTTTTTTTCCTAGCTTTGCAAGAGGGTAGTGATAACCACAGCTGTGATTTTTAAAATACTTTTCCTCATTAAATAAGATTTGTTTCAGGTGATGACCTAATCAGTACCTCATTAAGTAAAATGAGCTGTGCTTGTGTTGGAATTCCACCACAGACACTGGAATGAAATGGCTGCCATACATAGAGATGCTGATTTAAGAAAAACTTAAAGTGGTCTCTTAATTTTTTCCAGAGATGTGTAGTGGAAAGCCTTCCCAGAAGAACAGAAGTCATTATGATAGCAAAGGGGGAATAAATCTGGAATGGGATGCTCAGGTGTACACAAACTTTTGGCTATGTAGTGTTTGTACTTACATTTTATTGTATTCTGATGGTTACAAACTGAAAACTATTTTTTTAAAATTATGTAATATGAAGCTGATTCATGGGCTCGATCCTGAATGGCTCCATTTTGGACCTAGGGAGCCTAATGCGTGCATTAATCCATATCCCCTACCCTGTGCACTTCTGTAGGGAACAGGAAGCGGTTTGAGACTGAGCCGGGGTATTAATATCCAGACTGAGTTTGGGGTGGGAGATATTTCCTTGGGAATGTAACACTTGCAGCAGGGAAGCGTGAGCTCTGAGGAAGTTTGATTTAATGTTTTACAATTTATAACTCCAGCTCCTTATTGATAACTCCAGCTGTTTCCATGCGCGCGGACCTGCTCGCGCTGCTGTGTGCGGCGCTGCTGGGCGCGTGCGGCACGGCGGCTCTAATCAGGGGGCGAAAACTTCACACCAGCAGCCAGCTCAGGTAAGAAACACATTTTCACGTAAACTTGTCTTCCACGCAACCCAGTCAGGGAAGGATACAGATTTCAGTCAGTGCAGAAATGTGTGCAGAATTCTTGTTGTGCACAGAATTATCTCCTCATATTAACTCTGGTTTACAAATATACCTGGATTTTTTTTCTTCCAGTGTGCATTCATATTTCTTTCTTTAAAGAGCACATAGTGTATAGAGTGTCAAAACTGAAAACATGTCGCGTGCATGATCTCCAGAATGGAGCTGGGTGATTGGATGTGAGCTAAGTTTTTCTTATTATAGAACAACAAAGGTCTTAACATTTAATAAATCATTTATGTATCTATAAATTATAGAGCAAGATGCTCAACAAATCATGCAATTTCAACATTCTGTTCTAGGATGTTACATACAGTAGATGAATTAATTATAATAAAGTATGCATGTAAAATTTCCATGTTTTTTTGCTTCTGTGAGAAGTGACTTTTATGGAGCAGAACCCTACAACAGACAGAAAGTTAGAAGTACTAGTCATCCAGTAAATCTTTGCAGAAACACAGGGGGGAAAAAAAACACATGCAATTTGGTGTGTGTGTTTGTTTTTTTTAAATCCTCAGAAAATCAGACGTCTCCTGATTGGACTAAACTATTGCAATAAACGTTCTTGGTCCAGCCAGTGCTAGGTTTTGTGGAAATAAGCTTATGAAAATGGGAGTTTAGTGACAGCTGAGGGTGAAGGTTAATCTGGTCTGATATACAGTATTATTGTTACTGATCAGAGAAGGGTGAAGGTTACAAACAATGCATGCTGCACAAATTTAATCAACCAAGTGTTGTGCTGCACTCATACTTTTAATTAATTGATTAATTAACTGAATACTTAACACACACACACACACACACACACACATTACATGTGTTAGTTGCAATCTCTAGGGATTGTGTATGTGTCTGTGTGTGTGGGCGTGTAACATCCAGCCAAATCGCTTTACCCACACAAGCAGCCAAACCAATCAGCCAAATGAATGTCACCTGAAGGAGAGAAATGAGGAGTAAATCACTTCTCTGATTAATCATTCCTGTACATCCAGAATAACGTCTCTCCCTGACATTTTTTGTGAAAATGTTGTATTTAAATTCTCTTCAGGTTCTCAAATTCCTAAAGTGTATTAAATTAAAATGTAGTATTGGTTTTAATTCCAACAGGACACCATTTATCTGAATCTTCTGTGTTGTAAATTGAGATTAAAAGGAAATTATAGCACAACACTGTTAATGTTAAATTCTTGAATCTGATTGGTCGGAAAGTGTTGATTAATTTCCTATGTCTGCAGCTCAGAGAGTAGTTCAGGCTGAAGCTCAAATCACAGGTTTATATCAAAGTGTATTTTCTAATACGTTATTATTTCTATAGTAACAGGGATTTGTATGACGGACCTTCTCCGACGGCCTTTGCTCAGGATTTGTTCGAAGACTCCTCTTTTCAGACACATAAGGCCATCTAGTTTTTCCACCAAAACCCAGCAATGCAGGAGTCCTATCCTGCTGGGATTAAGGACTCGATGTGGTGTGGTTCTGCCCACCAAAGCTCAGTTCACTAGATCTTTCTCACCTAAATTTGTTCCTATATTGTCTAATAAATAAAACATTGTAATTATTTCAAGTTACACAATCCAGAATGGTGATTCGGTACCCTCAATGGTACTCGTTCCATTGGCTGCAATTGTGTCTCACTGGGAAAAATGTAAGCGCCAGCCATGACGTCTTTAACAGAAGTCGTCCAGTTTCTTATTAGCCGTGTAATCTGATGCAAGATACATGAACACTGGCTGTGTTTACATGCAAAGATTTTCACCAATCAGTACAAACTCCTTCCAAATTGACTGTTTATGTGCATCCTGAACTGGGAATCGTCTCATATTCTTCATAAGCACATTGCATGATTTTCCCCTCACTGGCCACTTTATTAGGAACCCCTATATGCCTGCTTATTTATGCAATTATCCAATCATGTGGCAGCAGCACAACGCGTTAAACCATGCAGGTACAGGCCAAGAGTTTCAGTTAATATTCACATCAAACAACAGAAAAGGGGAAATCGTACTATTCGGTGGATGCATCCAAATATTACACTGTCAAATGCATGTACAAATTCACTCGCATTAGGTTTTTGTTTTGCACAAAAGTCATGAACTCTTGCATCATAAAGTGATATGGAAATACAATCTGACGGAAAGAGACAGCCACTGCAGAGCTGTGTGAGACAGAAAAGACATAAGATGAGATCTGGAATGACAAAGTCTTAGCGAGCAACGCGCTGAAGGCACCAAAGCGCTTAAAGCAGTGTCACTCAGGAGGGACAAAGAGTGCGTGCATGCATGAGAATGGGAGAGTGTTCATGTGTGTGTGTTTGTGTGTGGGTGACATTATATAATGCTTCTTTTATATTCACAATCTTAGCTGAGTGGAGTTTCCATCTACTTGTTTTATTTGCATTTTGAGTCTGTGCATATATATATATTAAAAACTGTATGCTGTAATGATGTTTTTTTTAAAATCATAACAAGACCTTATCTTTAATACGATTAGACTGCAGCATATTCAGAGGTGACTCAAGTTTCCAGATCGCAGATTAATCTAGCGTTACGAAATCTGATTTTCATTAACCTGACCATATTCTGTTCTTGCATAATACCTTTGACCTGTTCACAGGTTTTTCCCTCACTGTATTCTGTACACGTTGGGATTGTGGTGGATTTGAAAAGGTTATAAACCTCAATCACCCATGATATCTCAGGAGACAACTTTAACATCTTTCATTTATTATAACCTTCAGGGGTGAATTACTTCTGTGTAGTAATTCAGAGTATGATGACTGATGAACCGGAATCTGAGGTTACAGTGAACACAGGGTGTCAGTGAAACTGGACAAATTTGACACACCATAGATATTATTTCATGAAACCCAATCATGTGAAAAAGGCAACATACTGTCTGTTGTAGATCCCGGAGAGATGCTACAAGAACAGAGGGAGGAACTCGCATATCTGGAAGGTAATCAGATGCTTTTCCTGACAGTATTGTAAAATTAAATGAATCTCGCTCTTGTCGATGAAGTTTGTGCCTTGTTCGTGTCTAACTAATTGTGATTTAATCCCGGTTTCAGTCCCATTCTAAAAAGGAGCCCCGACATCACCAAGGGCTCAGTGCCGAAATCCGAGCACGTCCTCAGGATAGATGACCACGATTTCACAATGCGGCCCGGATTTGGAGGTAAAGTAGCAACAAAAAATATAACACAGATGAACATGATCAAGTAAAAGTTCTGAGGAAGCTGTGGAATTGTTCGTATAAAGTATTGTGAAGAAAATCCACAATATAAAGTGAAATATGGTAACACTTTTTTAGAAACAAGGTCAAATCTGGAACACTTAAAGCTTCAGATGTTCCTCAAGTTGTCTCTGCTGAAGAAGGTTCTGTGGTATAGACCTAACCCTTTAAATAAGCCGAGAACCAAAGAAGGAACCTAAAAAAACATAAATCCTAGAACATTAAAAACATTATTTCTTTTTTCAGGCCCAGCTGTTCCTGTGGGTGTGGATGTGCAAGTTGAAAGCCTGGACACTATTTCTGAAGTGGATATGGTAAGAGAATCGGTTCCTTTTTTTGGAAGTCTAATAACAACCTTTTTTCAGATTTTTGCATATGGACGTGGCGTTTTTTTAGTGGGAATATTTCAATAATATGTTCAAAATAGGCAAGTTTAAAACCAGAAAACGTGCTAGATTTTCCTTGGATAACAATTCAAAGCATACTATCAAACACCAAGCTGTTGTTGTGTGTCAGGACTTCACCATGACCCTGTACCTGAGGCACTACTGGAAAGACGAGCGCCTGTCCTTCCCAGGCAAGACCAACCAGAGCATGACCTTTGATAGCCGGTTAGTGAAGAAGATCTGGGTCCCTGACATGTTCTTCGTCCACTCCAAACGTTCCTTCATCCACGATACAACAATGGACAACGTCATGCTCAGGATCTATCCGGACGGCAAAGTACTCTACAGCGTCAGGTAAACAAATGATGCCCAATGTTACATTTAAAACATTTTTTTACAGCACGACTTAGCGAGAGAGACATGTGGAAAAAATACCCACGCTAGTACAAACAGGCCACAGTTTGAGAATAACATTGTACTCTAACATTTAGAGTCGAGGTAAACATATGTAATGAGAAGTGGATCAAATTGTTCACATTGGGATTTAGACAGCAGACTTGCATACTATTTTCAGATATTTCTTAAGTAAAGGTGTTTTTGGTCTCCTCCCAACCCCAATGCTACTGGATACACTTGACTCTTGTCTTATAGCACCACAGATACTTGATTTATATGGTTTATATTCCACAATCAGAAGACCATAATCACAATAAGGAAGATCCAATGACATGTTAAAGCTCATAATCTCCTAGGCGATGGATTGTCACTGGGTTTAGTGCTTCCCCTATATGTGATGTCACCCTTTGACTCGGGTATTATTTGATTCTCCACAGCTCACAGTGGTTAAATCTCCACCATACAGGACATGGATGGTGGTAATTCTGCTTCTATTCCAGGAATAGTGGGATGTGCAGATGTGAGGCCATGTGACTGGCTTGCAGCAAACGCAAATCTAGCTTATAGATGAAGGGTTAATCTCCAGCCTGCTGCTGCAGCTGTGTCGCATTCACTCAACCCAAACACAGCTGGGCATTTCCTGATATTTGCCTGACCTCCATATAAAGCAAACTTTATATGAAAATAATTAGCTAAAATTGTGAAATGTTTGTGAAAAATGTCTGTAATTTGTCAGTAACAAAGTCAGGGTTGTATATGTATGTATATCAGTAATTATCTATAAAATGAGCAGATATTGGTTATTGGTTGCAAAAAAACAAAACAAAATTCTCCACTTTTGACCTTTTTGATGTGATCTGAAAAAAAAAACAACTTGCGTTAATGTTAACCTGATTTGCCATACAGTTGTAACTTGTTGGTCAGAGCTGCTGTTATAGAAACTTAATCAATACCTTCTGACCAATCAGAATTGAGAACAGCTCTCAATAGCACTTGGTACAAAATATAGTTTTAAAAGGCATCATTAGAAATTATATCGCTAATATTATATTATAATGATTATATCTCATTAGAGATTATATCTCTAATAAATGCTTACACATAATTAAATACAACCACAAAGCTTTACAAATGAATGCTTCATAGAATGTCACCAATTATTATGTCTAAAGTTATGAATGATGTTTTTTAAGGGTCACGGTTACAGCTATGTGTAACATGGACCTCAGTCACTTTCCTCTTGACACCCAGACCTGCTCGCTGGAGATCGAAAGCTGTGAGTATCTAGTTCTTTCTTCAGTGACTCAAACTAATCAAATCATTTCCTGTCCAGCCACAATGATGGCATAAAGGTGATACATCTTATACTTGGTTATACACGTCTCTTTCTTGAGTGATTTTCGGAAACACTGGTAAAGATGTACTGCTTAAATTCAGTCCTTCAAAGTGTAAATGCATGATATTTATTAACCTGGAAAAACTTCTGTAGCCTCAGAATTCTCAGAACACTTCGTGATCAATTTAATGATGCTATAAACTTCTCTTTCTGGATGATTCTGGCTTCTGTATAGATGCGTACACTGACGATGATTTGATGCTATACTGGAAGAAAGGGAACGACTCTCTGAAGACTGATGACAAGATCTCCCTCTCTCAGTTCCTCATTCAGGAGTTTCACACCACCACAAAACTGGCCTTCTACAGTAGCACAGGTACTGCTTAGTGTGTCTGGGACAAGATGAACCCAAAAGGTACTGATAAATAAAGCAGTTGCAACTAAAAAAACAACAAGTCAAAAAAGTGTAATAAAATGTTACTAATGATGGTAGTGCTTTATATTACATCATGTCCTACTTCCTTCGCTTATGTAAAACCAGTGCAGTTTCCTTAGGAATTACTGGTCATTTTTTTGTCAAGTACTACTCACCGCCACTCCATCCATCCTTTTCTTCACATATTGCAGGAAGTTGGGGTCAGAGTACAGGGTCAGCCATGATACAGTGCCACAGGAACAGAAAGGGTTAAGGGCCTTCACTAACACTTAGTAAAAATGAATGCTTGGCAAAAGAGATGAGCATATGGGAATGTTCAACTAGTTCTCACCTTGGTGATCCTTCACCTATGTTAAACACAGCCTGACACCATCCATCCATCCATTCATCCATCCATCATCTATACCACTTATATGGCAGGGTTACAGGGAAGCTGGAGCCATTCCCAGCTGACTCCAGGTGAGGGGTGGGGCAATCGTTACCCCATTGTTGCTTTTATAGGTATTATAGTATTATGCACTAACAAGAACTGTTTTACTGTAATATCACTAAACTCTGACCTTCGTCTTGCAGGTTGGTACAACCGTCTGTACATCACATTTACCCTGAGACGTCACATTTTCTTCTTCCTGCTTCAGACCTACTTTCCTGCCACTCTGATGGTCATGCTGTCCTGGGTGTCCTTCTGGATCGACCGCCGCGCTGTCCCTGCCAGAGTTCCTCTAGGTCAGACACCCTTTGAGATTTGATGTCCTTCTTCTATGAATTCCTGTGTTTGCAACTGCAATCATCATAGTATCTGCAATCATGTTACAATATACTGCCCCTATCTAAACGGCTGTTTCCTCAGGCATCACCACGGTGCTCACCATGTCCACCATCATCACAGGTGTAAACGCATCCATGCCCCGAGTGTCCTACATCAAAGCCGTTGACATCTACCTATGGGTCAGCTTCGTCTTCGTCTTCCTCTCTGTCTTGGAGTATGCAGCTGTCAACTACCTGTCCACTTTGCAGGAACGCAAAGAGAGGAAGCTCAGAGAGAGGGTAAGATCAAGCTACATTTAAACTGTTAAAGGTGATTTTGAACACATGCCTGAGGAATAAGCGATTTCAGTTGTTTTGATTGGAGACAGGTGATTGGCCTTCATACTTCCCAAAAGGGCTAAACATTACAGTGATGGTTATATTCCAACCTTTTGAACATGCAGCATTTTTTTTACTTTACTTTTGTGCTTTCTACTCTATCTTTTCAAATGTGTGATGTCTACAACTGAATCCACACAGAACCTACTTCGGGGAATACACTGCATCCTACAAACACGGCTGCCGCAGATTACAATTCCCACCACAACACTCCATTGTCACATTCACAAAGCCGATTACTAGCGCAGCACACCTGGGGCACGTTCAGGGATGCTACTGTTACATAACATTAGTCTAACGAAAGCAATATTCACTAACAGAACAGACAGGTAGCTGGTCAGTAGTGGACACAAAAAGTAATCTTGCCTTCACATGCTTGCGATTATAAAATGAGACAGTGTTTGTGTGTAACTTTACTATAATTCTGAGCTCCAGCATTTACCACAGAAGTGAGAGGAGGCTGCACAGTTCATGTGCCGGAAGTAACAATGTGCTCAAGAAACGCTATTCTAGCTAACAAACTTCAGCAAACGTTACCTAACACAAAATGCGCTATTGCTACTTTTGGTTCTTGGCTGTTTGCTTCCTGGTTTTTGCTCCTTAAGCAAGCCTTTGACATTTCTGTTTGCTCATCGCCTGACCATTGCCTGACTTTGCCTCAGACTTTGTTTTGGATTTGTTTGTTGTGGATCAAAATAAAAAACTCTAACCTGCATCTGCATTCGTTTTCAGCCTGTTTCCTAATAAAATGTTTGTTTATTCATTTCATTGTCTAGTTTATGGATATATTTACTGTAATACACATTATTGGAAGGATTCTAAATGTGTTAATCATTTATCTAACATTTTCTGCAATTTATTTGTATTTTATAAGATTTTTCTGTACAAGAAGTTAAATAATGTGTATTTTTTTTTTTTTGTCATTAATTTATCAATGAATGCCAAGAAGTGAACTGGTGAAATTTTTCTCTGCCTCCAGCTGCCATGCACATGCGGGATGTCTCATGCGGGCCACATGATGATGAGCAGCAGCTACAGTGAGATGGACACCATGACCACGGGTCATTACGGTGTGTCTGAGCTGAACGGAGGCAAGCAGGAGCAAATGTTGGTGCAGTTGGCCATGGACAAGGAGCGGGGCACTCATGGCCAAGCTGGAAAGACTCGCTCCTACAGCAGCCTCTGGATCGACACCCACGCCATAGACAAGTACTCGCGCGTAATCTTCCCTGGAGCTTACACAGCCTTCAACATCATATACTGGTCCATTTATTCCTAACAGCAGCTTGCTCATACAAGAGATGACCGTTTTCATCCAGATACTCTTCAGTGTCATAACTTAGTCTGCTCCAACAGCTGCTAGTGGTGATAACCCGAGTCATCTGGAATAGAGATGTAACCAAATGGATTGATTATTTGGAGGCGCACATTGTGGGAAGTACAAAACAACCACACATGCAATACACAAGACACATACACGCAACAAACACACACCCCAAACACACAACAGACTTGTGCATAGACATTGTTTGTCATGATTGTCATGTCATGTTGTATTTGTTACATTTCTGTAAATACTTTGTCATGTAGTGGACATAGAAATGTGCATTGTGCATAATTTGTGGAAGAATGTAATAACTGCATGAAGGAAATCTCTAGTGATGCTCATGTCTGATATAATAGTGTAGATATAAAAAGTCTACACACCCTTGTTACAATGGCAGGTAAATATGGCTATGTAAGAACAGGATGTCCCTCTACAATTGATGAAGTCCAGGAGAAAACTGGTCAGGGAAGCTGTCAAGAGGCCTTCAGCAACATGAAAGTTCATTCTAGCAATTAATGGCTGTTCCATGAAGCATGGAGGTGGCGGCATCATGTTTCGGGACTGCTTTTCTTCAGCTGGAGCTAGGGCTTTAAGCAGGGTGGAATACTTAACAGCTCCAAATGGCAAAATCTTGAGACTTCTGCCAAAACACTTAAGCTGAGCCAAACTGATTGACTCTTACCTGAAAAGCCAGAATGCTGTGAGATAATCTAAAGGTGCTTCAACTGGGTATTAGTTTAGGGGTGTGCACATCAGGTTATTATAAATTTTTTCTTATTTACATTACAAAAACCCATCATTTCATCGGGGGTGTGTAGACTTTTTATGTCGACTGTATGTAAACTTGTTTAGACCTGTGAATGTGAAAATGAAATGTATGCCTGAATACATAGGTCATCCTTAAAGACACCAATGTGTTGTGTAGAAAACAATGCTACACTCGGTGTATTCGCTTATATGCATGCATAAAGTGAAGGGAAATATGTATTTGGATGCCTTTGTTTTTGTTATTGAATAAAGTTCAGTTTAAATATCAACTTCAAATTTATACACATAATGACTTTTGAGTCTGTTTGTATGAATATGAAGCACAAAGAATGTCTTCATATGCATAAACAAAGATATCTTTTAAAAAATGATTGGGAACTCTATTCGAACACAGTTCTATTGAAGTTTTCTTGGTCTTCCATTTCTTGCCTTGATTTCCATAGTTCGACGTCCCTCATTTGGAAAGATTTCACGCGACTGCTAGCAATCACGGTGAAGGAGCTTCCTATAGTTCTCAGGGACAAAATGATTAAACATCACTTGAATGGGAAAAGTTACAAAGCCGTAGCAAAGACCTTCTTTCTGTAAGTGCAGGTTTAATAATATGCATATAAAAAGTTCATGGAATGACAACTAGGCCTCCCCATACAAGATTTCTTAACATACTCTCAGACTAATGATAAGGAAAGTAAAAGAAAAGCCATTCAAAAAGAGTTGCAGGACAACCTGAAAGTATCAGGAACTACAAATCAGAACTCTTTGGAACAATGTACTCTGGTCTGCTTTGGAAAACTTCAGCTCATCATGTTTGGAAAAAGAAGGGTTGGGCGTATTATCCTAAGAACACCACAGTGGGCATTACATGTCATCAAAGGAAACATGAATGGAGTGATGTACTGGGAAAGTTGTTTTACCAAATTTACCAAAAAAAAAAATTCTTTCTATATGGTTGTGCCACATTGAGAAATGTTTCACTTTCAATGTTTCACTCTCTGAGCTTGGCCTCTCTAAACTCCTGTTTGATTTTATCCAGCATATATTGCGGCATGCAAAAGTTTGTGTACTGTGTTCCTGTGAATAGCTAAGCAAGTAAAAGATGACCTGATTTCCAAAAGATGACACATTTCCTTGATATTCTAAGCAAGATCTTTTTTTTCATCCTTTAGTTTCAAAATAGCCAAAAAGGTAAAGGGCTTGAAGCAAAAGTTTGAGCACCCTTACATGATCCCTACTTAGTAAATATCAAGTATTTTCTAGAGAGCTAAGAGTCTTTCAAGTCTTGTTTGGGGGATTTTCACCCCTTCTATTTCTGCGAGATTCTTGGGCTCTTTTGTGGTCTATCCACAGATTTTTGTGGTCCACAGTTTAGGTCAGGGGACTGTAAAAGCAGGCCATGGCAAAACCTCCATTGTGGATTTTAAGATTTAGGATCATTATCGTTTTATTGAAGCCATCCTCCAGCAAACTTTAACTGAATTTTGTGATCAGGACTCAAGAAAGATTTTCTTCTGATGACTCTTCCATGAAGGTCAAATTTGTGCAGTAGAGCAGTGCACCACCATGCCAGAGTCTGCTAAATCTTCCTGAAGGTCTTTTGCAGTCAAATGGGGGTTTTTCTTGGTTTTACAAACCTCAAACTGACCTCCTCTAAACTGCAAATTGCATAATGAAGTGAGGAAACACCTATCTGAAAATGCCTTGCTATCTCCTTATAGCTTTCTCCTGCTTTGTGGCCATCAATTATTTTCATTTTCAGACTGCTTGATAGCTAAACCCATGGCTGCTGATTGTTGGGAGAATGGTTGAGGAGTCAGGGTATTTATAAAGCTTTGAAATTTGCATCGCCTGGCCTTTCCAATGATGATTGTGAACAAGCCATAGCCCTAACAAGCTCAGACTTAAAGCAAGAGCTCAAATCTCTTGGGGTGCCCCAACTTTTACATGGTGCTCCTTTCCTTTTTTTCTCCTCAAATTGGACAAAACCAAAAATAACACATTAATCTGGTTGAAAATGTTGAAAAGAATGTTTCATTTTTAACTTTATGCCTCCTGCAGCTCAGTATATCTTCTATTCACTTAACTATTTGCTTAAATATACGGTGAACTGTGGTGAAGTTCATGCCAAGTGCTTTCTCATTCTCCTCATACAGGTCACCCAGAGTGGCGTTTGGTTTCCTTTGCAAACAGGAGCTCATCCTGTAAGATGCGAACGGTTTCTACTTTAAAGGTGATCGGCTTACAATTGCTCTGTGTGTTATTTTTGCCTCAATCTGATTTCTTATAGCAATTTCGAAAATGCTAAATTACTGGGTAGCGCAACATATCAGATTTAGTGATGTCCATAAAAGGCAAAACTCCATATAAGGCATAAAAGCTCAGAGCAGAAAGTGCAAAATGACTACTAAACTGCCAAGCAGCAGTGGGAGCACTTTTGATTCTGATGTCTACGAGAATAAACACATTATATTGCGGTGTACCCATTAGAGTCACAACACCTAAAAATGCCAAAATATTGAGAGAAAACAAGAGTTATTATAAATACTGTACTGGAAAATCAGTACACTGTGAGGTCCAGGGTATTGTAGTAACTTTAAGAGACATGAGTTCAAGTTTAAAGCAAATTGAGGTCAGGGTTCTATGCAGACAACTCAAGTACTTTCTTTCCAACCTTAGCAAACCATGACCATGACCAAACCTCACTTTGTTGGGGAGATGGATGCGGTTTCTACCCCCAAAAACATTGCAGAAAACTTATCATTTTCAGTGATTCGGAGGAAGAGTTCTTTTTTTACGATTGTGAAAGAAAATAGATGTGTGTGTGTCATTTGTGGGGCGAGTGTGGCGACGGCAAAGCGGCACAATGTGGAGAGACACTTCATTACGTTTCACAAAAACTACCATGCTAACTGCCCACCTAGCAGCGCACTGGGGCAGAAAAAGCCTGAGAGATAAAAGCAGCTTTGGGCAAACAGCAGTTTTCTTGCTTTTTCTTCAATTTTTAAAATGTTACATAATTGATAACGTTGACAAACATGTGACATAATTCATGATTTGTTTAAATTGTTACAGAGGTAGTGGATAGTAAAATGGGCCATGATCTCCTACGAAATGGTGCAGAAGTGATCAATGAAAATGAAACAAATGAAATGCATTGAGATTAATAGAAATAAAAAAGTGTTGAATAAAAA
>JAQMYM010000012.1:24709161-24723635 GCA_030014255.1 Parauchenoglanis ngamensis
CGAACATGCTGGGATTGGCTCCAGCTTCCCCGCGACCCAGACGGATAAAGCGCTATAGATGATGGATGGATGGATATTGTTCGTGAATATACACCGTATCGCCAGTTCATTAGTTCATTACCTTGGACCAGTAGCAAACAAACAAACTAAAAAGTATGGGGTGCCATGTGCCCATATTCAGCAGGCTTACTGTGAATAAACTTGGTCTGTCCCTTATGGACCGTTTCCTCAACAGCCATCATAGAATCTGTATTATCATTCTGAAATGAGAAAAAGAAAATGTTAGTTAGTTAAACATTAGTTGAAAAAGATACTGCACTGCAACCACACGTAAAACATATGATATAATCACTGTTCTGTTAAAAAAGTGAAATGTGATTGAATCTGGAGGCGTTTACCTGTATAGCCCTAGAAACCATCCTCTTATTCCTTCTGCGTGTTTGATTAGACTGCATACTGAGGAGCTTTTCCAAAAACACTTGTATATATATATATATATATATCTGTGTGTATATATATATATATATATATATATATATATATATATACAGGTTGCCTAGCAACATCAGACGTGTCCTAGACTTTAAGCTGTTTTTTACAGAATTTTAGTGACGTCACTCATAAATGAGTCGACTCGTGTCGGAACGATCGCGTTCAATGTCTTCTAATGAAAATACTCCACTCTGTATCACTCTCTCAAATTTCCGCACGACTTTATTACAGTGTCAATCCATCAAACACATGAAGCAATGTAATGTAGTGGAAAGGGTGCATTTTTTACTATTACGTGTTAAGACAGTTTTAATTTTTTAAAACTGCATTTCATCCTTTAGGAAAATATCAGTCGTCCCTTAAGTGTAGTTTAATCCCAAAATGGCTTCCTAGTAGACACGTAGAGTAGACTTCAAAGAGTATAAAAGTCATACTTTTCCCTAAGCTATGAAGTTATCTAATGAAGGGACTAGTGCGGGATTTGACACTGAGTGTGAGTGTAATACGCTCCTCTCTCCACTGGGTGGCAGTAAAGTGCATTTCAGCGTTTAGCTTCTTGAAAGGAGAAGGAGGTGTTCGTGTCTTGTTAGCAGTGATGGCGTCGTTCTGGGGAATATTTGTATTAATTATCTTTTCACTTTTGGTCGTTGTTTCGACAGAGACGCGACAGTTTGGCACGGTGAGTGTTTTAAAACGGGGGGAAAGGGCTGATAAGCAGCTGCGCGAGACAACTGGGGTTTCTGCATAAGCTAGCGAACATTGCTAGCAGTTGACTAGCTTAACGGGCTGACCAGGTTTAACTGTCACGATTACACTAGCTATGTGTCGGTTAATTAATATGGAGTTTTAAAAGTATCATATGCATCATTTCAATAAACGTGCCTTTAGTTATTAACAAGCTCACGTTCGTTGTATCTATAATATATATATTTTACCCCACACCCGCATTTGGACAAGTTCCACCCCTGCGTTATGATTGGCTGATAGACTATGCGTATGCAGTAGTAGCCAATCGTACATGAGGAGGCGGGACTTATGGAATAATATTTTCTGACTCTAGCTGAAAATCTAAATTAAACGCCGTTTCTTTGCTGTAATATGAAAAAAATGAACAACTGAACAGAACCAGCAGATGATAGAAGCTGCAGACTTAATGATAAACAAGTGGTAATAGAGGGATTTCTCTCTTCATTATGAAATCAAATGATGCAGCATTGGACTCATGTTAGGAATCATTCAGGGAGTGATGTTAGTAATCATACGTGGAATTGTATGATGGCAGTCATATCTGGAATCCTGGAAATCCTATTCGGAATTGTACAGGAGGTCATATTAGGAATCATACGGTGAATCCTATTTGGGACCATACTGGGAGTCATATTATGAATCATACCACAAATAAGGAATTATACTGGGAATCGTATTAGGAATAATTTTGGGAGTCATATTAGGACTCTGGTCTGGATGTTGTATTAGGATTCATACTGCAAATCATAGGATTTCAAACTAGAAATCTGTTTAATGAATTATATTAGGACTCATACTATTGATCATGTATGCTATGAGACTGACTAAAAATCACCATAAAGGTAGTCACACATCTTTATTCCCAATTGGAAAACAATTTGTATTCTTTGATTAGGAGTGTGAATCTTCTGGCTAGAAGGAAAAATATCATTCTTATTAGCATTCAATATGTGTGTGTAATTCATTGTGTGTATCCACAGGAAAATGTGATTAATGTGACTGCTGTTAGTGAAAATGAAGAGTCGACCTACAATGTGCAGGTAATCCAAAACACATTGCATCTGAATATTTGTATCCTTTTAATTCGGGATGGGATGAGTGACACGACAGGTGTAATCCTGCCCACAAGTATTCTGATTGGCTGCTTGACTTGTCACTGTTGTTGCAGTTGTAACCTCGTAATTAAACCCTGTGTAAGACAGTTAATAGGAAATTATTTAACCAAGCTCAAATTGATCAGGTTAGATTTATTTTATAAGAGCATCCAATGACTGGTAACTTTGTACCATTCCATGGCTATCCTGTCACATCAAATAATATTACTTAACTATGGATCAATTTGTGTGTGTTTTTTCTTTCAGCCTTCTCTTTCTACACATCTCTAATCAATTGTTTCCACACTTCAAAAATGACACTGTCTGCTTTTACACGGGCCTCCGGGCCCACAAATGTTTTCTGTACAGTTGAGTAATTAAGAGATGAAATTTCTAGGAAGGATGGAAGCCGATAACTGCATACATACAAGAGTGCTCTCTGGTCCTTTTCCATTTCAGATAAGCTTGAACGTCACTCTGGTGGACAACAAAACTCATGTCAACGGGATTCCACTCAAGCCCTCGGAGGTGATGAGGATGCCATGCCAGGCTTTGCTGTGTGAGTACAGCTCCAGGCATCTTAGGAAAGCGCAGAGCAGTGTAATATATTTCACATTAGCATGAGAGATCATGCTTGCACTGAGAACTGCAGGATGTGGACCAAACCTGCCATGTATTTTTAGAGTTAAATATATATGTACAGTCGGTATAGTAAAGAATCACCCCGTTTGAAATATTCCCAATTTGTTACTTTACAGCCTAAAATGAAAACACACAAAAAATGAATTGTTCCAGCCTTATTTACTCAAAGCAACTTATAGCATCCACGTGACAGATGTGATAGCTACAGTTCAGAAAGAATTGACTGATAAAGGATCACATCCTGCCTTAACAATACTTGTAAACTCAATTAGGTGTAAGTAATCACCTTTCCCATTGCACACCATGGTTACCGGCTTCCCCCTGTGATTAATTGTAATCAGTGTTATTATTATTATTATTATTATTATTATTGCGGGGTGTTTCTCTGCAGTAGGGACTGAGGCTCTTGTCAGGGTAGAAGGAGAAATGGATGGTACCTGCTGCTCTCTGCCTGGGTGGAGATGGGAACAACCTTTCAACACATCAATGACCACAACAATGATGCAAAGTTGACCACACAGTGGCTGAAGGAGAAAAAAGTGAATGTCCTTGTGTGGCCTAGTCCGAAGCCCAGACTTAAACCTTATTGAAAATCTGTGGAAAGAGTTGAAGAAAGCAGTCCACCAATGGTCACCATCCAGTTTGACCGAACTTGAACAGTTCTGTAAAGATGAGTGGGCAAATATTGTTCAGTCTAGATGTGCAAAGTAGATAGAGAAGAATCCCAACAGACTCAAGACTATATCTTTCACTTGGCTGTTATAGGTTGCATTGAGGACATAAAGCTGGATCAGATCTTTTTTTTGTGTGTGTTTTCATTTTATGCTGTAAACAAATTGGGTATATTTAAATGAGGGTGATTCTTTTCTATACCCATTGTATATATGTATTTGAAGTTTAACTCCACACCTGCTTTGAGTATTCTGAACATGCTCTAACAGTCCTCTGTCTCCACAGTAGACGACAGTAACGTGAGCCTGAGTGACGGTACCGGGATGTTGATCAGCAGCATGTTAAGGCTCATGCTGGATCATTCGTATCTGCAGAGCGACGCGGGAGACGAGGTGCTGCTGCTCACGCTGGGTCAGGAGATGATCCAACTGGGTGAAGAGAAGGTCCGAGTTCCTGTTTATTACCTCCTGTTAATGTACCAACACAAAACAGCACAATGATGGGGTCGGCCATTTGGACATTCTTCACCATTCCAGACTTTTAAGGAAGAATTGTAGCAGAATTTATGTAGATGTAAATGTGAACACACATCAGGCACAATACAGGCAACCTAAAAATGCAGATCATTACTTCCTTATTAAAATATGACTTCCTGAATGATAAAGCTGCTAAAATCAAATGTGTGTATGTTAAAAAAAAAAAAATAGGAAGACATAGAAAAATAATCAATCATGAAGTTAGACTTCCAAAGTTGATAAATTTAACATTTTATTCCTCTTATAACAACTTGTTACCTTAGAAACCATGGTGATTGTTCACCATATCAGCTATTACAATTATTACAACTGCTACTATTGTAGTTTGATTCATTTAGTTACAGCATCCACTATACAAGTCTCTGTGGATGAGCTGTTGCTATAGAAACCTGTCATAGCTGTTGTTGGAGATAATATGTGGTGTAAATTGTTGTACGATGTGGAAACGTGCAGGTTTGGCAGCCTGATGTGTGGGAAGTGAAGATGCTGCTGAACCAGACCTCTGAGGAAGTCATCCAGGAACAAAACATCTACCCAGCAAGATCCAGCAAGATCGTTGCCATGCCGCGAGAAAATGACATCATCATGACTGACGAGTACATCGCTAAAACAGGTTGGTCTGATTAAACACCTGTTTTTGATTTTTTTTTTTTGTTTATCTGTTCAGTAAGGAGAAGTTAGTGTCTGTATCTGTAACGTGGCGCTGATGACCGATTCTGCTGCTCTGTAGTCGAGGACCAGGTCCTACACACGACCAGTCACTACCCACTCAGACAGGCGGAAACTACGCAGGAGGAGACGGCCGCTCCGGGAAAGCTTCCCGAGACGCCACTGCGCATGGAACCCAGCGTGCTGTACGAGGACACACCGGAGGAGAAAGTCAGCCCTGATGACCTGCTGCCAGACGTCCCTCTCCGACAGTCACCCTCGTCTTATAATGTGAGGAGTTCAACAGAACCAGGGTTTATTATTAATGCGCCTTACTTTACTTTGTGATTAGGGCTGAGCGAGGCCGCTCTCACACTTGTAAAATATTTCATTTTCATTTCTTTTTTGCATTGAATAAATGAATAGATGAATAAATATATTCTAGTTCATTAACTGATACTAACTAGGACTGGTAAAAGGGTTGTTGTGTTTAGGGCATGCATCTCATCTGCGTGATGTCAGCACAAAAAACACTATCTAGCACTTTTGTGTTAAAGAAAAAAAAAAAGTGAAATTATCGTGAGTTAGCATTGCAAATGTGATTATTGAGTCATAAATTTTAAGAACCTATCAGGTGCCGGTGTGCAGGAAAGTAGGCGGGGCTTAGATTAGATCGGCCTGGTGGACGTGATGTCCGTGACGGATGTGCTTACGTTCGCTCTGGCTCTGTGCAGGTGGTGTGTCGGTGGGTGGAGGAGCTCCGGGACAAGCTGAGGCGCTTCTGCTCCGAGTCTCTGCCGCTCTTCTTCCTCATCATGTGGGTGGTGGTTGTCGGTGTCGTCGGCTCTGCAGTTATCATCAAGATCCTCGACCTCTTATTCCCCACGTGTGAACACAAGTATGACACTGAGGCTCGCACAAACTAGAGCTTTTTTCTTCATCCTCAATTAAAACACAATGCATATCGAGTGAGCTAGTATTCTACATCATGAGAACTTTCTGTAGCTTGCCTTTTGTATGGTCATTTTTTCACTGGTCAAAGGTAGATAAAATTCAGCATCTTTCTCACGTTCCTGATCGGCTGGCAGGTGTTTCCTATCATCCGACACCCCTAAAGTAAATCTGGTCAAAATATTTAAATCTGACTAAATCCCTGCCTCCTATACGTAATTACAACGTCTATCATAAGTAATGCTTAAGGTGAGGCATGAATTTATATTTCCTATTGCAAGTAAACCGCACTGGGAATTAATTATAGGCTCCAGGGTGAGAAAATGCTTTCATTAAAAATGAGAAACAAATTTAATCCGATAAAGCAACTGCGCCTTTGTAATGTAACTGTCAGGTTTTATAAAATTCCAACGTATGGCATGTGATTTTTTTTACTAAGTAAAATGTAGGCAGATTGATGTGGAATAAGAGGAATGAAACACGTCAGGATGTGCTGTTATATCCTCCTCTCCAGCTCTTATTGTAAGACACCCTAATGCAGGTGTAATTATTTCAAAAGGAAAAATAATGTTTTATTGTTTGTGTGTGTGTGTGTGTGTGTTTTTGTCAGGGGTCTCCTTCATCTGAACCCAGAGACCCTGATGCCGGAGGAGGAGAAGCAGAGCCTGATAGAGAACGTGGAGGTGGAGGTGGAGGAGCAGGAGCAGGAGAAGAGCTGTGTGAAAGGGGAGCTGTACTGAGGTTGTTTTTTTTCCCTCCCCCGGGTTACCTGCTTTTGGCGTTTCTGTGAGTGTTTTCCTTTCCAAATGTAGCACTTTATGAGTCTCAGATTTATCCGTTTCTTTATTCAAACGAGCGAGTGATGTTTGTTTCACGGAGGCATTATCTGGATTTAATATTTACTATTTCGTTTGTATTTTTCAAGTTGCTATCGCATTGTATATGTGGAAAAAAAAATGTTGTGTATGATGTATTTATGCACTTAACTCGCCCTAGACGTTAAGACGTGATGAAGTAGGGCACAGTGTAGTTTCGGGACCAGACTGCGTATTACGGTCCGTGTTAAAATTTATGTGTAGCTCTGAAGCGGAGAATGGTCACGAACATTTCCAATAACGAGGAGGAGGAATAGCGATCGGATAGTGTCCAGGTTTAATGTAAAATTAAACCACATGGCATGCGTCTGCTCTCAAACCACCATCGTATCTGTGTCTAAGAAAAGCAAAAACAGTTTCCAAGGTTCTGTTTAAGCATATCCGAAAAAGAACCGTTTTTGCTTTTGACTCGATGTTATGAAGAGCATGCGAACTGAAGATGCGCACACTACGTTTAGTTATGAAATGAGTCTGTGATTTTCGAACATTTTTCCTTCTGTAATTCTGCCCTGACCAGTTCATTGAAATGTTTAAATATTGCTGCTGTTCTTCTTGAGGCTTAGAAACAAAGCTGAAGGTCCAAAGTAACCATTAACGTTTATTTATACGCATCATGGCTCGGAATTCTTAAATATGGCCGGTCTGATGGTGTTGACTTTCGCTAACGTTATCTTGGCTTATTGGTAAGATGAGAATCTGCCTATAAGGGAGAGAGGTGTGATGTGTACAGTGTGCAAAATCATTAGTGTTGGATAATTACTGTGGTATAAGAAGAATAAAACACTCTGGCATGTGCGGTTAGTAGTAATCAACATTGTCTTTTATTCCTTAGTTAAAGCTGGACATTCACAAGAGCCGAATTCTTTCAGGAAATTAACACGGTATTGTTTCTATTCAGGATTAGAGCTACGCTGTCCCTGAAGGAGGTACGTGGTGTGTTTGAGGGTAATTAAAGCGTTAATTGCATATCTGACCATCCCGTTACGGAATTCACAGGAGCATGAGCGCATGTTTCAGGACACAAAGCTTCATTCTGTAACTGTTTATTTCTTAGAACTTTTATTGTCTACGTAAACATCATAACATTGTCGGCTAAATAAAAAAAAAAAGGATAGACATACAGGTATTTTGGAGTGAGATCAGTCTCGGAAAAGGCCACTGATTGGAAGTATTGTACTTGAAATTCACCTCGAACGAATCGAAGCAGCACCTTGAATGACTGTCAGTGTAATGTCAAAATAAAATGAAATGTTCTTGTGCATTATAAAAATATTTGGTATGTGAAGACAATTACAATAAATCACAGACTGACTTTAACAGAGTGACTGCGTGCTCATTGGTCGTATTTTATGTTGTCTTTCAGATGCCCCTTCCACGAGTTCACCAAGTTTTTGTTTTTTTTGAAATATTGCTTTAACAGGATGTACTGGATCCTCTTAGATCACTAACTTACTGAGTGACCTGAGCATTTTTCCACAACAGCCATTTGTAAGTACTGAAATAAAGGGGCAGTTTGTAATTTTTATAAAGTTAATATATTTTTCCCCAAATATACATCGGAAAAAAATACGCAGCACTGCAGTGCAATGAAGCAAACAAGGGCCTTCCATTTACAGCTTTGTCTGGCCCAGAAACTAGCTCCACCCCCACCTGGAGCAGATCAGCCCCGATTTGGTCTAGGCAGGAAGCTTGACAGGATACACTGCAGTTACAAGTTACAAACTGCCCCTTAAATGAACATTCTGAATTTTACCCCCCGGTGATGGCATTTGGGTGGGTCAACAGGAGCCGAACTCTGCGATCCACTTCTCGTATTTCTCCAGGTCAGCAGCAGAGACTGATTTTGACACTTTCTTCAGGGCAGTCTGGAAATCCTCCATGGTTGTGGGCAAGTGCATCTCGTCTCGGGAAATGTTACGGATCTCCTCCGGGGTCAAACCCTCGATTCGTCGCCTCATAGCCATCAGAGAAGCGTCTCTGCCACAGATGGATAAAACACAGCAAAATATTCAGCTTATTATCGAAGGCATGTTTTAATAGTATGCTGACAAGGAGTTTGAGAGGTCTCCAGCTTGCAGTAGCAGGTAGAAGCTATCTTATTTTTCTTCTTTAGTTTGAGAGAGAATCAATTAGTTTTTTACTGTATGGACACACGCATTAAATTTTGTCCTAGATTGGACACGTATCCGATACGTGCCTGTGTTGAGGAGAACGGTCAGATTGGAATTCGTGTGGATTTTCTCTAGACGCTTGGTCATCATTCAGTGTCGCAAAACGACAACAACAATCAATCAAAGGACGGGGAAAGCAGTGAATTAATTGATGCAACATGCATTACAGACAGATACAGGTTAGTTACAATAGACCCTAAGCCAAAAAAAATCCAAATTGTGCAGAGAAGCCGACTGAAGTTTGGTCGTTTTACCTGCAGACGTTGGTGATGTCAGCACCTGAATATCCCTCCATCTGCTCGGCGATCTTCTCCAGCTCCACATCATTAGCCAGCTCCAGCTCCTTCAGGTTTATCTTCAGCAGATCACCCCGGCCCTTAGCTTCAGATCAGAACACACAGACTTCAGCAAATATGCAGCATTGTAATTGACATTCATCCCTTCACTTAGTGTGTTGCTTCATAATAAATGTGTTATGCTGGATTTTTTTCCCCGGCGTGCCTGTGGGCAGCGGTATGTAGATCCTTTTCTCTAGTCGGCGTCTCAGAGCTTCGTCGATGTCCCAGGGGAAATTAGTGGCTGCCAGGACCATCACCATTTTAGAAGGGTCATTTTCAGACGGTCCTCCAACACCTACACACCCAAACATGGATCATAAAGACACAATCATTTCCTATGCATTGTAATCAGAAACCTGGCAATATATTAAAACAAATTGGTAAATCTGTGACGTGCCTGCAGGTGAAACAAACAACATGCTGTTTAATCAGTTTTTGCTCAAAGCGTACCATCCATTTGCACTAGAAGTTCTGCTTTGACTCGTCTGCTGGCTTCATGCTCTTCTGAATTTCCCCTGCGGCTGCACACGGAGTCGATCTCGTCGATGAAGATGGTTGTGGGTGCGTAGAACCTTGCCTACACGCCCATAACAAAGCGGAACATTTTCGGCATTTTAACGGATCAAGTAAAGTGACACCAGAAGAAAACTCTGTAGGAGTGGAGGATGTGTGGAGTCACCATTTCGAACAGCAGACGCACGAGTTTCTCCGACTCCCCTCTGTATTTGGAGGTGAGCGTAGAGGAGGAGACGTTGAAGAAGGTGGTCCGGCATTCCGTCGCTACAGCTTTCGCCAGCAGGGTTTTGCCCGTACCCGGGGGGCCGACCATCAGCACGCCCTGCGGTAAACAAAGTCAGCCTCTCACTCCTCAGAGCTAGCATGTAAAACCAAAATTTGCAAAAATACTGAATCGCATCACACTGAACCGATCATAATACACAAACAGCACTAAAACATACAGCAAATTTAAATAAACCTTCCTAAAGGGGTTCATGACTTATATTTTCCCTTACAAGCACAAAGCAGATGGTGCTGCACATCCAAGCCACTCAGAACAGGTTCATATAGGGCTCGCATCACTTCCCTTTTAAACACTATCTTACCACAGAAATGCTGTAAAATCCTCTTGTACATGAAAAATGTCAGCTGTACCTTCCATGGTCGCCTGATTCCTTTAAAGAAGTCCGGCATCCACATGGGCAGAACCACCGCCTCCTTCAGGAGCTTCTTCGCTTCCTCCAGATCTGCAATGTCATCCCTGGGAAAGCAGAGCTTGGTGAACAACGCGGCACGGCCACATGCTAATATGTATGCAAACAAACTGTGCTATAATTTCCTTAAAAAAAAAAAAAAGAAGTCACCGTGTGTAGTGTAGTGGTCTGAGAAAAATCAATCATTCTTTTTAACATGCCGTACTAAAAAAAAAAACCCGGTTGCATCCACAAGTGAAAGGGAGGACGCTGCATAAGACAATTGCAGACTGACTGTTTTTACTACTTCATTACAGACTCATTCAGGGGAAGATAATCTAGATCAGTAGGTAAAAACATGTCCGTGTTATTATGATTATTTGGCAGATTTTTGCCAATGTTAGTGACACACGGAGAAAAAAAGCCATAGAAGGAAGTCTTCATGCTCAGATGCTGATATTAGAAGTAACGATTAAAAGCTGTCGGAGTTGCGTAACATCATGCAAATGAGCACATGCTACCTGGTCCAGAGTAGTGCTTCTTCTTATTATTATTATTAGCATTAGCTACACTAAGAGTCTATGAATAAAAGAAATGATGACAGACTGAATGAAGTGATGAACACACCACGTGACATTGGGGTTTTGAGAGATGATATCTCGCTCCAGCGCCTCAATCAGATCTCGGTCTTCTCCTCCTCTGTCGAACTTCTTCACCTCCGGCTCGGAGGCCTCCGGTTTGTTCTGGAGGTAGAGGAAAGGCAGGAATTATGGACATGTAGAAAATTCAGCAGCAAGTTTAGGAGAAGGACGTGAAAAACCCCAAACAAACAGCAGCTCAGCTGCAGGATAGTACTGCTTTTATAGCTCTGCGAGCTGCCCATGTTTACTCTGATGGAGGGAAACCGGTATCACAGGTTGGTAAGTCTGTATAAGTAAACACAGGCAGAAGGACATCAAATACAACGTGTTGAGTTACAATGACGCTCTCGCACAGTGTTTAGACAATGGAATGAAAGTGATCTGGCTGTTTTTTTCTCCATCTAGCTGGAGTGGTGCTTGAAAGTTTGTGATCCCTTTAGTTTTTTTTCTTTATTTCTGATTGGTCAGTAGTTGTTGATTAATTTTATATAATAGCAGCTCTGACAGGAGCTCATCCTAATACCTTATTGTTTCTATAGTATCAGCTCATATACAGCGCCTTGAATGGCACTACACGTTTACAAACAATAACTTTAAAGTGACACCTCTTTCAAGAGATTTCAATTTGAAGAGAATGTGAAGGAATGATCCGTTACTGCTGCAAGTGAAAACAGGAACTAACGCGACATCAAATGTAACTATAAACAGAAAACAACTATGACGTCATCCTGAAATAAATAAAGAATTGTAATGATACAAGAGGAATAAAACACTTTGTGGTGTGCTGAATAAAAGTGTCAGCCCACCTTGTCGTCTTTGTGCTTCGGTGTGTTCTCTTTCTTCTCTTTGCCCTTTAGTGGTTTTCCTCGGTCGCCGTTAGCAACGCGTGGTGATTGTCGGTGCTGGGAGCGCGGCCCAGCGCTCAGTCTGCTGCCATGAGCTTTACCATCTTTATACGGCACCGGGGCCTTGCGTACTACACATGGAGACGACCTGCATATAATCGGGCATCGAGAAGTTAACGTTTGTTGGCCGATTTGACCAAACAAATTCCTGCCTTTTATCATGCGTTATGCCAGAACACATTTTCCTATTAACTTCAGCTCTAAGTGATCGGATTGACCGTATCAAACAGGAAAAAAAAAACATCCTTGCCCAAATGCCCAAAAAAAGCTGCAACTGACTCATTACGGAACGAATATATTGGGTACAAAACAGCTGAGCGGCGAGCCGAGCTGTGCCTGTTATCACACTTGATTCAGAAAGGAATCAGCCATTACCATGACTACTGTTCAGTTCAGTTTCCAAATTAGTACTTTTATAACCTTCAAACATTTGTCCTGGAGTAAAATCTCTGATCTGAAGGCAAACTTCAGTCACATGGATATTAATCCAGTTCACATGGCATCTCTCAAGGCATAAGACAATCCAGCAGCATAATAATATTGACCACGATATGCAATCTGTACATACATTAAATATGCAGAGACTGGGCCTCATTTAGCAGTCTTTTAGTAAAGATGCATGTAATGCTTGCGTGCCTGAATCCATACTAAGATTTTTCAACTGGATTTATGAAAGGTGGCTTCTTTCATGCTTGTGCTGATGCATGTGCAGAGCATGTTCCTAGCACAGCTCATTTGCATTTAGTGACGCCCACAAAACCATAAAAGGTCAAGTGGACACGAGCTAGGAGCATGAAATGAGCGATCAGGATACAGGCTGAAAGACAGAAGTGGAAGTAATTTGACTCAATTCTTATACACACACACACACACACACACACACTGAGTGAGTGAGAGAGAGAATGTCATTTGCTCATTGTTAACCTGTTCACTGATCAACAATTTGATAATTATCAAATTCGATAATCAATACATATCTTTTGTACTCTTTTGGTTTCTTGTCCTTTTTACTCTGGCATTTGTCAATATTTAATGTCTTTAATGATGCCCAGATTTTCCATAACATCTATAAAAAAAATCCCTTCATTACTTTTTCAGTACAAACACAACCGCTGATATGCGATGCTTACAAGAACATTTTCAGAGCAGTTTAAGATTTGTTATTAATACTGATTTGTGCATCACTTTAATAACCTAAACTGTGATGCAATCTTACTGTATGAAGGTTTTATGAGTGCGAGTGGAATTCAATACATTTCTCACACACAGCGTACCTATGCTCGACCTGAACAGGCATGATGTCGCTCTCTTGGCTGGAACTGCTGGGCTTGGAAGGAGCGTTGTCCAGCTGGAAGCTCTCCAGTGTGGTCATGATGTCCCTCACATGCTTGTTCTCCTCGTTTATCTCCTGCCAGACCTGTCCACAGGAGTTCAGGGCAATAAGGAAATCCCACCTGGTCATTTTCTCACAGAAATAATCTCCAGACTGTGGATTGGAGAGGAGGAACTGCTTACCTGCTGCCATTTTTGCTGCAAAGACGAGTCTCTCACAGAGAGAAGGTACTTCCTGATCTGCTCCAGAACCCCCTGATAGCAGATAGCGGCTGAGCTGTAGTTCCCCAGCAAGGCGTACTCTCGGGCCAGCTTCACGTTGTCACTGATTTCCAACAAACTCATTCCTGTAAGACATTTTGGAAGGAGTCTCCAGCATCAGCACTTTTTATCTTTTGTAACTTTCTACGTAACATGACAAGCTGCAATTAAAAAAAAAAAAAATCTTATTAAGAGAGACAAAAAGATAACAAAAGTGATAAGAAAAACTAACTTGTTTTGTTCCACAACATTAAACATACCTATAAATCAGAAAAAGTATGATGTGATCTTATAAGAAAATAATCAATTATTTTGTGTTCGCTTCACATCAAACCACCCAAACATTGATTATTTTCCTCGAACATACACAAAATGTATTGATTGGTATAAAGACATGAATCTGGTAGCCAAATGACTTGACACCTGCCAATATCGAAAGATGAAGATATCGCGATATCGATATTATATCGTCATATCACTCAGCACTCACAGCTAGCTACTGGTGTTATTTACTCATTCATACCGACACTTCAATAACACTTCAAAGTATAAAGCTGCTTATTAACATCAATAAACTCATTAATATACAGGATATAGGTTTGTATGTACTATGAAATATTTCTTACTATAAATAAAGACTGAAAGTAGGAGCTAATGCAGTTTGCTTTACTAGCCGTGAAACCACACGTTAATCCGATGTTAACTTTTATCACACATACGAACACGAAATATCACAACTTACTTGTTGCCTTGTTGCTGAAAACCTCCCAAAAAAAAGCATAACCTCGGTTTTAGTCTATAAGCTCGAGAAAATAGAAACACCTCCAATTTATTTAGAGCCTAATTTTTTCCACCGACTCGCTCGGAAACGCTGAAGTTTTGGAAAGACGTCGGAAGTGAAGCGCGCATGCGTGAAAGAAAACAAATCAATAGAAAGACGCGCATGCGCAATACAAAACACTGAATGTATCCCAAATCG
>JAQMYM010000012.1:24725067-24735299 GCA_030014255.1 Parauchenoglanis ngamensis
AGAAAGGAAAACACTGCATTCCAGCATAAGAACCTTATCCCATCTGTGAAACATGGTGGTGGTAGTATCATGGTTTGCTGCATCTGGGCCAGGACTTTTTTGGGGGGGGGTGTCACACCAGATACTGAAAGCAAAGGTTCACATACATTTGACACTCACAAATATGTAATATTTGATCATTCTCCTCAAAAAATAAATGACCAAGTATAATATTCTTCATCTTCTTCATGTATTCACGGATGTTCCTTGTTTCATTCTGGACAGTTCAAATGGCTTGGTTCCGTGTCTTCACATCAGTGGCATCTATTTCCTTTTGTGGCCAGTTCACTATTCCAGCTGGGTATCTGATGGTTGATTGGGCGTCCATGTTGATTCCTTGGATCTTATTCCTACCATTTAGCTGGATTCTGACCTGTCTGACCCTCTGGAGATATTTGGCTGTGGCTGATCTCCTTGTAACCTCAAGGAGGGGTCTACCACTATCTAGCTGCTATATTTATAAAAAGAAATATAAAGAATTCTCAGTGCATTACCATTTAAAAAAAAGTTGGTTTGATGTCAAGTCTGAAGATGTGCTTACGGCGTTCCTCTATTTACTGAATATGCCTTTTAAAAGATCTTAAGGAAATGAAAGTCAAGAAAACGGTCTTCCCTGATTTCTTTTCCTTATAGTCACCAAAAAAATGTAGTAACATACACCTGACATCTTGTTCTGTATACGAGATCATCTTATGTTTACGAAATCAACGATGACACACTGAACTGCAGAAGGTTTTCAGTCCTGTAAATTCAGTTCATTATGAAAATGCTAGTCCATAATCTTAAGTGTATGATTAACTGTATGGGGATGCAAAAAAACCCAAAACATACACGAGTCACAGCTTGGTTTGAATCGTCTATGTGAAGAAATGTTTATTGATTTTACCAACTTGAATGCAGAATTCACACAGTAAACGGAAACAAAGTCCTAATAAGTATTAACAACGGTGTCAAGTATCTAAAGTCGATCTGCTTAACGAGAGAGCCGGCGATGGTCCATGTATGTAGCTCAGATTAACGGGTACCATATGGACATGTGGCACATGAACATGATGGGCTGAAACAATAGCCAGAATCTTAGAAAATGTGCACGAGCGATGAGCTTCTGGCCCGTTCTGTCAAGAGATGGGAGTGAGGTTCTTCAAAAGGCACATTTCTTCGCTGGATTTCTGCAAATGCTTCATGACCAGAAAAAAACCAATACAAAAACGGTCGGACATGCACTTCTGTTATTATTATTTTTCGGACACGCTCAAACAGTGTCATTCACAGTCGTTTTACATGTTTCAAATCCGGATGTGAGCAAGGATGTAGGAGGCTAAAAACATCTAGTGTTCTCTCTCATTATGCTAAAAATGGAAGAGAAATCCACTGAAGTCAGAAAAGGTGAAAATAAAAATACTGGTGTAATCCAAAGCTCTTCAACTTCCTATTGAAGAATACTAAGAGCAGCAAGTTCTATCAAACTACAATTCAATAAAATAACACTGAAAAGAAAAGAAAAGAAAAGAAAAGGCACATGTACAGCAGCCGGTCTGACATTTGTATATATATATATATATATATATATATACGCGTGTGTGTGTGTGTGTCCTTCGGTGTACGTCTCCATGTCCGGGAGGCTAGCAGCACTGGGAGGATTTGTGCAGTTGTGGCTTCCTGGCGGCTTGTTATCGGTCGGTGGCAGTGACGAGCTCAAACCACTGCCTCAGAGCGTCACTCAGCGTCTCGGGCAGGGCGTTGACGTCGCGCAGGATCATGTAAAACGGAAACGGGAACTCGTCCATGTAGGAGCGGATCTCTGGCAGTTCGCCCGGTCCTTTGAAGATGGGCACTTTGATATCTAATATGGAGTCCTGGAACAGGGACATGTCAGAGTGATGAGCATAGGGGGGAAAAAAAGTAAAATTAGCTCCGTGTTAAATATGTCAAAAGATGGGAAGTCAAATGAAAAATGTAATTTTTTTTGCATTGTTTCTTGCTAATATACATTCCTACTTAATTTCTAATTTTATCTAATACATTTATTTCATCCGGGGTTCTGTTTCTTATTTCTCAAATTTTATACAATAAACTCCTTTCTAATTACATCCAATAATGTTTTCCAAAACTTTTCATTTTCTAATTTTATAATTGTTACAACTGCTAGAACTGATGGAGCTTCATGTTGAAAAGGTTTTAGCATTTCAAGTATTAAAATAAAGGTGAAAATTTCTGGTTAAAATAATTAAAATATTAAAAGTTCCAGGGTCAAAAAAATTCAGGTAGGAACAAAAAAAAATAAAATAAATTCTCATTAAAAAAAAAAAAAAAGTTCTTGTAAAAATTCTTGAGAAAACTAATAACAGAAGTTCCGGACAGAGAATTGCTCATTAATTCTCTGCCTAAAGTTAAATACAGATCAGTGTCTGTTCAGTCAAAAGTGGTTCGTTGTGAAGATCCACTAAGACTTTAAATAGAAGTGAATAAATCACTAAACGGTAAATGGTGTCAGCGTTCAATCATGTTAGTTTCTTATTTGCCATCTGCGCTTGACCACCGACTCTGATGAATCTAGAAAAAGTCGTACTCTGGAGTTGGGGTTATCCAGCACTACGAATATGACGAAGACGTTGGCGCTGCGAGTGGCCTGAACCGCCGCCGCTACTCTCTCCTTCCCCTCCAGAAACAAGCCCCTGCCGTCAGAGACGATCAGCAACAACTGCGCCATCTCTGAACAAGGAAACAGCAAGACGTTAACGGCAAAAAAAAAATACAGAAATGCGAGACTATACGGAATAAAACAGGAAATTCAGGCTGAACCTGTATTTGCAGAGCCTGGGTTTTGATGTTTGGCTGCTACAAACATGTTGGCTGAAGTCTCCAAAAACTACAAGAGAAGACAATGAAGATCTATTATCTATAAAATCTATTATCTATACTCGGTACAGTGTTCCATTCCATAAACAACATGTAGCGCTATACAAGGTTTAACACCACATGGATGATGAAAGCGCGCCGGAGCTTTACCTGAGCTATTCTTGTCTTCTTTTGCTGGAACTGGCAGAGCCGCAGGATTCGAGCTCCTGACTGGTCGGTAAACTGCTGCTGGAACGGGTGGAGCAGCTGGACGCTCTCACCGAAGCTGTAGGGAAAGCAAACAAACAACCTTAACTTAGCCTCATAAGCATAATCAGATTAGACGACAGACGCACTTGAAATAACGAAGGTGCAGTACATCGATTTTGCCAATTATTTTATTTATTATTTTTTAATCGAGTTTCAACTAAAAGGAAACGTTCATGCAGAGTGTACAGACCTGCACACTGCCACCTGTCCCACCTCCAGCAGGGTAAGAGCGTTGACGATGACGGAGACTGACTCGAATGCCAACTGCAAGATACAAGACGCAACTGAGAACATCTGTTCAATTTATAAAATACCCTTCTGTAGCCGGGAAGCATAATCTAGGTCTCTTTTTGTCCTGCACCTGTTTGGAGTGGTTGTCCACCATGCTGGACGAGTCATCTACAGCCAAGCAGATCTGATAGTCTCTCTTGCTGGGCTTCGTCCTCCTCAACCAGATCTTGTCTTTCCGGAACTGGCTGGCGATGTAGGGAATGACTTTACGCATGTTCAGCCGTTTTCCTGTGCGGTAATCTCCTCTGTGTAGTGTGCACAGGGTGAGACATAATAAATAAATAATAAAAAGAAGATCACATTTCAGCGTGTTAGCAAGAGCACGTTATGGGACTGACTTGAGCTTAGCGGCCTGCGTGGGCTCCAGAATGAGGCGAAGCTGCTCACACAGCTGCTGTGACAGAGGCGAGGTGAGCGCTTGGTACTGCTGCCACATCGCTGCTGCTGCACTCTCCTGCCAAACAGAACACACCTCAGTTTTATTTGCGTAGACAATAATCAATCGTGCAAAAGGATTTACAGAAATCCTGTTCTCAAGGATTAGCTCGCTAACCAGCCGTTGTATCTCAAATCGCATATTTATGTACTATTCTTGACCGTTATTGAGTACTAACACTAATCAGTGTTCCTGGTACAGGCTTCAAACCTACCCAAAGTTTTGCATATCAGCCTTCTTGTTCTAGATCAGTAAATACGTTTGAAGTTTTTAAGTTTTCGAATTGGAACGCAGTTCACGACAACGATCACAACAACAGTGGAAGGTTTTAAGAGAAACAGAGCTCCCCAGTGTCTAAATATTTTACGGTTTGTCTTGGAAACCAGATGTTCATATTCATAATGTCCATATGGGTGTTTGGAAAGAGAAAATAAGTTTAGGAGCCCCTGTTCTACCCTACCTCTTCCAAAGACCCAGGAGTCTGTCTGTGCCACGCTTCCAACTGCAGCTCCAAATCTCTTCTTAGAAGGTCTGGATCTTTAACCTGGAGCTATTACACACACACACACACACACACACACTGTCAGTAACATGTTTACAGTGATAGGCTTATCATTTTTCACAGCTGAATCATGGCACCTTGAGCATTTCAGTCAGTAACTCTGGCACAGTGTGTATGGTGGACTCTTTACTCCTCTCCCTCCTCTGCTCCTCATCACGATGTGTCTTCATCTCTGGTTTCTCCTCTTCTTCTTCCTTATCGTGCTTCTGGGTGTCCAGTTCTCCACTTTCCATACCTAGAAGACACGATTGAGGGGAAAAAAGGATATTTGTGTGCTAGTACTTGGACATAATCAAAAACTAATTTTGACCAGAACAAGGCAAGAAGGCATGTGTATATCTACCTCTCTGAGAGGCTTTGGAGCTGTCCAGCTTCTCCGGCTGTAGCTCTGGAGCATCCACTGCCTGCATCTCTTTCTCCTCCTCTGTATCCATAGCAACATCTTCATCATCATCGTTGTCAGCATCTTGCTTCATGGATGTTGGTCCCTGTTGCTCTGTGCTCGCTGTGTCTAGATAGAAAAACACATCCAGGATGCTGAATACTGAGTGAAAGACAATCCTAAACAGAGAATCTGTGTTTATACATGCAGGCGTCTCACCGTATGTCTGAGTGTCGTACTTCTCCTCCCCGTGTCTGATGTGCTCGTACATGTCAGACTCCTGCTGGACGTCATTGGGAGTGTGTTCCTGCTCTCTCTGCTCTGCGCTCTCCACCGTACGCAATCGCTTGTGCACGCGCTCACTGGCGTCTCCCAAAGAACGCTCGTTATTCGACTGGCCCGGCTTCCGCTTAAAACTCTATGCACACACAAGTTTGTCATATCTAAATCTATTTTACTAAAAGCTAATATTCAAATCTTGAGGAACAATTCATTTACACATTTGTGCATTTTAGTTTCAGCACCACAGACCTGTGTCTGTTTCCGTCTCTGCGTCTGAGAGCTCATCCTGGCCATCAGTGTGGAGTCATGCCCCTCAGCCTGACTGGCGTCGGCTGACCCGGTCCCGTGTTCCTGAAGGTGTAGATGTGAAAGTGTTCAGAGTGTCTGAGTTTAGATGCTGGTCAACCAGGAAGTAAACTGCACTTACCTCTTTGGCCTGGTCTCTTTCGGATGCGGCTCCTGCCAGCTCCACTGCGGTGTCGCTTTGAACGTTCTCTTCACCTGTCTGCCCGTCTGTCGCGTGCTCCTTTCTCTCGGCAGACTCCACCTGGGCATCATCGTCATCCTCCTCACCATCCTGCTCCTCATTCTGATCATAGAGCGCACGAAAAATTATCAAATGCTTGCTTCAATATAAAAATGCACGTTATACAGACTAAATTGCAAACAAACCTTTGGTTTCTGGCCCTGATCTGCAGGGACAGCCTTGTCCTCCTCTCTACCTTCTTCCTGTCCCTTCTCCTTCTCCTCCTCGTCCTCTTCTCCTTCATTTTCTCCTCTCTCATCCGTCTCGGAGTCTTTGTCTCCGTCTGGTTGTTCCCCTCCCGTCTCTTCCTCTGCTTTCTGTTCCTCTCCTGCATCTTCACCTTGAGTGTCCTGCTGGTCTTCCGTCATCTCTTCTTCTCCCTCTCCCTCAGCTTCGTCCACCTCCATGGGTTTGTCTTCGATGTCATATGGGTTCTCAGCTACAGCAGGAGAAAAAAACGCTGAATAAGATGATGCTTTTAGAGGGGGTGTGCACACCTACTGTCAGTACAGCGAGCAACAAAAAGAAGAAGTTTCTTCGTCACACTGACCCTCGCCTTCTTCCTCTCCCTCCTCATCCTGTCCTGCCTGTTCATCCTGGTCCAAGTTGAGCTCCTCCGGAAGATCCATGGCCTCTGCCTCAGGTTTCTGCTCCTGCTTGCCATGGTAGGGGTCCACCTCGTTCTCGTCAAACTCGCGCTACACACACACATCACCAGGCAAAAATACCATACATTTATACCTTTACATGACATCAGACAGTAAAAGAACAGGACATTCAGACAGTTAAACTAGGTTTAAATATTGACCCATTGGTTAAACATTTATGTAAATGTCTTAATTCATAGCTATTCAAAAGAGAGGGGAAAAAATACCACAAACACACGCATACCTCATCGACCTGCTCGTGGATTTTCTCCCTCTCTTCTTCCTTATCTGTTGGATTGTCTTTGTCCTTGTTTTTCTTGTCTTTGCTCGACTCCCCAGCTTCTGTGTTGTCATCTTTGGCAACCAACTCGGACTCTCCCTGCCGAATCCAAACAAATATATCAAAGGATCTCCCCACTGAACCGTTCTATCACTTAAAATGACTTCTGCTTTGTCTTAATAGCTAGCAGTGGGTCACAAACTCGGGTCATTACCTGGTCCATTCCTGGCCCGGACTCTTCCTCCTTGTCACTGCTGTCCAAGTCATCGTCATCATCATCATCATTATCTCCCCACATTCTTTCATCAAGGGTGTCAGTTGGCCCATCTCCCAGGTCTCCCATCTTCTTATCCAGCTCCTCATCCTCTTCTTTATCAGAGTCCTCCTCATCACCTGGATATAAAACGATGACAGTCATCTCACACTTAAATACATTACATAGTAAACCAGTAAGAAAAGTATTTTCCTATTACAGCACGTTCGAATTACAAATTTGTTTAGAACCTGAGTCTTGCTTTTCCCCATCATGCATTTTCCCGTCAAAGTCCTCCGACATCTCGATGGCATTGTCTTCTTCTTTAATATCTTGCTTGTCTGGCTCATCTTCACTCTTTTCCTGTCCTTCCTGAAACGTGTCCTCAACCTGCGACGAAACACAAAGTTTTTCTGACATCCTTTGATTAAAATTCCTAGATTTTCCTTTTTTTTTTGATGTTGCGAATGTTACCTGGTCTTCGTTTTCAATCTTATCGCTGACATCTTTGACGCCCTCTCCCTCTCCAATCCCACCACCCTCATAGTCATGGAACTCCGTAGCTCCTTCTCCATCACCTCCACCCATTAACTCCTGGGGCAGGCAAAATCCCTGAGAGAGAAAGGGAGGGATTAGTAATCATTTAGACGTTTAGAAACGCATGTTTAACTTCTCCGACGCTACCTTCTGAGCGAGGTCAGTGAAGATGCTGGTGAGGACCGACAGCAGTTTGCCCGTGCTGCGGTGAGCACCCATACACATCGCCACATACCAGCGCACCAGCTCCGAGTACACACACAACATGGGCTCCAAGCGAACCAGATCCTTGCAGGCCTCCCTCAGCTCCTGCTCATCACAAACATACACACGGGTAATGATTACAAAAAAAAGCACAACTTATTAGATTCTAATGAGTCTGCGCTTAAGTTTCTTTGCTAGTCAATATTTATTTAGAAGTCACTAATTATGCGTATTAGACCTCCGTGAGATGAAAACAGAAGAACCTATTCCATATGCTCGGATTGGTGTCTTTTTCCGGCATATGTCCACTGCAAAAAAAATGAAGGAAAAAGCTCACCCCTAAGTGGCGTGCAGGACACGTGTCTCTGTAGGATCGGAGCCTCTCCAACAAGCTCTTGGTGACCATAATGACCTCAGCCAAGGAGAGACATGAAACGTCTCCACTCAGGTCTTCCTCCAGCAACCGGTTTAGATGCCCAGGCTTCAGAAGATCCTCAGCCACCTCCGAATCGCTCTCTGGAGCAGAAACACACAAAAACAAAAAATGTTTGTGTCTTACACTATTTAAGGAAGTCATCCACACCAAATTCTAACTTCCATTCAAATCAATAAAAGCTATTTTTTTTGGATTTACTGACTTCTCTCAGTGTATATAATATTCAATTTGGAAGCACACCTTTCCTGCTGTCCTCTGGTTGCTCTTCCTCTCTCTCCTGTTCTCTTCTCTTCACCAGACCCTGCACAGCACACAGAACCGTATTTATGGTTCTCTCCAATTGCTCTGAGAACTCGGCCCGGAATGATGCGGCAGAACCTGCGAGGGAACAAAGTAAATCCTCATGAATTATCTTGTAGGAAAATAATCAACATATGCTTGTTCATCACACAACAGCACTATTCTGATATCACAAGCACAGTATTCAGGTTAATGAAACATTTCTGATGAAGCCTCTTTAAATTCTAGGAGATATTTCCTCACGTTTGGATGATGCTCTGTGTGGTAGCAGTTGTGATTTCCAGGCGTTGAACTCATCGACACAGGTATCCACCTCCATCCTGATGCTGCGCAGGCCTCGCGTCACACATGGTTGCGAATGAGGCACGATGCTGCCTTCGAGGCTAAAGAGATGTTCCAGAGTCTCCATTTGGTTTGCCAGCACCCCCAAACCATGCACGCATGAGCAGCACTCCTCTAAGTGCCTCCTGAGGAAAAAAAAATACAACAGCGCTGTGATTAGTGAGAAAACTAGAAGCTTTTATTCTGCTTCACAATATTTCTATAATACAGCTATTATAGCATATATATATTATATATATATATATATATATATATATATATATTATTTCAGCTAACAGAAATAGTTAGAACGTCACAATGTGGTTAGGAGTCGAACCTGGTTTGGATCGCGCTTTGTGTGGATTCATGACCCAGGGAATTTAGCCTCTCCTTCAGCTGTGTGCTTTCGCTCTGCAAAGCCTCTATGCTCTTCATGGCCTCCATCCAGCCTGCCTCGCCCCGCCTCATTAGACATGCCTGAGGTTGGAGGTGAGCTGACAGAGGCGTGGGGTGGCTCAGCGTGGCCGCGCCCTGTCCGCTCTCATTCTCTCTGGAGTGGCACAGCGTTGCAGGGGAACCCCTGGGACAGCACTGCAGCACCCAGGAGAACTGCTGCAAGGCCGCGCTGCACTGCTGCGCCAGCGTTCGTGCCTTCACCACCCAGCTACGGAGAGAGTCCTGAGGGGGCAGACCGCTTTCCACTTTCTCTCCCAAGGCCGTCTGAGACCGGACATCTTGTACAGCGTCAATCAATCTTCTGCAAGAGGAAAAATAGGAAATGCGCAAATGAGACTAAATAATCTGACTAAGATCCGGGGAAATAATGGGTTCAACGAGAACCGCACCTGAGATCCACGAAGTGTTCTGTTATTTTGGCGAGTCGGCGCCTTTGTCTGAGCAGCAGTTTGAACAGGTGAGAGGAGAAACCACGGCATCGCTCCATGTTACCCAAACCGAGTTCCTACACAGACACACACTTACACTTAACACCGCACTAAGCCACAAAAACTTTTAGTGACCTGTCGTATAACTAATGATTTACTACATTTACATGCAATTTCATTTAAGTAACTAGCCAGAAAGCAATCTAAAACAAATTAAGACACACAGGACTAGCCATTTAATTAGCCAAAAAAGTTTTGGCCCCCTATATAAGGAGGAAGTGTCAGCATGTCGACGCACTGCAATGGTTGAGCTGCATTACTACAAGATCCAGGAATTATTTAACAATATATGTACTGGAGTATGAACAAACTCGGGGTTACCGAAATATTTGACAGGAATTTTTAGTGGTCATGAAAATACTTCCACACAATCATGGTAGAATTTGCACACCTTTACTGCTGCCTGCATCGCAGTTTGCATGGCATTGCGTCTGGCCCAGGAGCGGTAGAAATATTTCTGACAGCTATCCCATGCACCAGTCATCTCAACAAACAGCCTAGAGAAAGGAAAAAAACAACAAAGCTTTCATTTTAATTTTTCATTTTATATTAAATGTAGAAATGTGAAATAACACTGCCTGTCCAAAAAAAAAGGTCACCACTTGGGTTTAACAAAGCAAATAGGTAAGAGCCTCCCATTGGATAATTACTGCATGGATGATTATGTTTCAGCTGGCAACAAGT
>JAQMYM010000012.1:24735399-24778918 GCA_030014255.1 Parauchenoglanis ngamensis
TGTCCTTCAGGCCTGCTTTTTCTAGCCACTGGTAGGATTTCCTGATGTCAGCCACTTCCTCTATCTGCCGGTGGTACATTCCATGGAGGGGCTTGGTCTTCCACGATGTTTCTCATTCTCCTCATCTTCCGTCTTCTGCTGCCTGAAACATTTTCATCAGTTCATCTTGGGGGCCATCTTCTCGATGTATTCACGGATGTTCCTTGTTTCATTCTGGATAGTGGCTGTGACACTCATTAATCCTCATCCCCCTTCTGTCCATTGTTCATATAGTCTCAAGGAGCTGGACTTCGGATGGAACCCTCCGTGCATCGTGAGGAGTTTGTATGTCTTGGCCATTAGTGGCATCTTTTCCTCCTGTAGCCAGTTCACTATTCCAGCTGGGTATCTGATGGTTGGTAGGGCAGACATTGATGGCTTGGATCTTATTCCTACCATTTAGTTGGCTTCTGAGCACCTGTCTGACCCTCTGGAGATATTTGGCTATGGCTGATCTCCTGGTAACCTCATCCTGATTCCCATTGGCCTGTAGGATACCAAGGTACTTTTAGCAGACCTGTATATATGCTATTTTGCCCTCTGGTAACTCCACTCCCTCAGTCCTGATCATCTTCCCTCTCTATCTCTTCCCTCACCATGCGTCCACATTTATTCAGTCTGAATGACATCCCGATGTCCCACTGTAGATTCTGGTGAGGTGGATTAGTGAGTCAATGTCTTGTTCACTCTTAGCATACAGATTGATGTCATCCATGTACAGGATGTGGCTGATTGTTACTCCACTTATGAACTTGTACCCATATCCACTCTTTGTGATGTGGCTGAGGGGGTTCAGGCCTATGCAGAACAGTAGCAGGGACAGTGGTGTATACCGCACTTTGTGGTGACTTGTGCAATGGGCTTGGTATTGGCTTCGAGTGTTGTCTTCCACAGCCACATTGATATGTGTGTGTGGGGGGGGGGGGGTTCACTTAATAGATACGCAGTTTAATAGATCCTCATAGATCCACAAGTCATCAGACTACATTTATTAAACTTTTTTGTCTTAATGTTTAAGTTATTAAAGTCAAGTGTACTGGAATACAGCGTGAAGGAAAACTAACAATATTCATGTCCAGTTAATATTCTCTGCACTATGATTTATGTAACATTTTAACTTTCTTGAAAGATGTAGATAAGAATGTAGGCCTCAGTGAAGTTAAACAGCTTCCCCCAGTGCTTCTGTTTGAGAAGTCATACAAATCCATATGAAGTGAGTTGTAAAACTGTGAGCTAACTGTAATACTTTCTCAATGGCTTTACAGGTAGAGAATCAGCAACTTACTGGACTCTGCTCATCTTTGCCCTCTTTGCTGGGTTTGTGCTTTTTGTCATTTGGAAATTTAATTTGCATCAGCATGTTATAAAAAAACTGAGGTGAGTTTGGTCATTTTGCCAATTTATTATTGAGAGCAGATTATAAGCCTATAAAGAGTTTTGAGTTGCTTATTTTCTGTTTTCACTCAGGTGTTTTAGCCCTGATCCTGTGCCTAAATCAGACCTGAACAGGGTCAGTGTGAAATCCTTTATTTTAATCCTAATGGTCTTGTTTTGCTCACTTATTCTTGTTAGTGATTAAATCCATGATGTTTCTTTCTCTTAGGTGGGTTGATGTGTGGGTGGTTCAAAACCTGTCTCCATACCTTGTCATGGTGGAAAGGCTTATTCTTCTTCCAGTCTCCTACTTTACAGAAAGACAAGAAGAAACTAAATGGCCCCATAGGCTTTGTAACATAACGATCCAGTTTGGGTCTCCTCCTTGCCACATATCAATATAAAAGGTGGCCATAACATCAGGTTCTGTTGACATGAATATGTTTTTGTTGAACATGAACTACAATCAGCTCTAAAAGGATCCCTGCAATGAGAGGAAGACACCCAGTCATCAGAAATGAAAGGACATCATGAACATCACTTCTTTTAACATTTCCTCAAGAGTGAAGCCAGTTATGGCAGATGAGTGACTCTCCAGAGACCATCTAAAGTATACAGACCTCTGTCACCCAGGAACTTCTCATTTGTTCAGTAAAGTTTTCAGTTAAACCTTTATGTAAGTGAACTGTGTTCTGTGTGATTGGAAAAAAAAATCACAAAACTAGATCACAAAACACGAGACCACAAAACTGTTTTTTCCGCGATAATGAAATAATGTAGCGGTAATCCTGCCAATCTGCATCTCTCGGTCATCCTCCGGGACCCATGCGGAGAAGTTCACGGTGGGATCAGCCTCACTCTGCGCTGGTGTTCTGACCGGAGACCCAGACATGGGGAAGTTTCGGGCTCAGTAGAACAGCTGACCGGGAGTGCAGTCTGATAGTTGTGTCTATCGGTTTAGGACACTTTATCCAAATAACATACCTACATATGATATGATGTTCTGATAGGTAGATTTACGTGATAGAATGAAATACCTACAGATTTATACAGTGGTATGGTGTTCTGAATGGAAAACATCCATCCATCTATTATCTATACCGCTTTACCCATCTGGGTTGCGGGGGAAGCTGGAGCCAATCCCAGCATACTCGGGGTACACCCTGGGCAGGTCTCCAGTCCACCACAGGGCCAACACAGACAGACAACCACACACGCTCGCAATTTACAATTTAGAGTAGCCAGATCTGCATGTCTTTGGACTGTGGAAGGAAACCGGAGCACCCATGCTTGGGGAGAATATGCAAACTCCACACCTGGGTGACCTGGGGATCGAACCCAGGACCTTCTTGCTGTGAGGCAACAATGCTAACCACTGCACCATATCTTCAACAGTGACAGTAAGAGCATTTCCACACACAATGTGAATGGAACTTAAGGGATTGGGACTAAACCGCTGTGTAGCCTTAAGAAAGCCACTGATCAGTGAGGCTAATCGGAAAAAAGGCTTCAATTTGCTAGGGAGCATAACGATTGGCCTCTGGAGCAATGGAAGAAGGTCATGTGGTCTGATGAGTCCAGATTTACCCTGTTGCAGAGTGATTGGGCATCAGGGTAAGTAGAGAGGCGCAGGAAGTGATGCAGCCATCATGCCTAGTGCCTACTGTACAAGCCTGTGGGGCAGTGCTATGATCTGGGGTTGTGCAGTTGGTCAGGTCGAGGTTCAGCAAGGTTATGAGCCCAAAGAATGAGGTCAGCTGACTACCTGAATATACTGAATGACCAGGTTGAAAGAGTGGTTCAGGGAGCATGAGACATCATATTCACACATGGATTGGCCACCACAGAGTCCAGACCCCATTGAGAATCTTTGGGATGTTCTGGAGGAGGATTTGCGCAGCGGTCCGACTTTCCCATTATCTCTAAAAGATGTTAGCGAAAAATTAATGCAGCTCTGATATATAAATGTTGTGACATTGCAGAAGCTCATCGAAACGATGCCACAGCGAATGCGTGCCGTAATCAAAGCTAAAGGCGGTCCAACAGAATATTAGTGTGACTGTTTTTTTGAACAGGCAGTGTAGATCCTTGTGTTTTTTAAGCCCTTCTATATAAAGAGCTGCAGCAGTGAGAAAGCAGGGCTAGAGGATGTAAGAAGGTGAAGGTACATGTTTTCTGTGGGTTCCTGTGTTCTCAGTGCAGCCAGTGTTGTTCTCATCTCTACAGGCTGCAAAAAGAGCGGCTCTTGTGGGTCCGCTGTACGAGCCCATGTCAGGCCTTTGCGATACGAGAGACCTAAAAAAAAAAAAAAAAGAAAGAAATCCAAAAAGACATCTTTATGATGTGTGATTAACCTTGTGTGTATATATATATATAGTTTTGCCAATAAATATTTATTGAAGTAAAGGATCAGTGAGTAAATAAGTAAACATCTTATTTATAATATTCCCAACAAACAATTCAAACAAATTTCTGTTAACAGAAAGCACTGGTTACTAGGCAACATAACAGGTAAAGAGATTCAGGTAAAATGGAATTCAATTTGCATCACTTGTGATGTTCATGTGTCAATATCATATCACTGTATTTGTATTTTAGAGAGCTATGATAAAATGACTGACCGATCTGCGCCAGCATCTTAAAGAGGTCGGACAAAGCTCGCTGTTTGTGTAGCAGGATGTGTTTCGCTTCGGCTTTTTGCCTCTCCTGCTCTAGAGAGCGGTCCACTGTCAAGCTCTGCAGCGCCTGAACATTTGCAATGATCTCCACTAGACACACACACGCAAAGCAGGACGAATGAATGATGGCATATAATAAACTTTCATTCATGGGTTAAACATTCAGTAGTCAGTGTGTTACCTGTGAACTGGTCCAGGTCCTCCGACAGCTCGGGCAGAGGCGTCTTCTTCACCAGCCGCACACACATTTTCCTCATCTTCCTTGTGAGCGACGGTAGACGAGCCTGCAGTGATGAGGGCTCCACACCAGACCTCACATCCTCTGGACCTCCGCTCTGAAACAAAATATTATTTTTGAATATGTAGATGTTGAATCTAAAATGCAGTGTCTCCATTACGCAACGTCACACCTGTAGGTCTCTGCCCTGTCCAGGCAAGGCACTCTTGAGTGCACGGTGGAGCTGGTGCAACGGTGTGTCGTTTTGCTGAACATCCACTTTGTCAATGTTGTCTGTGCCAACGCTGCTTTTCTGCTCCACCAGCCAGGGAGCGCACGGTTCGGCCAATGCCGCCTCGAACTTCTTCACGAACTTAAACAAAGTCCTGAGCACAGCATAGACTTCAGTCTCCATAAACACAAAATGCAACAATAAACAGTAAATTAGCCTAAAGCACATCCTGGCTTGTTTTCCCCTCACCTGTGTGTTTTCTCCACAGACTGTTTGACAGCCCAAAAACTGACATCATTCCACTTGGAGATTTTTACAAAGTCCTACAATGAAAAATACTTCTGGTTAAAAACGGCAATCCCCTTTTAACTGTGAAAACTCTATTAATTTCTGTATTTGCTCTTGGTGACTCGGTACTTGCCTTGAGCTCTTTTTCGATGGGTGCTCTCAGCTTCGTGATCCTGGCCTGGATGCTGTCAGAGAACTGTGTGTAGTACTTGTGTAGGTTCCACAGCAAACTACACAGCAAGGCTAAGGGAGGGAAATCATGGCGTTACTTTATTTCTAAAGCAAAGAATGGTACATCCGATACTTTAAAGAGCTGTATAATATAGTCAAGGTTTTCTAAATACCTCCTCGATATTATCAAAAAAATTATTTTTTATTGTGCTAGCTTGACATATTTACTGTATTTACATATGTTTATATATCCATCTATTTGTGATGTACATCACAGACAAGGAAGGTAAACAAGAAGCCACTTGAAAAGAGTTGCAGCATGAATCACCACTCACAGAGAACAATAAGCAATGAAATTCTGTGATCGAGCTTTAAGGTAATCCCGCCTATGTACAGGAAGCAGGAAGGAAGCGAAGTCTCTCACCGTGCCCTTCTTGTTTGGGGGCCAATAGCACATGGCAATGGAAGGCTAGCAACATGGCCAATCGTGTGTGAAATTCGCCCAATGTGGATCCCTCCATGAAGGCCTGCAGCGTGGATGAAACCGAGGGCAGGGACAGCTCCTTCACACCTCCTTTCTTCACATCTACAGAGCAAAACGCAGCAGGAATGAGAGGGAATCCTGAAAGGATGACTGATGTAGACTCTTCTGCTTTAGCAAGTTGCTAATCGGTTTATGGAATTTAAGTTCCCGTGAATTTTACCAGGTTTGCTGTCGATCCTTTTCTCCTGCAGGTATCTCTCGATCAACTGGTAGACAGCGAACCAGTGCTTGTTGGAGTTCTCCGCATGCCGCCTCAGAGCGTTATCCAGACTGCTAGACCAACAACTGCAAATGCACAGCTACATTAGCGTCATAAAATCCACCACTGTTAGCAAGCAATCATTGCAACTGACCTAAACAAGCTGATTCAAATTAATTTGCGGTTGTCTGGTGGAAACGGGATTGATACTGGTAATGTATTCTACATACTTAAGCTCCAGTTTCCTCCACTGGATGATGAGCTGTGTGATGGGCTCCAACTCACTCCTCAGAGACACAGAGCGACTGGCGTTGTTCTCCCAGTCCTGCAAGAGTGAGAGAAAAAAAATGAGGCCATATTGTGAATCTATCGTTTTAAATGTACCGAATCAAGTCACACCTAGTCACAGAAGTCTTTGTATTAATTTACTGTTGCTAGTTGCATCCTCACCTGTGATTTGCTGAGCAAAATCTCCAGCCCGTTAAGAAACTTGGCCAGTGGGCTGGACAGACTGAATGTCAGTATCCTGTCTATCACCACAGTGATCTGGGAATCACAGACCAAAAATAAGCACTTGCACACCAAAAAACCTGTTACTTTGCTGTTTATTTCCTTCACTCACCTGCACCAGTGCCGGGTGGTCAGGCCAGTCGTCTAGACGCCGGTGGACTGCAAGGGCCAGCTGCTCAATGGCAGGAAGGCACAGCCGAGCATGGCACATGTTTGGCTCCTGGTAAAAGTCATACGGTCCTTCACTCTGGAAGATGAGGCCGGCCGGACCTCCGGAGCCCCGGACCGTGTTCTGTACCACAGAGCTGAGCAGCAGCTGGGAGCCTGTCAGCTGAGGATCCATCTCACAGTCTGTTGAGTGACATGTACAGTTTTATGGTATATGTAACAGATATAAGAAATAAAACACAAACTCTTTACACTAATTTCTTACCCATAAGATGATAGAAGCGGGCTATTAAAGGTGCAGCGATCTGATAAGACGAGACCAAAGTGCTGAGGTGTTCTTTGCTCCGATTGCTCGGCGGAGTTGGCTGGTACCACAGTGATTGCGCGAAGGCCAGGCACAGTTTCTGATGCACGTGAACGACTGTGTTCTTGCAGCTGGACACTTGGAAGATGCTATTTTCATTCTCTTGGTCACATTCTTCATCATCCTCGATAATGATTGGCTGCTCCAGACTGGGTTCTGTCATGATGTCAGCGAAATCCTGAAAGAAGTTGAAAAGAAAAGAAGCCGGTATGCTCATCATCTGCATCAGTATAGCAAAGGGGTGTGATGTACAGAAGAGTCATGGGTGCTGATTACTTTGTGGTATGTGGGGAAGCATCGCCGGAAATCACGCTCCTCCTGCTGCTCCTCACTGAGGCCTTCTCCGTGGAGTTTAGAACGACTGCGATACAAACTGGCCTCCTTCTGCTCTTTTTCCCTTGCTCTCCTCTCCTGATCATCCCACTCGTTCACCAATGCCTGAATGCCCACCAAAACATAAGCGTATTTTAATATGAACACTACCCAAAACAACATATGCCCACAAAAATATACTCCAATGATGAATCTGCATTTAGAACTCATCATTAAATTTCATGAAAGTCTCTCTGTCAAACTCTCACCTGACACACATGTCGGAGCAGATTTTGTGCCTCAGTGCAGAGCTCTCCTGTACTTATTGCGTGGCTCTGCAGACACAACAGTGCACTGAGCAGTAACATGACAGGTTCCGGGACCACGCGGGACACTTCGGCGTCAGGAAGCACCTTCTCCAGTCCTCTAAGAGTGTCCGTGCAGGTCCTAGAGCACAGGTATTGGGCACGCTCCAGGTCAGAGGTCAGCGGCGGTGCAGGAAAAGCCAGCAGCATGGAGACAAGCCGCGCGAGACCTGGAATCACAGTCAGCGTAGACGCCACTTGTGAGGCGAGAAGACGCATACCATGCTGCAGTTGCAGAATAGCTGAACGTAAAGGCACCACGACGTCCGGGTACAACGGGTACTCGTCCATAAGGCGCTGGGCGAAACGCTGCTGTGATGCCTGCCAGACGGCCTCCTCCTTTAAAAGGCCCTGAATGCCTGGCCGGGATTTGGGGCCGGAGCCCTGCAGAGCCTTGAGCAGGTGTGACAGCAGGTCACCCACTGCTGCTGGCTGCCCGATGCTGCACAGGTAGTGCTGGAGCTCCTGGTACAGGCGCCCGTACTGGGGCTCAGCAGGCCGACATGCCTGTTTACGCCCGAGCTCGCAGATCCGTTCTTTAACCTGTTTAATGCGGATCCACAGGTACCTGCCACAAACACAAGGCGCCGTCACATTTATGGCACCAAATAGTCTCACTCACACACACACCCACCCCCACCCACCCCCACCCACCCCCACCCACCCACACACACCCACACACACCCACACACACCCACACACACACACCCACACGAGTCCCTTACTCGTGTTACCCAGTTCAGGTTTTGACACATTAGAGGTGTAGCGGTATCACTGACAAAAATATTGTAGTTTACAAACCTGATTCGGGGATGTTGGAAGGCATCGGTGGTGCTGCTCTCTTCAAGGGGCATCCCTGTGAGCAGCTGAGAGGACAGACTCCGCCCACTCCATTCATCTTGAAGTAAAGCAAGCTGAGAACGAATAAACTCGCATTTAGACACACTGAATAAATGGTATCGGTGTATATTTTGGGAAAGTCTGTTAACACCATCAGGTACTACCTTCTGCAGCAGTTTGGCTCACCTCATCTTGTGCGTATTTAAGTTTGTAAGCCCTCTTAACTGCTGGGTCAAATATCGTCTGTGGAGCCCAAACCTGGATCTGCAGCAGGCCCATATTCACCCAGAACACCCCGGACCGGGCCAGCTGAACCGCGTCACATGCCTGGTTATGGGAGAACTGGGTTAAGCAAGTCACCAGTGTGTCCAGGAAGCCTTCTGGGAGCAGGTTTTCAGGCAGGCCTTCTCGCAGGGCAATCTGAATGTCCTGCGCCGCTCCGACAGGGTCGTCGCCTTCAATGAGTGCATCGCAGGATTCTCCATAGCTCTCCTGTAACCCTGGAGACAGCAGGTCAGAGAGGGCGTGCAGCTGCCGGCACAACACCAAGCCCTGCAACCTGCGATCTGTTACTCTACAAAGAAAGAATAAAAGGTATTCCTCTTACACGGAGATATTTTCCAAAATTATATTTATGCAAATTAGCAGCTATGTATGCAATGTAGCGACGAACAACAGAAAGGTGGGACTTTAGCTGGATGCTCTTGTTCTATTTAAAATAATAATAATATCTCTAAAAATAAATGTAAATGTCTGTACCTGAAGTCAGCGATCTCAGACATGGCCAGGTTATCCCACAGTATGGCGGTGAGGTCCTGGAGCTGCCCAATCCTCTCTCTCCACTCCCCCAGCGTCACCTGTGATGAGGTCAGGAAGGAGGAGCCTGATGGGTCCCAGCACCCGCCCACTTCACTGCTGCTCAAAACTCCCAGCACGCACCGGGACCACACAGCTCGGCTCAGCATGCCTGGACCCTGAACAAAAAAATAGCACACAAAACTATAGTAAATGCATCCAAGGTGTTTAAAAATTATTTATTTTTGCATGCATGCGCACCGTATCAGAGGGCCCCAGCAGCGATCGGAAGCTCTTCTTTGCCTCTTCCTCCAGACTTAGAGGGCTCCATTTCAGCCAGCGCTCAGGATCGGAGGTCACACTGCCACTCCAGAGAGCTGCCAGCGTCTCGGAAAGCAGCTCACACCACACTAATGGCAGCTCCTCTACGGGCTGTGGAAAGCAAGGTCATTGCAGTTATGGAGAATATTAATAGCCTTAATATATACCATGTGACGCGTCACGTAAAAGTTATGCAGAACTGATTTACGCATGCACACCCGCTCTGTGCTGAGGAGGAACCACAGTGGCTGGAGCAGACGGATGTTCATAGGGGTGGACTGTATGCAGAAGCGCAGGTGGTTGGACAGGGATCTTTGGAGATCTTCCTCCTCATTTTTACTCCCTCTGCAGAACAAACGGTGAGACAGAACTGGTCAGGATTTTCTAAAACAGAATGAAACTAGTGACCATAGCCAAAGAAACAAACTGCACTGAGCATGGAATATGAAACCTGAAACTAAATTCAAACCTGTGTGTAATAGACTGGTGTAGGAGATCTGCAGTCACTTTCATCTGGTTGAGGATGGCGAGTTCTTCCAGTACAGGCCAGAGCTGAGCCCTGCGAGCCAGCCGCAGTAACAGCTCGCGGTCTGGAGCTGAGCCATCTCCCATCTGCTCCTCATTCTCAGATTCAGATAGTGAATCCAGCAGGCCACAGGAGGCCATGTGTCCCTGCTGCTGATCCACACAGCTACGTAATCTCTCCAGCACACCTTAAAGTTCCACACGTTTAGAAAAATACTTATACATACATATACTTATACAGCACATACAATGGTGATACATTTGAATTATACAATATGAGTAGCAAGGACTCTGAAATGATACAGAAATATTTAATGCATTTTGGGATATTTTTTAAACTTACCAGTAGTCTGCGGATCAAGAAGAAGGTTAGCCTGCAGCACCAAACCCCAGCCTTCTAGCAGGGCTTCCTTGCAGTCTGTTCTCATGGCAACGCCCCGGAGGCGGGCCACTTCCTGTTTCCACAGCGACGGTGTTCGGTCATTCAGGCGCAAGTCCTTGATGTCGAGAGGCTTGCTGAGAAGGCGGAGACGGGCGGAGCATTCGGCCACACTCTCCAACTGTGAAAATGGCAGGAAGTGCGTCACTTTCATATTCATATTCATATTCATAATTTATTCATTACACTTGATTTACTTTAAATGGAAGAGGCTTTCCCAGGGTCTTCTGAATGCTCTTTAGGGCCAGCGCCACAGACACAGAGCTGGACAGCGTGTTCTGGATCGCTGAGGAGATGGTTTGCAGCTCTTGCTGCCCTCTGCCATATACACAAAAGAATTTGTTTTAACAGGTTTGCTCATGTGGTTCAAAATAAGGCAGCCTCCATTATAAATGCTCACTCATAGTCTCCGTCGCCCATCAGGAGCTGGGGCAGCCGCAGTACCAGGTGTTTGTGGACCCATTGCCAGTGCAGGGAGAGCACGCACACTCCGCGGGTGTCCGCAGGCAAGGAGTTGCACACATTCCAGAAACGGTCCCTCCACTGGAGCAGCTGCAGAATCTGCACAAACCATAAAACAACTAAGAGTTTTAGAACAATTTTGAGACATGATGGTATTAAAAAATAGCTATTACAGGAAACAAATTAGCAGACTACGTAAATAAACAGAAACAAGAAGAAAGAGCCTCTCACTTCGAACATGAGGTGGTCCGAGATGTTCGGCTGGTCCGTCTGCACGGCCTGCAGCACGAAGGTGTCCCACAGGTCAAAGAAGGAGCGCAGGTGCACAAGGACCGGATGTGGCAGCTGCGCGATATCCACCGTCCCTTTAGAAAAACAAAGCAGAATATTGTGTAAAAGAAAAAAAATGATCATCAGTGCACAACAATGAACTGGGTAGTTTTTGATGTGGCCAGTAGTAAAACCACACAAAATTGAGAGATTGCATACGTCAGTGATTAAATACATAATTAGCAAACCAGCAGACTTGCCCACTGGCTTTTCAAGAAACCCATCAATACCTTTAGAAAAGGCAGTGGCCATCCTTAATGCATTGTTGTTGGGTGATGTATTTCCTGTGCTGCTGCACACAGCTGCTCTTTCCTCTCGGTCCATCAGTATTATGATCCTGAAAGAATACAGAAAAACCCCAGGCCCTAGAACACAACTTGTTCACTAGATGCTTGTTTTGATTACATTTAACTTCAGAGCTAGAATCAAACCTGTTAGCGACAGCATAGAGTGCCTCCATAAATTCCATACATCGCTCCTCGTCCTCAAAGTTACAGGTGTTAGCCAAGATGTCCAGGTACTGTTTGTTCCAGCGCATGTCTACCAGGATCCTGTAGTCATCTGCAGACAAGAAGGAGAGCTTATACAACATCATTGCTAACTAATCAAGGAGGTTTATTTTTTCCTTATGTAGAAGTGTGTGCATGGTAAATTATACATCTGTTGCCATTGTATTATGGGCTAATACTTTGTGTGTGTGAACATACCTGTGCTGTGGGGTTGCAGGTGCTCAGTCAGGTATTTGCCCTTGCCAACGAGCTTGCTGTTGAAGACGGCTTTGAGAGCCTGATTTCCCGCCTCCATCTGTATCAGCACCGCTTCTGCAAACATACAGTGCATGACCACCTTTCACATGCAAGTTGATGCCAGATGACATTTTAGAAGGCATCCTAAAATATGACCTTAAAAGGAGCAGTATATAATTTTGTAGCTGCTCAACTGAAATGAAATGAAAGCTGATACACCCTTCCCCCTTTAACCATCATGAAAGGAGCATAGCTCATGAGATCTCAGGCACAGATCATTTCTGGGCCAGAAAAAAAATGCAAACAGAAGCCTGAGTTGAAGAAACTACTCTGAGAAGTCTTAGTGAATGACTGAATTGTTAAGTCTTTCCGAGGAATTTTTAAATTACAGAATTATTACAGGTATACGAGCACGTTTAAAAATGACTAACTGCACCTTTAAGTGTTAAAAAAAAAAAAACCCTAAAACCTAGGGTTAGGTTAACAACTTGTATACAACTTCCATGGTATAGTTATGACTGGCTTATTCATTGTGCAACTGTTGTGATGATGTACCTGGTAGGTGTTTGTAGCTTTTGGTGAGGTGGGAGAGCCAGCTGGTACGCAGGACCCAGTCGCTGTGGGAGGCTCTCTCGGTCAGGATCTGCACTGCCGCTGAAAGGAGCTGCTGGGCGTCCCTGATCCTGTCACCTGCCCTGCCTTCTGGAGAAAACTGCATGGTTTCCAGTGCCGCCCCGCTCTGCATCGCCCTCTGCAGGTCAGTCAGGCTCAGCGGGCGAATCCTGTGCACACACATGAACGTACATTTTGGAACTAAATAACAAACTAATGACAAATGTAGCCAAGTGGTGTAAGCTGTATTTGTGTCAGACCTCTTGCTGTGAAGGCTGAGTGTGTTCAGACAGTAGAGGAGAACCTGGCCGTCCCTCTGGACGCTGGAAAAGCAAGAGTCCTCTGTGGACTGCAGGGCAGAAGGCACGCGGTCCGGCCACACACCTGCGCACAACAGCCCACTGCCCCATTCTTCTGAGTCTAACATGGCCAACTGCCTCTCTATCAGCTCCTGAGCCAGCTGAGGAAAGATGAGAAGAGAGAAAAAAAAAGAAATATATAAAAGAATGCAACATCTATGTCTCACATGCAAGGTCTAGTATGTGCTGAGTGTATATATTATTTGAGTGTGCGAGTGTGCATGCACCTTTTGGTTGGTGGTTGTGCGCTGACAAAGGGAGTACGCTTCGCCGCATGCCTGCAGCAAAGCACTGGGCAGGTCCACACCTCTCTGGAGCTGACTGGACAACAGTGCAGCCGTATGCAGCAGAGATGACACAGAGGATGCAGACGAGTCTAGGACAACAAACAATCTTTTGCAATTTCTGATATTCTTTATATGTTGTTCGGTACAATCCATTTTAGTCTGGTCTTTGGCACTGTTAAAAGAATGGTCTGGCAAAAAAAAATTAAAAGTAACAATTTTCCCCTTAATCTGAATGTAGTGTATCGGCCAAGACAAGTCGAGTGTCTCAAAATAAAGTAGACATGAGGGGATTTTAAATTTCCTCACTCATTTACAATCACTAAGCAGAAGTTCCCCCATCAGCATTTTCATACGCAAGTGCTCATTTGAAAATGCTCACCCCAGATAGCCGACTTGATCTCGGAGTGAACGGTCATCAGCAGGTCACACAAACAATCTCCGGTCACTCCCAGAGTGTGTAAGATTGTCTTTAGGTCCAGCGAGTCCCAACACGTGCCCTCGTTCTCTCCCGGGATGTAGATCTCCACACCACGATTCCTCATAGCTCGGGAGATCTCTCCATGTGCAGGGTCCATGCTGAGGAATAGCCTGGATATGATAAAGTAGACATGCTGTAGTCAAATTACACTTTTTCTCAAAACTGCCAAGATGTTGATAGAGGGATTTATGGATATACCTGAAGTTAGGGTGTGGAGTGATGCTTGGCATCGTGCCGTCTATGACCCCACGCTCATTAATGGTCAAAGACCCGCCCGGCTCCAGGAGAGCATTCAGCCGATCCAGCACAGATGGGCTACAAACCACCACACAGAAAATGTTAAACTGCTGTAGCGTAAGAGGAATAAAACACATTCTTGTGCGTACTTATTGGAAAATAACCAACCTTGTGGTGCAAGGTGATTATTCTCCCATAACAGCATTTTATTAAAAAAGGCATTTAGAATACTCTCTTGTTCCCTGGTGGCTAGAAGTAATATACCAACTTGTACGCGACAACATGAAGAAAGCAAACCAAATGCAAGAACTAAGAAGATTATTAGAGCAGCAGTTAACAACCTGCAGAAGTTGACGTTGTCCATAATCAGCCAGTCTCCAGCCTGCAGAGCCTGGACCAAGGTGCCGTCCAGCCATTCGAAACCGCCATGACTCCAACCATCCTCCATCTGCGCCAAGCGCTCCTTCAGCAGGGTGAAGTCCATCTGTAGCTTCGACATGTCTGCAGCAGGAGAAAACGTAATTAAAGGTTTAATGACTTTGGCATTGGTGTATTTCTAATCTCCTGCATTAGAAACCCTCAATAGCCTTGGAAAGCCCATTTTCCTTTGCTTTTTTTTGCATTTGAAGCCACATTAATCATATATGCAGGGTGACCAAATGACCTAGCCATAGTAGAACCTTTGCCTAATTATGGAAAAGACAAGTAAAGCTGCTTAGCTCAATAATACCATGCTTATTAACCTAAATGCCTGAATATGGTGTTCAAGAGTCACACCAACATTTCCTCCTGTACCTGTGAAGACCTTGAGCTTGGTGTTGAGTTTGTGTAGCAGCACAATGATGACCTCTAGCTTGTTCAGCGCTTCAAATGTCACGGTGCCATCAGCTGTATCGAGTCCCTCATCCTTCAGCCATCGACGGAACGTGCTCCATGTGCTCAAAAGGAACTCTGTGTCCTGAACCGCCCCGTCCAGGGACATTAGCCCACGCCGTGTCACCATGGCCACCACGTAGTCCATGCTCTCCAACACCTGCTGCCATGGCCGGATGATGTCCACCTGGGGAAGAAGAAGGAAGAGGAGGAGGAGGAGAAAGAGGAGGTCACTGAGGGGCACAACATACCAGATACAGAATTTTTGTCTTGATCAGCCTTTTCACCTGTTCAAACCCGCCCAGCAGTTCGGAAGTATCCATGGCACTGTTCATAGCCATCACCCTGAGCCTGTGTCCGGTCAGCAACGCTAGCAGATGCACCAGGCTGCTCTTCCCACTGGCGCTGGGGCCCACCAGTATAGCCATCCAGCCCATCTTCACGCATTTCATTAAAGACTCCAACGGCCGCAGGGCTCGATGAGTAATCGACAGAGGAGGATCCATGACGATAGGCGCCCCACCGCTGCGCTGGAGGACTGACGATCCCACCTTGACAAAAGGAACAGGAAAATATGGGACACATTCCGAACCAAGTGTGAATAATTATTATGTCAGCTCCACGAACTTGAATCATCTATGTTAGTTACTGACCTGCAGATTTAAAGGAGTAATGTGGAACTGCCTGGAGCCCAAGTGAGGCTCGAAATCTTCCGTGAACACCTTCCTGAACACAGACAGCACCTGCAGCAACAACATAAGCACAGAATTAAGCCACAGTTAAATCTTAAAGTACTGATAAATAGGAGCAAATAGGACAGACATGGCTACCTGAGCTTTATCTGCTTCCGTTCTCATCCGGTCGGCATACACCAGTCCAACATGCTGACCCGGGTTATAGAAGGCTGGTGATTGGTCGGCTTGCATCAGCTGGCACCAACGGAAGAGGTCTCGCAGGTTGAACTCCCACGGTCCTCCTTTCTGACCCCATTTTCTCTCTATTGCCACCTCAGTCACAAGCTGGGAATTAAAGAATTTTAAAGAAAGGTTTCATATGCAGCATATGTATAAATAAATGACATTTAAATACACAAACAAATTTAAAGTATAAAATAAATGTGTGAATTAATAAACAGTTTTAAATAAAAGAGGAAGCTGATAAACCTGCTTGGTATAAGAACAAATGGCTACTTATCCTGTTTTCTGTTTTATTTTTTTTAATCTTTTATTTATTTTATATCTTACCTTGTTGCTGAACTGAACCATTTTAGAGATGATCTGCTCACTGAAGTTTGGAAAGATGGAGTTACTGATGAACTGCATATCTTCACTGGTGAGCTGGTCCACATACACCTACATGAACCAGATCAGAAATAATAAGGGAAAAAAAAAAAAAATAATTCAAGGGGTACAAGAAAGGGGTTATTCTTAACCATGAGGCATCCCCACCTGAGTAAACCTGTTGAGGAAGGACTTCGGCAAGCCTTTGCGACCTCCTCCTTGCGTGAAGGGGTTCTGGCAGCCAAAGATTTTGGTTTTCTCATGCTGGACCTGGAAACGTATGCTCAGTTCCGGGATGTAGATTTCTGCTCGGTGGTCGAAGCAGGCATTCAGACCCTCCAACACCGACTGAGACGCCAAGTTAAGCTGTGCAGCAAAGGAAAAATATAAAATGTATACATTGGATCAACTTTTAAGCTCGTACAAACAGTTAATATTTAACCCTACATTCACAAGACGTGAGAGAAAGAGATTTGTTAGCAGATTAACAAACCAAGTTAACTGGACTACCTACAGTAGCCTACATGGTAAATGTACTACCTACATTTACCAGACACCAGCAATGTTTCTTTGCTAGTGTAAGCTGTTAAAATCTTGGATGATTGTTGCACCTCATGAAGTTACCTCATCTAGTACAATCCAATGTCCAGCCTTTAGAGCTGCCAGGAGAGGACCATCGTGCCAAGCAAATTCTCCTCCTTTACCACCTTCCACTGGAAGGTCTGTTCCAAACAGGTCTGTAACATCCTGAGCAAACAGAAAGCAAATACTTATGCAGTTACATGTACCTGTGAAATGGCTGTCATTTTTATGAATAACTCACTAATGAGCTATTTTCAATGATGAGATTATATAATTGTGTATATCAACACTGCAATTTCAGACATGGCTGATTTTAAAACCACAATCAAGGTGTGATTTATTTACTTTTAGTCCTGTCATAGGTATTATGCTGATTGACAATCTTCAATCGTGAATCTGACCTATATATGCTTAACTGACTTATAATACTTTATATAAGTGCATAAAGCTACATATAAGGAGAACAGACAAGTATAGTGGTGGGAGCAATGTATTGACCATTAATATTGGCCTCTTGGTTGTTTTTCTAACTAATTCCCTACATATTTTTTTCAATAAATTTTGTCGGACAGCCTCCTCCAGATTGTGGCCGTCCCCCACTCCAATATTATGGGATATTTTATGTAGATTCACGACACACAATTTTTTAAACAAAAAAAATAACTTGAGTGAAGCTTTATTTTCACAGATAGGTTGCGTACGGTCTGCTCAGAGAGGTTAATTCTGATGAGCTGGTTCCCAGAGGCTTTGGCAAGCGCAGCCACTAGGCTGGTCTTGCCCACTCCGGGTGAACCCTCCAGTAGGATAGGTCTCTGAAGTTTTAGAGCCCGTAAGATCCTCATGGTATTCACAGCTGTCGTGCCTGCACTCAGGGCATAGTCCAACAGACTGCGGCTTTCACTCTCAGGATCTGGGGAACAAAATATTTAAGTTCAATAGCACTGATCGTTTAAGTATGTTTGATAAAATTAAACCAATAGTAACAATCACCAGCCACAATGTAGAAGGGCTCAATGCCGAAGAAGTCGTCCCCCCAACGTGGCTCTCTGACCAGGCTGGTGTCGTAAACCCTCAGAGCCTCCTGCATCTTCTCATCCAGCTTAGTGATCCTGCGTAGCTTCGCCTCCAGAAAAGCCAGACACGCCCTCCTTGCCGTTGAAACATTCTCTGCTGCTGACACCGTCGTTCCTGAGGACCAGGAAGCACAAGGTCAATCACAAAAACAAGGCCATGTTAGAAAAAGAACTGGATGGACAAAATATTCTGGACATTGGATATCATCTTGCATTGACTAAAAATGCTAACAATGTCCATTTTTATACTTTTGACATTTAAAAAAAAAAAAGAGACTAGCTCAATCATAAGTTCTCTCATCTAATATCCATCTATTGATTATTATTTTTATGCCACTTATAATTGAGTTTATTCAGCTTTTACCTGAACCAATGCCATCGATGTAAACGAGGCAGGCGGCATGGATGAAGGCAGTGACCGTGTCCAGCCTCTGGTCCCACTTCGGGTCCTCCATCTCCTCCAGACCCATGAAGCTGCTCCCATGCCGATCCTCATCCTTCTCGCACACGGCATTCAGGAAGTCCACCCACGACAGGATGTCCCTTACACTGAGGATGCATTGCCTCCCAAACTCCTGATTGGTCAGCCAGTCGATGAAGTCCAACATGAGATCAGCGATGTCCTTGCCTGGGGACAAGAGAACAGATGAGTCTCAGGCGTACTTAAGGAGCAGGGGTTCGTTAACCTGATAGGACAATGCAGCACTGATCAAACACTGAAGTGTCAAAAACTCATCCCTTGAGTTGTGCTCTCACCTTGGCGGTCGCGCTGGTCTAAAGAAAGCCCTGCTCGCAAGTTGTGCTGGATGATTTTCATCAGATCACTGCGGCTGTTAGACTGAGGACACCAGATCTCAGTGAACCTGTTCCTCAGGGCTGGGGAAAGCTGGACATCCAAAATAAAAAAGCTCCTTAAATAATCCGTGTAAAAATCAGATTGTCTAGGTATTCAACTTTGTTTTTTCCTGAACAAACCTCTTTCTTGCCAAAGTCTCCACCGGGGTTCATAGTGGCAACCAGTCGAAATTTCTTCCCGGCAATGATGAGCTCAACGTCGTCGTCATCACCGCTGCCTTTCTCTGCAAGGACCAGAGATTTCTCGGTCTCCAGGACACTGCAGAAAGCAAGGGAAAAATGTATACACAAGTTGAGAAGGAGAAAATGAATGCAAGAGTGTGTATCTGATCATGTGCGAGTTTTTTGGGTGCATATTTTACAGACCTGTTGAGTCTCTCCAACACGGAGTCATCAGCCAGCGAGATCTCATCCATCAAGAACACTCCTTCCTGTTTCATAGCGAGCACCAGAGGTCCGTCACGCCATTCAAACAAGCGGCCGTCATCGGTATCCGACTGGGAGGATAGAAACAACAAAACAGCTCCAGTAAACACTAGAGGCTCCAATGAACTACAACGAACACTCCAAGCATGAAACAAACGTTCATTTCTGAAAGTTCTGTAGCGCTGATTCTCAGCATTTATGCAAAATTTGATCAAATATCTCTGTCACGTTAACAGATAAGTGTCCATCAACACTTGTAGGTACTTTACCTGCCCTGTCCCAGTGTGTCGGACTGGTCGTAAACCGCCCAAGAAGTCAGATGTCTCCATGTGCAGGTGGCAATTCACAGCGAAAAACTTCTGTCCAGCCAGAGCAGCAAACAGCTGGCATATTGTGGTCTTACCACACCTAAAGAAACACATTTAGCCAACCTGATCTTCTTGTGTTTTATATAAACTTGACCCTCAACTCATATTGGTTCCTGATACATATTTGACTCATGGTAGCTTTTAAAAGATGGCTTGTATTGTCGAATTGTCATGTAGTGCTGAGAGAAACAAACTGACTCAAGTCAAGCTTTGCCAAAACGAGAGCATCAATCAATCAAGTACATTTAGCTAGATGACGACATTTTTACCCGGTATCGCCCACCAGCAGGATGGACTCTCCGAAACGGAGCGCACGGCCCACCAGCACGGCTAGCCGCCTCAGGCCTTGGGTCCAAACCACATGACCAAACTCCTCAGGCATGCCAGCAATGCTAGCCACAAATGGACCTGCCAATCACACACACACACACACACACACACACACACACCTCAGTGACGGATATAAACAAAATCTGACCACCTGGAATTAATTAAACCCAGGAACCCTTGATTACATATTTAGTGCTAAGTATTAAAACCTGAGTGCACTTGTTCAAGATCAGCACCATCAGGACATAATTGTACTCTGTGGTCGAGCTAGCGTTCAGTATGTCACCAGCTGTGTCTCAAAAGAATGTGCAGTGGACAATGTTCTGGGCAGAACTTACTGAACTGAGTGGTGACCTGAGCCTCAGAGAACAGCGTGTCTGGCTTTACTGTCCTCTTAAAGTGTTTCTCCAGAATGTTCTGTATGATTAAAGCCTCCTCCGGCTTACGGACACGGCCCGCTAGCAGCATGTACCCTTATCAGGGCAAAAAAGCAATGCACCAGAGGAATTACCATAAAACCAAACAAACAAAAAACCTGAATGCACTTAAATACAAAAAAGTGAGAATTTCGCAGTTACCGTCATCGGCTAGATGTTGCAGCCAGTCACGTGACGAGTCAGTCTGTTCTTCCAGTCTATAGCGCTCGGCCCAGCGGAACAGATCTCGGAGCGTGATGTAACCGTGCTTCCCGGCGAACACGCTGGATCCACGCCGCAAGGACTAAAACACATACGCAAATAAATACTTTTATCTGAAAATTCATCCCTGTTTATTCATCAGGTCTGATGAGCTTATTTCAGCTAAACTATTTACGTAAATTCATGTGATTGGCCGAAGCAAAGAATCAGCTACGGATTCGTGTTAGAAAACTCGAGTTGCTTCGGATGTTTAGCAGCTCCAGCTACAGTAATACAGTATTTCTTCCCACACCTGAAGGTTCTGCATGACTTTGACCAGTTTGGTGCAGTAAGAAGGCGGAAGGCTGCAGCGCTGGTGAAGGATGGTCTCCAGCTCTTCACTGGGTAACTCGTTAAAATGCAGCTCCACAAAGCGATTCCTGAACGCCCTTGACAAGACCTACAGAAATACCGAAATGAGGTGCGGTATCTGAACATACTACAAGACTATACGTTACGTTCAATTAACTAAACTTTAATGAGAAAGTGAGAAACTCTGGAGCGTGTAATAATTTTGCTCCATTACGTCTTTTAAAAATCAGTGGGATTAATGAGGTACCTTTCTGCCGCCGTAGAGACCTGGGGGATTCTGGGTAGCGAAGAGCATGAATCTCGGATGTGCTTTCACCACTTCCTGTGTCTCGGCAATGAACAGCTCCCTGTTGTCATCTAGCAGCCTGTTCAGGGCTTCGAGGACGTCAGTGGGAGCGAGGTTCAGCTCGTCCAGGATGATCCAATAGCCTTTCCGCATGGCATCGATCAGGACGCCTTAGGAACACACACACGCAACACTTTGGCTATAAATGTGACGACTATAAATGCGACTTCACATAATTGCCCACTCTTCCTGTACCTTTTTGACCAATGCCTGATAGTTACTCAATCTACACTCGTATGCTTACAGTAAATTATACTCCATTATTAATATTAGCAGTTGAAAAAATGTTACCTTCTTTGAAGACGAGCTTCCCGTGCTCGTCGGAGGAGTAGCAGCCGATGTACTCCTGGATGTCTGTGTGCTCGTGGTTGTTGATCCTCACACACTGGTTCCCCGTGGCAGCCGCTAGCCACCTGACCAGGCTGGTTTTCCCTACTGACGTCTCACCCTGGATCAGAACTGGGTGGATGCTCAACATCGGAAAAATCACAAATTTACATAAAACATTACCGAATATTTAGATTGGACTTAGAGGATATTACAAGAAATATAAATGCATAGAAATAAACAGTGTGTCAAAGGGTGTATAAGCGCATGGCATTAATACCCAGCAGCCACCACGCGGGACAGGTCTCGGAGGTTGAGGCGCACTGAGGGAGTGAGGATGTAGCTAGGGTCTAGTGCTGGGTCCATGTCACCCTGACTCAACCAGTAACCCTCTACCTGCAGACAGCCACGGGCTCGGGGCTCCGGGATCGGCTGTACGACAACGTAGAGACCGGAGAGACAAATTCAGAGACATGATACCAATTTGTAACTGTACTAAAAGTAAAAGGATTGGAAATTGATTACAACTATAATTCTAAATCACAGCACGTCTTCATTGTAAAGGTTTTAAAACAGAATTTCTTAGGAAAGAAAATACATTTCTCTTCAGTGCTCAATTACCTGTTTAAGACACTTGATGTTTCCTCCCAAGATGTACTGGTGCACTAATTTCTCCACGATAGGATGGGAACTGCGGTCCAGCTGCGTTAGAAAGCTTAAACAAAACCCCTGCATCCCCACACACACACACACACACTTTTTTTTGCCCTGTTTTTGCTCTGTCTATGTCTAAACTAAATCATCAGAGATACAAGTGGATGTAAGCAGAGAGGAAGCATATCTCACCTCGTAGAGAGATCGTTGGACGTTGTAGCAGGGGTTAGTAGCGACGTACTTGAGAGCACGGCACAGAGTGCGCAAACTGTAGTGAGGCTTGTGTCCGGTGCCGTCCACCAAGCGCGAGTTTGCCTCCTTACGAATAGCCAAATAAAAACTGCACAGAAAACAAGAGCAGATCCATTAACATTATAATTATTTAATTAGAAAATTATACAGTAACACCTGCCATGACTAACGTTTAGCTGAGACATTTCATAAATTCACAAGTAACATTCAAGGTTTATAAACGGTTCAAAGAGTCATTCAAGTGGCTTTGATTCAAACCTGATAATTCCATGGATGGTGCTTCTGTTCAAGTTGAGGCCTTTGAGGTAATCTGAGACCAGGACGCGTAAATCGCCCTCGCTCTCCAGCTCTTCCACGTACAGCTCGGTAAACCTGTTGCGGATTCCCAGGGGCAGGTTCCTCTTGCCTACGTCGGTAGCCGGGTTCATGCAGGCGAACAGGCGGAAGTCGGAGTGGCGCATCAGGGGTTCTGCACGCAGGATTTTTTTTTTTTTTATAGCTTCCAACACCCTCACAGACAATTCAAACTGATTCACATCTCTGCTTTTCGCTTAAACATGTACCTGTATCTCCTCGGTCCAGCAGCACCACAGAGCCAGCGCTACCCTCCAGCAGCCCGCTCAGACACTCCAGGGTCTCAGCTGCAGCCAGATTGATCTCATCAAGCAGGATCCACTCTCCTTTCTTGACTGCCTGCGCCAGCGTACCCTAAACACACACACACACCATGTGAGCAAAGCTTGCATACAGACTTACAAAACACATCTTTTATTTACATATGTGAGACAGTTGTGCTTTTACCTCGACGAAGGCGAACACCAATGCCGATTCCCGAGCTCGGATCTGCTCTTGAGTCTGACTGAGTCTCAGAGCGAGTGCCTCCCACTGCTGCTGCAGCAGCGCAGCTGATAAACACACAACACACACATTTGTGACCTCCCTTCCATTCACATACTCGTATAAACATGGCTAAAATGCAAGAATGTCCAGTACTACTGTTACCATTGGGCTTGTCCTGCAGCTCCTTGGTGAGGGCCGATTTGCACACGTGGTCCATGAGCTTCAGCAGGTCCTGCCAGCGTTTGCCCCGGAAGCAGGTCTGCACGTGTCCCAGGAAGGTGATGTTCTGTTTGCGTGAGTACGTCTGAGAGAACAGATCCTCAAACGCCTCGCGCAGGGGCAGCAGGATGAGCTTATGGTCCATGGGTTTGTATCTACACATCATCAGATCAGCAATGTTTTATAGATTCAAATCACAGGTTTTTAATTAATCCCCTTATATTACTTCGTATAAGCAAAATCTAATAATAAAACAGATATTAACATTTTTTTTTCTTGCTTAAGCAAAAGGCATACTCCTTGATAGAGGAGACTACACTTTCCAGTTTCTTAGTAAAAAAAGAAGTTTAAAAAAAATAATGAGGGAATGAATGTTTATAGCTGTTATAATGTAAGTAATAACACTAACTATGAATGGATAAAAACTGTGACGGGGCAAATTTATGTAGTACAAGAAGCATTAAGAAAAACACTTCCAGACATGAGTACGGGTTAACCGGATTCCCCAAACTTACCCTCCCAGGAGATCAGCAGTGTCGCTCTGCTGGTTCATGTTGATCACACGCAGCTTGTGTCCTGGAGGTAACAGCAAAGATTGACTATAAAAACTACTGAATCTCAGACTTTTTCTTTTTATACATCTGATATAAGGACTTTGAAATGGTATGATGGCGAGAAAGGGAATTCAGGTAACCTGTTAACCCGGCGAGGTACTGCACAGTGGAGGTCTTCCCTGTGCCAGTTTCTCCAACCAACAGCACGGGCTCGCCTTTGGTGACGCACACAGCCAGCTGCTCCAGAAGCACAGAGGAGGGACGTGTAGCTGCGAATGTTTGCTTATCTCTGTAAAACACACATGTATAAAGATCAATATAATGTGTGGTACAGTTATTGGGTTCAAGCTACCGATGATATTTGCGAGAACTTGGTTATAGCCAATATATCCTTTCATGTGCCTAATTTAACAATTAGTGATTTGATTTAACCATCATGAGATTTGTCTTGTTGCAGTGTTACTATAAAGAGAAGTCCTCAAACGACCCTGTATTCCAGGACGCCCCTGTACAGCACGTTTGGCACATCCGTGTACTGTGCCGGGGGCTGTGCCAATGCAGAGCGCGATCAATTCAATGTTTATTCAATTTACCAGCGGGGGGGAAAACGCCAGCATGGACCAAAAGCGTCCATAATAAAAGCCCAGAGACAGACAGAGAGCTAAACGGTGAAAGAGAAAGACAGAGCGTTAGGGAGGAGTGTGGGTCAGCTGAGGTGATGGCCTCTTACGTTTGGAGGCGCACGGCGTCGCTCTGTTTGCGCAGAAGCATGGCACGTCCTACCGTCACCTCCAGCTCTGTAACTCTGACGGCCGGCTGGTACATCTGACAGAAATGCTGAGCCTGAAACGCCACATTGAGGAGCGTGTTACAGATCATCTGACCGAGACACAACTAGTACGAACATAACGTTCACTAAAATAAACAGCAATTTTAACGCAGCAATGCAGTGAATTCCACATTACAGGTTATTTCATTCGTACCTTCTCTTTGGAGATGTTGAGCTTGCTGCCGATGATCTCAGCCAACTTTAGGCGGCTCTCTGCTTTAGACTGCATGGCAGTGAAGCAGTCCAGGGCCTACAGGACACACAGCATTTTAATACCCAAAACAATATTGATCCATCTGTGTGGTTTTTCCATCACACTGTAAATGCCTTTAATATCAGCACTTCTCAAACTGGGGTAGAACATCAAATATACATTGACATATCATAGAGATTTATATATTTCACTTTCTCATGCAAGTTGAGCAAGGCAAAACAAGCTCTCAACATAAGCTTTCATAGCATGCCGTTTACAAAATCGTATTTTTAGTGCATGTGTAAATCAGGGGTCTCGAATCGTATCTAAGGTCCTGTATATTTGCCCGTAATTGCTGTTTGAAGATCATTAATGTAAATGAAACATTTATGAGTGAATGAAACAAGGCATGTGCACTGTAATAAGGAACAGTCACTCGCCTCCAGGAAGACGTTCTGTGCCGTGGTAGAGGAGGAGCTGTCGAAGTTCATGCATATTCTCTCGCACCACTTCAGCAGATCCCTGATCACACACAGTACTGACCAATAAATACACGTTACATATCCATTTCTCTGCAGCACACGCTGTACAGTACTCTATACTGAACTAGGGTTCACTAAAATTAGTCAAAACATTTCAAATCGAGTACTTGATTTCAGCGAGTGGAATAGTGGAGATAAAACGGTGGCAGTTTAACCATGACAAAGCGTGGATGCTTTAAATCCGAGGTTACATTTCGGCACTTTAATGCTACCTCAGAGAAAGTCCTCGGCCTTCCAGCAGCGTGGTTCGGTCCTCGCTTGGGTTCTGTGGGCTGGAACCACTTGAAGTGGCGTGGTGTTTATCTCCAGTCAGCTGACAATAAATGTCCAGTAATCGATCCACCACCACAGCCAGGTTAGGGTACTTACTAAGCACGACCTACCAAAAAGCGAGAAGAAAATCACCCTGAGTAAAAGAAAGAATAGGCCTGGGATAATATTATAATGTACTGTATAAATGCTTGCCTGTTTGAGTTCTTCTCTGGTCATATTCCCAATCTGAAGCTTGTTCCAGTACTTGTCTAGCAGAGTGGCGTGGGTGCTCTGAGGCCGGTGCCACACTCCACCGCTGTAGAACATCCTGAATGGCAACAGGAACGTATTATTACACATGTATACAGACCAACAAAACAAAACAGGACAATTAATAGACATGGACAAAACAGCTTGAAGAGCTCAACAGTCAGTCAAATCAAACTAAAAATACTAAGAAGTCTACGTTGAGAAATACCAATCAATTACCAAGGACGTTCACGTCACAGCTGATTTCCCTCTAGTCCACATAAAAAGACAAAAAACTCTTAGAAATTACGCCTCCTAAGGACAATGTGGGGAAACCCTAAATCTTCCAATGAGATATCATGGTTACACACTAACATTTCCTCCTTTTAAAGGGTGCCATTACTTTTTGGCCTAATTGAACAGCTAGATTTATTCTAGACTTACCGATCATTCCCGATTGACTGCAAGTTTGAATCAGGATAGTGGTATGGTGAGCCAAGTGACCGCAACAGTGACAAAGTAGGTACCTGTGTTCTCTCACACGCACACGCGCGCGCACGCACACACGCGCGCGCGCGCACACACGCGCGCACACACGCGCGCACACACGCGCGCACACACACACAATTTGTCGGTAATTACCGTCTCGTAGCGAAGAACTGGAAGCCTGGGGCAACCTGAATGCAGTCCTCCCGTCCTGGAATATTCAGCTTCTTGTTCTCCATCAGCGGCAGCAGCACAGATATCTAAACAGCGCACGCGACAACGTAAGAAAACCAAAAAAACAACAACCATACAACGTTGTCAACAATGACAAATCCTTTGTAAAGGCAGGAAACTCACCACATCCAGCGGTGCGTGATCAATGTCCTCCAGGAGGATCCAGTAACCCTTGGACACGGCCTGAGTGAGAGATCCTGGCTGCCACACGAACTTGCCAGGGACGTCTGTGCATCGGTACATCCCGAGCAACATCTGCAGAGAAACGGCAGTGAGGAAATATCGGAGTAAATAACTTCTGACATCTCAGTTAGACTTGAGTGACCGCATGCCATACATCAAAAAACATTTCGTGTCTCGTCATATGTAAATAAGGCAGATAATAAACCCTCACCTTGCTGTCTGTCTGATCTCCAAGTTGAACCTTGAGGATGCTGGGGGATTTGATGTGCCCTGTAGTGGCTGCTAGATATTCGACCAGAGCGGTTTTCCCACATCCGATCGGCCCTTCTAGAAGAACGGGCTTCTGGGACGCTACGGCCATGGCGAGCCGCCTGAGGTTTCGACATGTTGAGTCCACGAATACCAGGGTTTTCAAAGACGTCTGCAATCAAGAACATCATTTACTACCAACCGACGTGTAAGGAATAAAACACATCATTAACAGCAGGGTGTTGTGATGTCATGAGTCCGGCGTCATCGCCTTTTGCTATAGAAATGATAACATTTAAGAAGGCGCCTCGGATTTGGAGCTGCCATTATAGAAATTTCAAATCAAATCAATGCCACCCATTTTTGAGGATACCTGCTCTTCCGATCGGGGCGTCAGTCTGGGCAAGATCACACCGCACACTGCGGTGATGCACTGCGAGAGGTCATCGGACTCCATCTGACCCTTGGTGAGCTTATTTCCTTTTTCCAGCTGCCACATCACAGAGCCCTGATTGGCTAAAACCAGAGCTCTCTCAACCTCCAGCTGCTGAGTTTCCTCTAGTGACCTGATGATGTGCAAACAGAGAATGTATTAAAGACCAAAAGCACTGCAAGCAGGACTCGCTTCAATATCTAACCGAGCATTTTTTTTTTTTTTTAAGAAAGTAAGTCCAATATACTTCATTTTTAGATGTAGAATCTCCTCACTGGACAGAACCTTCCTCAGGAAGATTGTTTTCTGGTTGTCAGTCATGTGGGACACCAAAGCGAGGCACTGCGCTGTGTAACTTTAATCAAATCAAATGAAATAAAGGTTAACATTGGGAAGGTTTCAAAGCCATACAGACAGAAATCAATCAACCTGGTTCTCAGACATTCGGTACCAGGAACTGCGAATCCAGAACTACAAGTTAGTTATCAGTGTCAGAAGGATCATCACACGGTCGTACCCTCGGACCATGACGTCACTCGTTAGCAGCTGCGAGATGCAGACGCTCCAGTCCCACAGCACGCGGAACTTCTCGCAGTCGCTCTGAAGGAAGCGGAGAGTGGCCCCCATCAGGTCCCGCAGCTTCATGCGCCTGGGGCCGTACTGGATAGATGCGGCCTCTTCGCTAGTGAAGAAGAGTCTCTGAAAGATGGGCGGCGCCCTGGTGAAGTACCTCGCCGCAAACCTGGAGGTGAAGAGGAATCGCTTTCTTACACAGAAAACATAGTGTCTTAGTGGTGACTCGTGTGATGAGTGCTATTATGAATGGGGAAAAAAGGACCGTTCCGCTTACGCCTGAGCGTCGGGGCTGACGCTGAGGAGCTTGCTGAGCGCCACACACAGTCTCTCGTGGAGGTCATGGTTGAGGCGAACATCCTTCTTGATTCGCTCGGCGTTCCTCTCCAGCAGGTCGAGCACGAGCGGCCGCAGGTGCCGAGCAATCAGGAGCGTGTACTCCTTCTCTATCAGGAGCTGAGCCAAACAGCACAGGATGGCTTGTCTGTCCTGCTCGCTCCATATCTGAAAATATAGTTTACACATTTAATGTGTAATTTAAGGTGAATAAAGGTAGTTTATGTGGAAAATGCATGCGTATTCTTTGCTATTAGTAGCAAGGAACAAAACATAGTGTGCTAGAACCTGACTTGGTTAATGAAGTAACAGGTAAAAAAAAAAAAAAACAGGCTATAATGTGACTCTTAACAGTTATGTGATCTTGTTAAAGGAAAATAGGTATTATTGTGTGTCCTGGGATTAAATAAACGTTAGAAAGGTTAAAAAAAGAACAATAGCCATGTGTTTAGAGACACTATATAGCTAGGTGAGTAAACAAGCTAGCTAACCTTAGCTATCTTCTGAATGAACACGTGCAGGTTTTTATTAATGACGAATTCATATATTGTTAACAAATATGAGAGACTTTTTTTGCACAAATGTGTTGAACGTAGTATATATTATGAATGTGAAAAGATATAAACGCTATGTAGACATCAAGCAGGCAGCAGCAACACTAGCTAACGTTAACGGACATCCGCGCGCGCAAGACGTTACTATGGCAATCACTCTGCACGTGTTCGCTCTTTTAAGCGCGCACGCAATCTCACCTGTTTCGTTAAATACTTGCTGAGCTCGCCGTGACTTTTTTCGACGTGTCTGGAGATCGTGGCCAGGGATGCCAAGCTCAGCTCCAGAGTCTCCATGCCGTCATTTAGCCGCGCGTGCAGGGGGAGAGCAGCCGCGAGCACGTCTCAGGAACACGTGCACAGTTAGTTTTTATTGTTTTGTTTTTTTTTTAACGGTTTATAAATTCCGTGTAACCGAGAATCAGAAGGCTCATCACCGGATCAGATCGTCCGGGATGGACGACAACAACATCAACAAGCACGTTCCCGTCAGTGTTAAAGTGCCCATCCACATGTGAGTGGCGGTGGATCACTTCCGGGTCACAGTGTCACCGCGTGCGCCGAAGCCTTCGCGACAGAAAAACACCTTTTTGACTGTTCTTTTTTTTAATTTATGTTTAACTTCAAGCGAATGAGGAACTTGTTAAAAATGTGTTAACAATACATCACATTTAATACAATAATAATAATAATAATAATAATAATAATAATAATAATAACGAGTTAATAAATAGGTATAATGAGTATCATAAACGTCAATGGTATATAAAAAATAAAAACTGTTTCGCATTTATAGTACTAATACTAGTAGTAGTAGTAGTAGTAATAGTAATAATAATAATAATAATAATAATAATAATAAAGTAAATAAGTAAGTAAATAAAATTATATGTTGCTTTTCTGGTACTACTACTACTATGATGTATTTATTATTTATTGTAACTTAAGGCCACTATGGTTTTCAGCTGGGGTTTGTGTATTGTTGGTAGTACTGGTAGCTTTATGTGTGTGAATATGTATAAAAAATTGCATAGAATCCAAAGCTAAACAAATTGCTATGAAAAAATAATTTTAAGAAAACAAGCTACTAAAATATGATGAATTGCAATGATAATATATTATATATGAAATAATATTTCCCATATTATTAAAACATTTCTTAAAACTTATGTCTGTTTTAGTTGAGCTTGCCGGACACTGCAGCTTTAATCATGACATGTTTGTTGAGTGTTTAATCCAGAACATCCCGTAACTTTAGTACAAACGATAACACCAACAACACAGCGTTCACTGAAACCCGGAAGTTTAGAGACCGCGGGAGAATGTCGTCACTTCCTGTTTTGCGAAGCGGTTCGGGTTAGCGCGGTTGTTTTTAGAGCGGTGCGATTCTCAAATGGTAAGAATTAAATTACAGCAAACTACGTTTTATTTTTCAGTCATCACATGATGTGATTCTGGTGTCGCAAACGTTCTGTTTTTTTAAGTTTACAGCGAGGTCTGTTGAAATGTTAATAAAGAATTGTTGGGTTTTTTAAAACGCTTTAGTTTGCTAGCTGGTATATCAGGCTGTAGCCCAAACGGCTCCGTGCTCCCTATCCCAGTGCACTACCTCAGAGTGTTCACTAACGGCTCATGGCGCCTGTTCAGAAGTGCACTATGAATGAAAGTGGAGCTTTTCAGGATTCGGCCCGTGTTAAGCTAATTTAGGATGTTAGCGAACAGGTTGTCAGCTGAACGTTCTTATATAGACAGAAATGTCTGTATTTATTAAAAACATTTTTGCTTATTAATTTTTAGCTCACTATCTGCACAACACCTTTCTGTCTATATCTTTAATTTGTGGTGACCATTTAGCATCTAAGCTAGCAAGCCTCCTGCTTTTTCTTTGTTGTGTCTTCATTTTAAATGCTCAGTGTTTACATTCTCACCAACACATAATGTTTCCTACAGTCTTCTCGAGCAATGTAAGGTGTGTGCTGTCTAACAGAGATGGAGACGAGTGCCATAGATGAGCTTTATGGTGATCTTGGTCAGGGCCATCATGGTAAGATTACACACAATCCATCATCCACGTAATAATGCTTCAGTTTTGTATTTATCAAAACAGTGTTGTCCTTCTGTATCAATTCAACATGTTAAATGGGTGTAGAAATCATTCACGATACAGCATCAGTGTCAGAGCTGCGATCGTCATCGTCCAGTCCGATACCGACATCCTTTTGCTCGCCGAGACAGTTCTCGGCAAGTTTTCTACGAAACCTAGTAGACGATCAGATATCTATTGAACCACTCGTGATTAGGAAGCTTGCATAGCTGTAAATATAATCTGTGTACTTTTTGTTGATTTAATAAAAGCATACAGTACGCAGTAGATGTGCACAATATGACCGTAATATCACATCACAGTGCTTGAAGATGATTCTACAATACACATCACAGGACACGTTTGATGAGCCTGATAATAATTTAACATCTACAGAAATAAATTAGCACGGAGTAGTAGTGAGGGATGTAACATTTTAGTTTTAAAGATTCAAAACGGTGGATGTCTTGTAAATGTTGCTATTATTAAAAGATATATAAAAAGATCTCGATGAACCTATGATACAATATCGATATTTATCATGGCACCCTGCCCTAGCACATAGTGAATGTACACTACATGAGTACAGTAGTGCAGCCGTTTATTGACGCTAAACCTGTAAGTAAGTAAACATTTCTGTTTGACTTAAAAAAAAAAAAATGCAAAGGGAAGGCACAGAACAAATATTAAATATATATAAAGGCTGTATCTGAAATAAACGCATTGCAAAGTAAATTAATAATGTACTGGATTATCTTTATTTGGTCACGATTGTTACATAATAGTCTAATCCAATCAGATGTGTTGTGTTCATATTCATCCATAAATACAAACTCTTAATCAGGCTTCATTTTGTGAAAACTAAGCTACCTTTTACAGGAATAATAACAACAAAATATTTCTTCTCTAACTTCTTTCAATGTAGTCTGTTTAGATTCTGTCCTGAATTATGATGAAGACTCTGTGGATATTTACTCAGGACTTGACGACAGTCCCAAGAAAAAGAAAAATAACGGTGAGTGTAAGCGTAATTAATCTGTGTTTCGTTAATTTGACCTTGATTCTGATGCTAGACCTCGGCGTTTGCTTTCTCTAAATTACTGGAGTGTTGTTGAGTGTGGCATCTCTGTCTGTGTGTTTCCCTTCAGGCAAGAACAGCACTTTTCTTTCGCCTAACAGGGTGAAAGAGTCGTTGGATCTGTATGAGGAACTCATTACTGAAGAGCAAGAGGAGAAAGACGCAAGCTATAATGAGGTTTGAATCCTTTTCTTTATGTTGAGGTTAATCCGATTCTTATTCGCACTAATAATGAGTCTAACATCTTATCTCATTTCATTGCAGTTGAAAAGTAAATTTGTTGCGGCACAAAACCAAGTGCAGGATTTGCTCGCAAAGCTGCATCAGATGCAAACGATGGTAATGTAAACGTACCTACATAGTTTTTTATTTTTTATTGCAGAGTAAGTGAAGTGTGTATATATATATATATATATATTTTATAAAAGAATGACTTTTGATCCATTTATAGCTACTTTTAACATTATGTATGTTAGCACTCGCAGTATATTCTCTATAAACATGCACTTCCTCATACATCCTGTGCAGTTACAGAAAATTAATCAGCGCCTTCTGACCAATCAGATTTGAGAATTCAGAAGTGCTTTTGTACAATTGCATTGATAGAGTAATAATAACGATTAAACAAATAAGCAGGAAGAAACAACAGACATAATCTTTTTTTCATTTGTTTTGTTTTGTTATAGAACTCAAGTTTAAACCAGGAGAACACACTGCTGAAGAAAAACATATGCGCACTTATCAAGACTGCTAAGATGGAGATTATTAGGAAAGATGAGGAGATAAGCAAATTAAGCAGAAGGTAAACGATAATCTGTTATGATCCGTGCATGTGATGCGTGCATGCTGTTTATCCAGAATGACTACATCTGTCTTTATTTTATCCTCATGCAGATCAAGTCGGGGTAGTATGCATCTATCTGCGAAGGAAAGAGGGCATGATGCCTACAACCGGAACTTGGCAGGTTTGAACTGCTCCGCTGGTCCTATGAAGGAGTCTCAGGATCTGAAAAGAGACAAGGGTTTAGCAGAGGTGTCACAGGGTAGACCGTTAAATCTGCCTGGTGATTCATCCTCCGTGGATGCCACACCGTCATCGTCTGTGGTGCTCCGAAGATGCTCCAGGAGCAACCCTGAGAATCCTTTAAATCGGCAAAATAAGGATAGTCATGGTTTGGATTCGCTGCCCAACGCCACTGCACAAGATCACAGACACGTTCAGGGTCACAGACCGTCTTTTAGCAGAGAAACAGAAAGCACAAACACGAATTCTGAGACTAGCACTAGGCAGAACCCTTGTGATGAAACGGATAGCAGGAAGGGAGTGAAACCATCCGGTAAAGAGAGCACCTCAAACGAGAAGGACGTATCAGAAAAATCTCAAAGCAAAATGGATAGAGACAGATCAGGAAGAGAGCAGAGGGAGACTGCAAAAAGCAGCTGTGGATCAGGCAATGGTCAACGTCAACTGCATGCCTCCTCACATACACCCGATTCGTCTAGATCGAATGCCGACACGCCGAGCAGGAAAGAAGAATTCCGGCATAAGCAAGGACAGGAAAGACAAAGTGGACTTATGGAAGTGTCTGGCGGTAGAAGTGAAAAGAGCAGCTCGGACAAGTCGCACCAAAAGGTGGAGAAAAGAGGAACGAGGGAGCATCACAGAAAAGAGGAGCGGAGGCAAGAGGGTATGAGCAGCTCGGAAAGGACACACCCCAGAAGTGATGGGATCAAGGAGTGTGAGCATAGGAAGACTCGAAGTGAAGAAAGAAATAGACTAGATGAAAAAAACAACAATAGAGGAGAAAGAAGAAGCACCAGGTCTGAGACAAGCAAAGAACACGAGCGACAGAGTGCCAAAGATTCAGGTACCACAAGGGGGGCAGGTAACAAAGCAGACAAAATGCGCGTCAGTGATGGAAAGAACCGATCCTGTGCTGATGTACTTGAAAACAGACGGCATGCGTCGCCTGTTAAACCTCATGGCAGTACTGAGAATCTAAGAAAAGGTCACGATGACAAAAAGAGAACATCTGGCAGAACCGAAGAGTCATCCAGGAGCAAAGCCTCAAGCAGTCGTGATGATTCTAGAGGTGACAATTATAAGAATTCGTATATACGTAGCATTAAAGAGAGTATAAAAGACAAAGGGAGGAGTGATAAAATAAAACGAATTGGCACTCCAGGCAAAGGATCAAAGAACGCTCTAGGAAATGCGTCTGAGGATGGGAACCTTCAGGCGGACAGCCTCGCAAATGCAAGAAGAAAATCTCCAGTAAGGTTACCCAGCAGCTGCGATGGCTCTGCCGTGCCAGAGGAGAGTAGTCCAAAGAGAAAATTAACCTTCATGGAAACCCTGAACCTGACAGTTTCGCCAATCAAAAAGCAAAAGAACTCCGAACGAGCTAAAGAGCCAGTCCAGCCACCTCCTGATTCATTCTTCGAGCCACCTGTTGTAATCGACTCGACTAAGGAAAGAAGTTTGGTTGAGTTTGGAGAAGAGTTCTATGTCGTCGATGAAGTAGCGGATGACTCGAAGAATGATTCCCTGGTACTGCCTACCAATAACACCATGCAGCAACATGATAAAGAACCAGCAACAAGCTTGGATGTTGAGGGGAAGGAACTCGAATTACCCAAAAGGTTTGATGGTGACCTGAGTGAGACTCTACCTGGGACAATGGATGGTACAGTTTCAGAGATTCAAGATGACTTTGTAAATTCAGATGCATGTCATACTAGCATTTCTGAGCAATGTGTGGTAGATAATACTGAGGTTCCTGAAGTTTCTTTACTCCCTGATAGAGCTAAACCAGTTGACAGTCCTTCTGTTCCTTTAACTGATGTTAGGTGCAAAGGACAAGATTCTCAGACTTCCATGAAGAAAGACAAAAAGAGAATGATCGGTGCTAAGAATTCTAGTGAAGAAGGCCAAATAGATGATAAACCAGAGGTTCAAAATGACGGATCTCAGCAGGACGTTGACACCTCGGTCATGGGAACTGCTACAACTAATAATTGTTCAAATATGGACCCCTCTGTGTCTCTGGAAGTTGTTTCTAGCACTGTCGGTGTGGAGGATAATCACCAAAGCAAAGACCTTGAGCATCCGGATCCTTGTCCGGACCCGCTAGGGCCAAGCATTGAGGATATTAATGTCAACACCACAGCTCAAGAAGAGGGAATTCCACCTGAAAAAGCAAGCTCCTCTGAGCCTGATTCCACAGAGAATGAGATGGAGATCTCCAGGCCTTCCCAGTCTGTAGTGGTGCCTCATGATGAAGATTCCATGATGCTGACCCTGAGCAACATTAAAGTGATTCCAGAAGCTATTAGTCCTCTTACAAGTCCAGTACGCCAGATAAAGAAATCCCACCAGCAGCAGCGATTGGGAAAGGAGCCACATGTCAAAAGTCTTAGCAAAGGTCAGTGTTCCATGGATTTTCTGTATTTTGTGGTCTAAAAGGGTTCTTTAGTGTGTTTTCCTTGGGGAAGTTCTATGCAGAGCCATACAAGAAATGGAGTTTACATTAATAAAGTCTTGCAACTTTGCTTAAATGTAGTCCTTCATTTTAGCAATCAATTTTAGTTGCAGGTTGGATGTTTAGACATTATATACACACAATTTATTTATTTACTTATTTTTGTTTTAGATTTCACCACATCAGTCAATGTGGGAGATAAGGATGCAGTCAAGATGGACATGAACAAAGAAAACAAGAGACCTGATTCTTTAGTGAAGCCTAGTGTACAGAAAGATCAGCAAGAGGCTCTTTCCTCTACTGCTACTGAAGAAGACTTGGAAGAAGGAGAAATCATCAGTGAGAGTGATGGGGAAGGTGCTCTGTTCATTCAGAGTCCTCCAAATGAAAAAAGATCAAGTTTAAGGAATCAGCCCAGTCCCAAATCACCAAGGTTACAAAAAAAATCTCAAATGCCTCAGGCTGTTACTCCAGACTGCAAAAATCAAGAGAAAAACACGAGTTCTCAAGACAGTCCCTCCTCAAACAAGAGGCGTTTCAAAACGGTCACCGTTCCACCCAAGGCGAAAATTTCAACTTCTGCAGAATTTATGAACATGTTGTTATTTATACGCTCAGAGCTGAGACGAAAGTACATGAAACTTCATAAAAATGTCACCAAACCAGCTTTTTGCTGCATTATTGAAATGTCCCAGGCCTCTTTCACAGAATTTGTTGACAGCGTTAACTTTAACAAATTTTGCAGTCAAGGAAATGAAATCAAACCTCGGCTTAATAAGATCATCTCAACTGTAACGAGTAAGGTCTCGAACAATGGCATTGTGAACCGTATCTTTGAGCAACGGGCCGAAGACCTCAAGCAAAAGCTGTGGAACTTTGTAGATGGCCAGTTTGATTTCCTGTTTAAAGAACTAAAAGCAGCACTTAAAGGTGCTCCAGATGCTTCCAAGAATAAAGCTTCTTTAGAAAGTAAGCAATCAAATCCCAGGGCAAAAGAGGATTTGAGTGTGGATTTGTGTAAGCTACAATCTAAAGAACCTTTGAGCACAACTGAAAACAGGCCACATAAAAAATCTAAGGTTGAATTAGAAAGCGAAGGCCAAAAGATCCAGAAGATCACTTCTTCAAACAGCTTGCCATGTAGAGGCCTTGGCAGCAGTGGTAAAAACATAAAGGCAACCATGGAGGAGGGGGCCAAGGTACCAGAGGCACCCACACGTAACTACTCTAATCAGCTACAAGTGGCTTCGACCTCTGAGAAATCTCTCCCAGAAAGTGTCCTCGGACAAGAGAACAAAACTACCAGCTATACCCGCCGTCTTTCTCAAAGTGGATCAATACAAGATAGGGCTGACTTTGAAATTCTGACAGAGCAGCAAACATCAAGTTTGACCTTTAATTTGGTAACTGATTCCCAAATGGGAGACATATTCCGATGTCTCTTGCAAGGGTCTGATCTGCTGGAGACTGGTGATCATCCAAACTGGCCACCCAACACTCCACGGAAAGAAGGTCAAGCTGGAGAGAGTCTCATCGGGGTCATGACACCCAGCAAGATAATCACACCTTCAAAGCTCATCACAACATGGACATCCATTTCTCCTTTCAAGTTTCAAATGCCATTAAATCCAGCACTGCTTGATGAAAACTGCATGTTGGAGGTCCCGTCTAATGCGCTTCCTAACCAGTCTGCCCCTGCCATGGCCACAGTGAGTTCCCAGCAGCCTTTCTCTGTTTTGGCTGAAGATTTGGCTGTATCTCTTACCATTCCTTCACCACTGAAGTCAGATGGCCACTTGAGCTTTTTGCACCCGGCTAATGTGCAGCCACTGTCCACACCAAGCAGTGTCATCAGTGCCCACTACAGCGAGGATGCGCTTCTTGATGGAGAAGATGCCACTGAGCAAGATATTCACTTGTCTCTCGAAACGGACCACTCCAGCAGTCCGTCAAGTACCAGCGGACATTGGGAGGCTACAAGTCCAGCAGTGTTCCAGTTCAAACCAAACTTGCCTATGCAGGCAGAGGTAATGGAGAGGTCCAATGATCACTTTATAGTTCGGATCAGACATACGCCTCCTGGGGTACACGAGGAACCCATACGGGAGCACAAGGAAACGCTACCAGCTGCAAAGGTGTTGTCCTCATGTACCTTTGATCCGAGCTTACCCTTGGCAGGTCAGCCTCAAATCACCTCAAATGAACAAAGTGAGGCTGAAATATCAACCAAGAACATCTCAAATGGTATCCTTGAAGGAGGCAGTCCCACCAGCTTGCCCAAAACCACAGAGAACCAGATTGAGCAAGCTGACGAAGATGCTGATCCCAGTGGAGGCACTGCTGACACAGAATCTGATCAAAAGGTTAAGAGCGCCTGCCACAGGGCATCCAGGAAGCGTAAGAAGCATCATTCAGAGCCAAAAGCAAAGCGTTCTAAAAGAGAGAAATCGCAAGACAAACAAAAAAAGCAAAAGTGCAAAAAGAGGTCAAAATCATCCAAGGATAAAAATGAGCAGACTCCTTCGAAGAAGATTAAGACTCCTTCTCCTCAATTGTCTCCTAACAGTCTCTCTGCTAAAAACGTAATCAGGATAAAAGGAGAAGTGGTGGTGACCTGGACCAGGTGAGTGTATATTAGACTTTGGCCGCTGTAGCTAATGATGTGTCCACATTTCTAAGAATCAAGCAAATAACAAATTGTGGTTTTTTTTTTTTTTCCCCCCTCAAGGGAGGAAGACCGAGATATTCTTGTTGCGTTCAAAACGAAAGGTCCTTCCTCTAAAACATTTGCTGCTCTCTCGTCCAAGCTGAGAAAGTCACAAGAACAGGTATTTTGGGTATTTATTACATAGAGGTAGATGAGAGACCTATAGCCAAGGCTTAGTTTAACATTGTCCCTTTACTGTTTCAGATTGAAGAGCGGTTCACCCAGCTCATGAAACTGTTTAAGAAGAAAGAGAAAATGGAGAGCTGAGGCTGCAGAATAATAATGGCCAACTCTTCTTACTCTTGATATCACAAGAGTAAACATGCCGCAGGCAAAGAAACCAGCAGAATGTTTTTGTCACTGGATTTTTGAAAAATCATGGATATTATTTTTTATTTTTTTCAGTGTTATACTGAAGAGGGAAACGGTGCAAAGAGAGTCATTGTTTTCTACTTTGACACATTCAGTTAAGTTAATAGGTCATGATGTTAAATTCTGGGCATCAGCCATCAGCAGATGTTGACGGCACTCCGTCAGAACATCCATCTGATGTAATTTTCTTTAAATGAAAGTGGAAATCTGCTGTTAGAGATAAATAACAGTAAAAAGGTTCTTTACAACAGGATGTCTGAACTAAACCTGAGGTGATTTATTGGCTTTCCATTAAAGACACTGGAGTCATTTTGCCTAGTACCATCTACCTCTAAGCATGCTTGAAGGAGAAGTATGAGAAGTACATACCTGTGCTCAAAAAGTCTTTAATTACCCAGAAAATATAAACTGACACCAACATTACCATACAGAAACTCTTATCCCAAAGGCTCCAGATAAACATACATTCAGTTGTTCGTGACAATTCATAGCTTTGAAGCTAATAATTGTATGGTTAAATGTTTGTTTCTTTCTCGGTCTTGTCCTGAACTCAGGATTTTCTTGCTTCTCAGATTATCACCAGGCCTGTTTTGTATATATGATAAATGTGAGAGTTGTTGGAAGGCTTTTATTAGTTCATAAATTTATACCATTTGTTATTTTGCCCTGAGTACAGAGATTGCAAGACAGCCTTCTGTTAAATGTCCTGTTTGAATATATGTACTGTAAATATTGTAAAATGCAGGGAACTTTTTCACTTTTTAAAATAAAGTTAATTTATTTCAAGTCTGTGTAATAATTGTGATTGTGCCATTATTACTGAGGCTTTCAAAAGCTTTTATTTATCCTACTGCAGTTCATTGTTTTCATTCTGTATGTGAAAATGAAAGCTTCTCAAAGTATGCTTCAATATTCATGAAATATTGAAAACTGAAATATTTGTAAGTATATATGTAACGTGTAATAAGAAAGTTACTGACTGGGTTTCCAGTCACTTTAGAATATATCTTGGCTCCATTTTGTATTTTTGGTGTCGCAAAAATGGTTTGGACTTCAGCAGTTTAGAAGATTGCCTGAATCATCTGGTTCTGTAAGCATCACTTATTTAATTTTATTGAACTGACCATATAGAATTCAGACAATTTTAGTTTTAGGTGAATAAACTAATCAGTCCACAGTTGGTTTTGGAAAAATTCTGCAGGTTTCAATATTAGATGTTTCATCTCAGAAAGGGAAGAAAGGCTTCCACAATGATCGCAATTAATAACCGAGTTTACTCTAGTGCATGGCCTTGCTTCAAGATATGAATCTAACAACATTTATTCACATATTTACGTATGTCATGCATCTGAGTTACCAAAGAGAAGATTATTGCAATGCATGACTACAGGGACTAACATTTGCCCCTCCCCTTATGTTGTCAGTGACCGAGTTGTGCCAGCTATTGCCCTAAGGGTGCTGTCCAGCCGTCCACAGATCAATAGAAACCTTGTATTAGTTCATTGGGTGCAGTAGGTCTGGGATTCATTTACTGAAGCTGTGCCCAGAGAGAGGGGCTCACAGCACAGCTAGCATTGTCTCCGTGATAAAAACTAACCAGTGCTGAGAGTCATCTTTATAACAATCCAAATCCTGTAAGTTTTTCTGTCTTGTTCACTCTCTCAAAAATGCTTCCTAGAACTTTTAAGGGTTTCCCCCAGAGACATGCTTTGGGGTGCTAGATGGGGTGCTAACTTTTTCCTAATAAGATTGTATCTACCTCCTTAAACAAAAGTGAATGTTTTGCTCTCTCATACAACCTTAGGCTATGTGAAACAAAAATGGGTGATTGGAACCTTTTGGGAAGCATCTTGGAGGAAGTTCACATCCATTCCACCATTGTGGGCAAAATCTGGCTTACCATCCTGTTTATCTTTCGTATGTTGGTCCTTGGAGTTGCTGCTGAGGATGTCTGGGACGATGAGCAAAGTGAGTTTGTGTGTAACACGGAGCAGCCCGGGTGCAGGAATGTCTGCTACGACCAAGCTTTTCCCATCTCCCTCATCAGATACTGGGTCCTGCAGATCATCTTTGTATCCTCACCTTCTCTGGTGTACATGGGCCATGCACTGTACCGGTTACGTGCTCTGGAGAAAGAGAGGCACAAGAAGAAAGCCCAGCTCAAAGTTGAGCTGGAGGGGATGGAGGGCATCTTGGATGAGCACAAAAGGATTGAGAAGGAGCTGAGGAAACTGGAAGAACAGAAGAGAGTCAGGAAGGCCCCTCTGAGAGGTTCCCTACTGCGTACATATGTGTTTCATATTTTAACCAGGTCAGTGGTGGAAGTGGGCTTTATACTGGGTCAGTATGCCCTTTACGGTATTGGACTGGCCCCACTGTACAAGTGTGAGAGAGATCCCTGCCCCAACATTGTGGACTGTTTTGTGTCCAGACCAACAGAGAAAAATATTTTCATGATCTTCATGCTGGGCATTGCCGGGGTTTCCCTCTTCCTAAACATCTTGGAGATCTTTCACCTGGGACTAAAAAAGATCAAGCAGAGCATATATGGCAACATGCATGGTGGAGATGATGAGAGTCTTTGCAGGTCAAAGAAAAACTCCATGGTGCAGCAAGCATGTGTCCTTACAGACTACCTGCCACAGAAACTAGCACACATGACCCAAACATCCTATGCCATAGTCACCGATGGGAAGGTGGAAGCTTTGCCACCCCACATGAGTAAGCCTCTGCCCACCCCTGAGGCAACAACCAGTGATGCTCCTGGATCTGAACAGCCCAAGCAAACACATATCCCGAGCCAGCCAGAGATCCAGACCATCCGTCAACCAGGGGCCACAGAGCGGTTTTCCACTGTGGACAACCGTGGTCACTCTTCCAGCAGCGATGACTCTGGGCCCAAATTATCCGGCCCTCTGAAGGGGGTGGGTCAGCTACCTCGAGCGTCCCTCAGAGCCAGCAACATTGAGATCCCAGCATCCCTTCAGAACTCTACACGCAAGCAAAGTCGGGTGAGTGCATGCAAGGACTTGAGTGAGGAGAGCGATTCGCCAGAACACTACCCCACAGGTAGGAAAGCTAGCTTCATGTCTCGAGGGCTTTCTGAGAGCAGACTGGCCATTCCGATAGACAGTCCAATGTCCAAAAGTGGCTCAGACTCAGAGGCCAAGCGGCTGGCTCAGAGCGAAAGCCCTGCCATGACCCCTCCGCCTTCCGGTGGGCGCCGCATGTCAATGGTAAGAACCTTTTAGGACAGAAAGGTCATCTGCATGAGGTACATGTAATTATGAACACTTTTAAAAAGTTTAATCTAGAATTATACCTACAGTTTCCCTACCAGAGAGTGTTTTTATATTTTAGAGAAATTAGAATACTTTAGAGAGTTAAGTAGGAAAAAGGGGCATGCTGTTTTCGGAAAATAATCAACGATGTGTTCATGTGATTGATACGGAGTTCCTGTTACCACCCAGAGCTGATTATTTTCCTAGGACAGCAAATACTGAACTGCCTTAGTCCTCTTATACCACAGACATTTTCCGACAATTATATTTTTTAAAATAAATATATTGAAGAACAAGACCGTGTTCTTTTACAATCAGTGTTGCTGTAACAGAAAATTAATCAAAGTTTCTGACCTGCTGACCAAATAGATCAAAGATTCAGCAATGCTGGCTCATAAAAACCCTTAACAATCTAAAGAACTACTAAAGAACCTATTATTAGTTCTAAAAGTGTGCAATTAATTTACTCCAACTGATACGTAATTATGGGTACCTGTTCAAATATTTCCTGTTTGTGTTGTAATAATATTAAATCAGACATTTTTCAGTTAAAAAGATATGAACCTGTATGTGTTGTAGGTGCACTTGGTAATATAAAAAAAACACAATATATGAACCAGTACATGTGGAGTATTTCCATATTAGAATAATAAGAGATCTGTAATTTTTTTTTTTTTCAGAGCATGATCCTGGAACTGTCTTCGATCATGAAAAAGTGAACTCTGTTGATGTGTCAGTCTTACAGAACAGAAAAGTGGGTCATCACTTTGGCTTTGCTGACTGCATGCTCCACAATTACTCGTGTATTTGTTGGTTTATGTTCTGTGTAAACAGTTTGTCCATTTGCATAGAGCTTTGCTAATTAAATTATTCTTTGGTCCTCACGCACACACGCACACATGCACATTTTTTTCTGATTGTGACACAAAATAAATAGAGACAATGGAATTTTTGCACACAAGAACTAAGCATATTGCACATTAAAATCATGCTCTAAGACCACAACTGTTAACATAAACTACTTTCATTCATTTTTGAGCGTATTTTGAATTAAATAGTCAATAATTTTGTGTAAAAATCTTCTTATGAAACTGGACAGTATTATGTACCTTTGGTTATATATCAGCTTGGAGCTTTGAGTACATTTATATGGTCTTCCTGTATTTAAAAAAAACAAGCCTTTTAAAACCTGGTCTAGAATAAAAAGCTTTTGTCTTCCTTTTTTTTTTTTTTACATAGAGCAAATTTACTGTTTGGACTTGGTTTGGTCATATGCCTTCTTTTTAAATGTTTTATATGTTGACCGTGACCTCTCTCTCATCACACTACACTGGACGTGGTTTAAAACGTCCAATACTAAAACGGCATTTAACACAAATGTTTCCATTTTTCACCATTATAACATCAGACTGAAGGCTGTTGGCCTGTTGTGAGGTTTTTGGGACAACTGTGTAGAATAGAATAGAATTGAATAGAATGCCTTTTATTGTCACTATATGCATGTACAATGAGATTAAAAGCAACTCCTTCAGTGCACACATATATG
>JAQMYM010000012.1:24779788-24804085 GCA_030014255.1 Parauchenoglanis ngamensis
ATGATCTTCTGTGCTGCCTTTACTACTCTCTGAAGCCTCACCCTGTCTGCCATGGTACAGCTGCCGTACCATACTGTCATACTGTATGTCAGCATGCTCTCATGTAACTAATTCGTGTAATTAATGTAACTTCCTGAATTAGCTTCAATCATCAATATTTGTGATCTGAACAGCAGTATTGATTAATATCTGGGAAGCACAAGCCTCATTACTTTTAACCATTCAGTTATAGCATTAAAACCACTGACAGGTGTAGGGAATAACATTGATTAGCGTGTTACTGTGCCCCCTGTCAAAGGGTGGAATATGCAAGGCGGCAAGTGAACAGTTGGTCTCGTGTTGGAAACAGGAAAAATGGGCAAGTGCAAGGATCTGGGACATTTTGACAAGGGCTAAATTGTGATGGCTAGACAACTGGGTCAGAGCATCTCCGAAACAGCAGGTCTTGTGGGGTGTTCCCGGTGTGCAGTGGTTAGTACCTACCAAAAGTGGTACAAGGAAGGACAGCTGGTGACCCAGCGACAGGGTCATGGGTGCCCGAGGCTCACTGATGGGTGTGGAAAGTGAAGACTAGCCTGTCTGATCCGATCCCACAGAAGAGCCATTGTAGCACAAATTGGTGAAAAAGTTAATGCTAATGATAGAAAGGTGTCAGAACATACAATGCATCGTAGCTTGCTGTGTAGCTGCAGATCGGTCAGAGTGCCAATGCTGACCATTGTCTACGACTGAAAGCACCTACAATGGGCATGTGAGCATCACAACTGTATCATGGAGCAGTGGAAAGAGGTGGTTAGGTCTGATTAATCACATTTTCTTTTACATCATGTGGATAGCTGGGTGCGTGTGCGTCGCTTACCTGGGGAAGAGATGGCACCAGGATGCACTCTAAGAAGAAGACAAGCTGGCAGAGGCAGTGTGATGCTCTGGGCAATGTTCTGCTGGGAAACCTTGGGTCCTGGCATTCATGTGGATGAACACATACCGCCTACCTAAACATTGTTGCAGACCAAGTACACCCCTTCATTCCAACGGTATTCCCTAATAGAATAGGCCTCTTTCAGCAGGATAATGCACGCTGCCACACACAAAGATTACACAGGAATGGTTTGAGGAACATAAAGAGTTCAAGGTGTTGAATTGTCCTCCAAATTCCACAGATCTAAATCTGCAGGATGTGCTGGACAAATGAGTCCAATTTATGGAGGTCCCACCTCGCAACTTACAGGACTTAAAGTATCTGCTGCTAACGTCTTGGTCCCAGGTACCACAACACAGCTTAAAAGGTCTTATGGAGTCCATGCCTCTAAGGATCAGAGCTGTTTTGACAGCACAATGGGGACCTACACAATATTAGGCAGGTTGTTTTAATGTTATGGTTACAATAACAATTTAATTCAAGTAAGTGCATTGATATGAACCTGTAGCTGGAAACTGCTGTTTTAGAAAATTAATGAACACCTTCTGACCAGCAACAGTGTGGTATAATCGGAATAATCACTGTTAATTTGGCCAATAATGATGTCATTATGGTTGCTGTCCATTGACATACAACAGCTATATATAATATTCAAACAAACATTCAAAACATACCACTAATCCTAACCTGACTAACCAAAATGAAGTGTACGATCTCTTTTCACACATCCTTCATATTTGACGTATATTTGACACAATTTTACTCTACACGTATTATAACGTCCCCAAAAATGCATGCGAAATACAAATACATAGGGCAGCATCCTCTATAGCTCGTATAAATTTAGCATATCTTTCCTCTATAGATTTAATTTGCATCTAAAAAACCGAAACGTAGTTCATGATAAGTTTCTTTATTTCATAAACAGAAATGGTGTCTTGACAAAAAAAAAATCTGTAATTTATATAACACTAGCAATTGAAATGCATGAAAATGAGTCCTGCACAATACTGTATTTACAATGGGTAAGTCATTAAATTCATTAGGTTCATGTAGCATTTAGAAATGGAAAAAAAAGGTAAAAACTCTATAACAGCTATCCCAAAACTGACAATATTAACACAAAACGGTCAACTAGAAAAAACGGGAGAGAGAGAGAGCAAGCAAGGGGGAAAAAAAACAAGAAAAGAAGAACAAACAAAACTACAAGCCAAAAAGCTATTACATTAAAAATGATGCACCGAAATCTACTAATACAATAATCTGTGTAAAAAGCATGTAGAAAAACACCTGATGTGGTTTGCTGATACAGTCGTTGACCAGTTATGAGAGGTATGAAGGATTTCACAGGTAGATAAGAGTGAGAGAGAGAGTCCGCTCTGCTAGTCGAGAGATGGGGGGGCCCGGAGACCCCTGCATACACACGTTTCACGTCAAGGTGAACTATGGCCTCTGCAAGTTCTAAGGCAAAAAAGTCGGAGGTGCACTTCTTACTTTGAAACATCCCCGTCGGGTGAAAAAATGACAAACTCGAAGATATAAGCATAGTTATCAAAGGACATTTCTTTTCTTTTGGTTAAAAAACATACAAAAATGAAAAAAACAAAAAAAAACAAATACTAAACCTAGCTATCCAATCGAAACTCACAATTACTATATACATGGCAAGTTTGATTTGACTCGTAAAAACGCGTCACCTTGTCTTTGTAAACATTTTTGCTGTTCTACTTTTCCTCGAATGACCTCAGCCTGCGTATCCTGCCGAGATTATATATAAAGTGGAGCGAATCGTGAATAAAAAGGCAAAAGATTTTTCTTCTTTTTCGCTGATGAGGAAAACTTTGGAGAGCCAGTGTCAATGTTTCAAAGAAGCAGCACAAAAAACAACCTCGCAACATTAAAACAAAAGCTTAGCTTGTTCTTCCTTTATAGCTTTTATCTAGAGCAACAACTAGCAAATAAAAAAAAAAAAAAAAAAAAAAAAAAATTTGCATTGCATTGCCGTAGTTTATTTATTAACTGCAGATTAAAAGCTTAGTAGACAATTTTTTTAAGTTCAAATAATGGAACTTAATTGTTTTCTTTGTTCTTTTTTTGAGAATCCGCAGCCCTCGTTTTTATTCAAAGTTTTGTGCAAATTAATTTTCGATTTGTCAATTATTAGCTTAGAAACTATAAAAAGAAAAACAGGTTCATGACCCATGAGCTTTTCGTCAGAAGACTTTTTTTTTTTCTAAACATGAAATGATCTTTTATTGGAAAAAGAGAGTGTAGAAAGAAAAAGAAGTCATTGGCACGCACCCTGAGACAAGATATAAGAGCAAATGTGTCACTGTTTATATGATACAGCCTTGCCAAGTCAAACCAAAGCTGATCAACGTGCATCTGAAAGACAGTAGAGATGAAACCGATGAGCTTATTGGATTTGTGAGGTTGCTGTGAAGACACCGTGCTGGCAGATGTTTTGAAAACTTTTGCTAGCAGAGACGAAACAAAATCGTCCTCTAGCCTGTATAGACGTTTCGGGCATTCATGCGTCAAAATGCCAATCCCTCGGACCGGAGTGACCCTCGGCTCTTAAGGCAAAGCGAAATGAGTTTACACACAATCCAGAAATTATACTATGCATTCAGTGCTGCCCAAGAAACCAACATAATACAGTCCCTGTGTTTCTGTACTGTTTTTAACACATCGTTATCGTCCATGGGAAGCCTCTAGCTCCGAGGCATAGCACAGATTCCAAACACCAATCCTCGAGCACATCTGAATGCTTTCCTTGCTCCCAAGACGCCTGATTCAACTCATCAGCTAATGACGTGGGTGTGTCAGAGCAGGCAAAACACTACGATGTGCAGGAAAGGCTTGGAAACCTGTGCTTTATAGAAGAGGTGTGGGCAAGGTCATCTGTTTAACTGTTCAACTTGCTCCTCAAGGAATTCGGACAATCTTTCCTTGGAATTGTTGGTTATTTTCCAAAATATAAGCAAATTAGTGCTTGCACAGCGACACTAAGCAGGACGAAGTACTGAAGGCTAACGTTGTAAACATGTCCCAAAGAGGTGCCAACACTGCTAACAAGAAAATCCTAGCATGTAGCGAGAAAGAGAAACATTTGAACCGCCATCTTGTTTGTTGAAGTTTTTCCTAGAAAAAGTTTCGCGTTCCTCGACCGTCCCCTTTCTGTGAATTTTATTCACGTTTAATTAAAAAGCAAAGAATAAAAACTGCGATTGCTAGGGTTAAACTGCAAATGTTGACACCTCGGTATTAATGACCTCATGAGCTTCATATCATGAAAGAAACCTGGACTTTTTCCTTTTTGTCGGGCCCCAAAGTACACCTCCACCAAGGCGGACGTGTTAAAAACAATACTGTGACTCGGGCAACAATTCCAATACACCTGTCACTACAGCTTCGATTCTTGGGAAACGTTTCCTATTTTCCTTACAATTATCTGAAATACTCCTAACAACAAAGTAGACATAATTACACAATGTGCTTATCTAGCGGAGCCTCATGCTTCCCATGCTTCCTCTACCACGCCTACAACAAGTAGTGTGAAAACAAGAGCTCGTTTATAGGGATGATTTGCATATGTGTGAACAAACGTCCGTTCGGACCTCGTAAATCTTTCGTTTTGTACCTGATTAGAATTTCGAAATACTGTCGATATTTTCGAGAAAGAGGGAGCGAGAGCAAAGCTGAAAGTCTCGAGTAGAGGAAAAGAACCAGTAATCCAAAAAGCAAGAGCACAAACTAGCAATCACGACAAATCTATAGATCTCTAAACCGCTACAACAGAACACTCCATCCAGTATAAACGCGCGTGTGTGTACGTGTGTGTGTGTGTGTGTGTATGTTTGTGTGTATGTGTGTGGGGAAAACGTTGACAGTCCAAACTGTCAAAAAGATCAATTTTTTAAACACACAAGACCATAAAAAGGAATCATACAACTCCGATGTCTGTAAAGAATTTCCTAAATAATAGAATATAACATGGGTCAGAGAGTTATGATTAAATATACAATATTAATATTAAAAAATGAACCAGTGGCAACTTTACCTACTTTACCTACCTATATAACATCAAACAGAGAGGTTTGTCTGAATGTACAAATTGGCATTACTGTTGCTGGATTTAAGTAACTGAGTTACCGTTAAGATTCCAGCAGGTACGAGAAAATGATGACTTTTTTTTTTTTTGTCAATCAAAAAAGTGAAAATGTGATCAAAAACAACTGCATTCCTTCAGATGGAAACTTCTTTCTGAAACACCCAAATGAACAGACAAACTGGAAAATATACAGGCAGCATGCAAATCCTATCACGGACAAAAAATCTCTAATAAATATACACTTAAGGGCAAATATATAACCATTTTAAAGGGCTGATAAAAATCCCATAACAGTTTCAATGAGCTCAGAATTTAGCTTATCAGACTCGCAAATAATCAAATATGTCAATTAGACACACTCTTGTGTTGTAGTGTATTGCGATTGTTTTTCTTGGATATGGACTTCATTAGAATTATAACGGGTGTTCAAATATTCAGTTACCTGGGTGCTATTTTTTATTTTATTTTTAAAAAAGGAGGGGCACTTTTAAGTGCACAAGTTAAGTGCGTCAATTTCAGACTTTTAGGGTCCTGAAAGTGAAATCTACCCTTGAGGAAGTGCTAAATGGTCTAAGAGTGCACCGAGTTAAAAAAAACAACAACAACAACTTGGATTTATCCAAAAAATTTAAATACTAGATTCGTGAATGTTGTGTTAGTAGCGGATTTTTGAACGCTATTGCATACGCTCGCAAAGAAAGATTTCATTTAGCACCTTGTAAGGTTCTTCTGTTCGTCCTTAAAGCGTCTATGGATGAAACTATTTAAGAAGCTGGAACTGATAACCGTCCAAAGAACCTTTGAATTTTTTTCCCCTAAAGTTTATCTACACATCAACTTGTGTTTGATCATGGGATGGACAGAGTAAGTGCCAGAAACAAACCTGGGGGCAGAAATGATCGTTTAGCAGAGCTCGCGTGTCATTTCCTGTTCCTGGTGGAACTCTCGATACATCAACGTACGTTTTTGAAAGGTAACGTCTTCTTGCCTTCTAAAAATAACACTGAAAACATTCAAAGAAGCTGTTTTCGGGTCCATACAACTACACACAAACACGGCATCTTTAAATACTGACAAGGAAAAAAAAAGGAAGAAGAAAGTTCCTCCGTGGAGGTGCGGCTCTTTTCACATTTCGGCGGGGAAAATCTGACGAAGTCCAAATGGCATGCTATGCAAAGGGGCTCTATGTTAAGAAAGTGTGTGAGAGAGTGTGATATATGTATATGTGTGTGTCTGTGTGTCGTGTAAAGCTGTTTTCCTGAGTTTTAAGTACACCCACCATTGCAGGCTATTTCACTTCAGGCAGGAAACAGCAAAGAAAACGTTTTCACTTTCGCAAAAACAAAATGCAATTAAAAAAAAAAAGCCAAGAGGGGAAAAAAAAGGGAGCACATCTAAAGCACTACCTGTACAGGGTCACCGATACACTCGCCATGCTCCGTACTATATACAATACTCGTTCTGCCCAGCAAGCACTTTGTACATAACCACCCTAAAAAAAAAGTTCCGAAAACAAGGGTATTGCTGATGTCGAAAAAAGTCAAAATTTGTTTTCCAAAATCGTTTTTCGTCTTGTTGTTCGTCCTCCTCCATTTCAGCGCTCTCAAAGGCAATAGAGGAATGTTTTGTTTTGTTTTTCTTCCAAACTGTACAAAGTCAGTGTTGTGGAGACACTACAAAATGTGTAACACAGAAGACATACTTTTCTTTTTTTTTTTTGCATATGAACATTTACAGTCTAGCTGCTGTAAAAAAAAACAAAAAAAACCCCCAAAAAACAGAGAATCTGTCATGTACATAATCTGTATCCTTCTCGTGAATGACTATAATCAAACATTCAGAATATTTCCTGAGTTTCCTGAATTTGCCGTGGCATCGAGAGTGAGGGAGGGAAAGAGTTAGCCACCGAGAGAGGGAACGAGAAAGAGAAAGAGAGAGGACAGAAAAATCACTGGTGTTAAATCAGTCTGGTGGAGCTGCACAGCGTAGGCGCTGATTTAACACTGCTGATCTTACTGTGAGGAAGTGAAGAAGAAGAAGGGAGGATAGACGGCTAAAGAGAGAGAAAGAGAGATATTGAGCCGCTGCTAGGTCCGTGGAGGCTTGGATGCGAGATGTGGTTGGAGCCGATCCCCCGTGAGCTGGACTGTGACCTGGAGAGGACTGGAGGAGGTCAGGGACGAGGGAAAGATGTGTAGCACCATTGAAAGAAGTTGTTTTTTGTTTTTTTTTCCTTTTTACGCGAGACGCTTCAGCCGTGGCTGAGCCCGAGAGAACCTGGAGTAACAGTATTGCTGCTGTTAAGACAACTGTAGTGTCAACCGTTAAAAAGATAGACAAAACAAAACGACGCACACACAAAAAAGACTTAAATATATAAAACCAAACAAAAACCAAACGAACAAACGAACAAAAAAGATTCATAGAACACTGGCAGAGGACATCTTAACACCCCTTGAACTTGGGGCTTTGTCAGAAGATGTATCGAAATTAAATAATAACGATAAAAAAAATAAAAAAGGTAAAAAAAAAAAACAAACAAACAAAAATGAAGCAAATAAACAGACAAACACTGTCACTAGGTGCAGTCCTTTCTCGGCTGTTCGTCAGTGGTACATTTATCGGTCATCTCTTGACAGAAGTCTACGGTCACCGTCTGATTAGATTGTTCCAAGGACCGCCCCGCCTCGTGGTAGGCGGAGCCGGATGTCGTCTCCTCCCCCTCGCCGTTCCCTACGTGACACTGGGCTGATGCTGGTGCCTGGTGCGTGTCGTTCGTAGAGGGCGGTTTGACGAATTCAGGTTCGGGAGTGGCAGCTCCGGAGTGGGTGGTGAGGTCGATGCTGGTGGGCGGCGCTGGCGGGAGGGCGGGGGAGGCGGAGTCAGAGGTGGGCCGTAGGACGGGACAGTAGTGATGGAGAGACTGGACTTGCTCGGGGCTCATTGGGACGTCCCGGCACACCTCCTGAGACAGGCAGGAGAAATTCTCCCACAGCTCGCCCATGCACGCCTTCAGCTGGTTCCTCTCGGTCAGCAGCTTCTCCTTCTCACACACCTGCCCCCACACACACACGGATACGTTAAACTAAATACGGCATACGATATGCGTGAACTGACCCAACTATGGAGTTTCACTATAGCAATTTTCCAACCATCACAATTTTTTGCTTATCAAAGAACATGTCATAATTTTTATCCATTTATTGTTACATCTAAAACAAATTAGTTCCTGGCTTGAATCTAATTTTAAAGCACTACAAAATACAGCAAGAAGAACTTGATTTGACTTCGAAACAAATTTAATTCAAATGTATTTTGAAAAGAAAGTCAATCGGCCATTTAAAAAAAAAAAAGAGAGAGAGAGAGAGATATCCTCCTCACATACCAGTTTGCGTATCTCGCACTCCAGGTTCAGGATGCAGTCGAGTTTCCTCTTCCGGCAGCGCTGGGCGGCGATGCGGTTTTTACTCCTTCGGCGCACGTCGTGGATGAACTCGAGCTGCTCTGACGTCAGCTTGTGCATCTTCACCATCATCTGGAAGTCGTTGCGTGGAAGATTCGTGATTTGATCTACGGGGAAAGGAAGCTTGATCTGCAACGAGACAAGTGTTCGCTGATTAGTTTGGATCACTTAGAATGATGATGAAAGAGACGGAGATACAGCAACATACCAAACAGTTCGACGCAAAAACAATCAACATTTGACTGTCATTGTTAAAGTAAGCAAACAACAGAACCATGCTGGACATACTGCATCTTTGCTCCTTGCTCTATTATTGTGTGTTTTCTGCATGATCCAGTTACAGAACCAAATGGCATACAGTAGTGAAGGGGATTTTCAGTGATTCTATTCACTTGGTTCTGCTTATTAATGAGTCGACTCTTTTGATTCCCAAAAGTCCAATTCAGCCTGGATTGATCTCGAACACCCTAGCACTCCCTCCTTTGCTCTTATTTGCTTTCAAGTCTGAAAAGTTTTCACAGAACAAAATCAAGCTCTTGCAGTTCACTATTCCCACCACAAGATGGCAGCAGCGATCCACACATCTCACCTTTAATCGGCGACAACCTTAGTCATCTAATTCCATCACAGGTAATGAGAGGAAAAAAAAGAGAGAGAGAGAGGAGTGAGGGAGATGACAAAAGAACAGAAAGCGAGCATCTCTCCATCTGTCAGCGTGACCGAGGCAGACAGCAGCCGGTAACAGGAAGTGGAGAGACAGCTGGCTCGCTCGTTTCTTCCTCCATCTCTCATTCACGCTCCTGCTGGGTGATTACTAGCAGGGATGAGTATGCAAATCCGATGCCGTTAACGAGCTGGTGCTACAGGGGCTGGTGGTGCAGTCTGTCTGACCATATGACACACACACAACCATACACACGCGTCCACAAAACAAGAAGGAATATATTCTCTAAATCTCTTCTTTTTTTGGGGGGGGGTTTGGCAGGTATTTTGATGCCCTACGCTGATAACTTCATCCACACGGGAGGGAAAGTTGAACAGCAAAGAAGAATGAATGCATGAAGGATCATTTCGATTATTTTTTGGCGCAGCAGAAAGAACATTGCCGCCTCACAGATCCCGGGTTCGAGGCTGCGCTCAGGTTACTAATGTATGGGGTTTCACGTATCTCTGTTTGGGTTTCCTCCGGGTTCTGTGTTTCTGTGGGTTCTGCCAGTTGGTTGATAGGCCCCGGGATAGACTTTGAATCGACAGGATACTGATGAATAAATGAATGTTACTTCATTTATTGTGTCCCTTGCTCCAAGCTTTGTATACTGTGTGAAATGTGTGATGTCTTACCTAAATGTGATTTTCTACTATAATATGTCGCTTCTGGCATTCAGACTCCAATCAAGCTGATGAGCAGTTCAAAATTATGCATGATTTGCACATGATGGCCACCTGTTCCTCAAACTTGCTGGCTTTTTCTGATTAGACAATTTGAGCTGCAACAGGAGAACCTGTGGCCCTCTGAAGCCAGACCAGGGAATGGAGCGAGATGAGGTCACATGATGTGTGTGTTTGGGGGGGAGCGCGATGTCAGAGGGAAGTCTGTATTTAGTGCAGGCGATGACAGAGTGAACACTAGCGGCGCTCATAAATTCAGACCCGCTGCGCGTTCTCACACACTTCCTACACGCTCGCATTCCCTTCTCTCAAAGGACCGCTGCTCTGGAAATGGGTCTAGACTGAAAAAGTAGGTCTCGTTTGTTACTGCGAGCATCCTGGCCCATTTCTCTCTTCCAACTTGAACAAATGAGGGATTATGGGAATGTGACGGAGGACCGGAAAAGGTCACGAGGTTGTGAGTAACACACCTGTCTGAGGCTCAGGAGTCTCTCCAGCCCGGGACTCTGGAACAGATTGAGCCGCGTTTCGTTTTCAGCGCTGTACGCATGCTTCAGTAACGAGGCTCGCTGTGACACAGATAAGACTGAGGACGGAAAGCGGGCGGGTTTTGTCCTGATTTTGCTTGTTTTTTTCAGAGATTTCACCGCTCAGGGAAAATCTTACAGAATCTCTTTGTCCGTTCTCTTTATGATTCTCCTGCTGCTCCAGATCAGTATTTCTTTGTCTCTTCAGCAAGACACAATTATGAAGACAAATCTTCATGTCTGTGGTCTAAACTAAGCCCTCAAGTTTGGGTCTGGATTGCTGGCCAGGACAGTATCTCAGTTTTGATGCTATATTGCTTCAAAAACTCTCGAAATCGGCGTAAATATGTGCGGTTAAGCTATCGTGGCAGCCGAGAGACCATGACTGGGAGCTGAAATTGCGTTTAGAGCAAGCTCTCTGGCATGTATATGGTGCGGTTTTCCGATTTTACCCAACAAGTCGTCGCACAATAATAACGAGACCACAGTCGGCTCATAGCGAGAACAATGTAAAGCTCTTTGAGTATCGACTTCACTGCTCACTTCCTCCGAGCAACTCTTAAGGGGTTAAATTATCTTGCAAGCCAAAAGAAAGCATGAGCACTTTCTGATCACGCCCACGCACTGATATTGATACTGCTCACAGTCTGATGTGCAGACAGAGAGACACAGGATCCTCCTGTGTTTGCTATTTCAATTAGATTTTCAGCAATATCATTGTAAAATGTACTTTAAATACTTGGTACACAGTATGTTTACTATATCGTGCGTATATATTTACTCTTTTAGGAAAATCATCAACGATGGGGTGGTGTGAAGCGGAGTTACTGTTACCATCCCGACAACAACTTCGTCCTGAAGTGTTTTATTCCACTTATACAGCACCAGTTTATCAATTACTACAAAGCTTTGACGCATAATTGTTTTTTTTTAATGTCTAAACTTACATTCAATGTTGTGGAATATCATTCACAGGAGACTGCTTAAAAAAAAGGTCTTTTTGCCAAAGATGTCAAAATGTTTGCAAAGTACACAAAAAGTCTAGCGCATAAAATGTCGCATGGTCTCACTATGACCGTCCTGAGCGTACGCTTTAACAACTTCCTTCCTTTGTTAATTTCATTGTTTCCAGTGGGGCTATTTTTAAAACAGTGTTTCACCCGGTCTCCCTTAGGATCTCTCTCTCTTTCTCTCCTACACAAACACACAGAGGCAGTGTGAGTGCATTTTCCTGGTCCTGATGAGAAAAATAGGTTGAGAGACACAGAGAGAGAGAGAGAGAGAGCGAGAGCGAGGGAGAACCTCCAGGGAAAGTGAGGCACATATCACAGTGACTTTCCAGTCTTTTTTTTTATTATTAAAGTTAATTAGATAAGACAGGCTTTGTGACAGAGGTAATGTAGTGAGCATGTAGGAGTGAGAGGGATGGGAAATGAGAGAGAGACAGAGACCAGGAGTGTGCAATAGGTCACGATGATGTGCAAGAATCCAGTCCTCTGAGATTAGCACGTAGCTACACACAGCAGTGGATTAATCTGCCTGTTTATTCACCACGACTAGTATTTTACAGTAACACAGTGTGTGGGGGGAAAAAATGAGTGTAATCCAAGCCTAAAAATAAATCATGTAAAAGCATATTGCTATTTAAAGTGTATACTTGTTGAGTGATTTGGTGATCTTTTCTGTAATGAGATGTTTATTTAACATTTATGGAAGGAGTCTCCACTGTCAGTGCTCAGTCACAGTAAATGTTCCACCACGGGAAAGTCTTCCAGTTTCTTGGTCACATGACAGGCTGTGCTTTTTTAAATTAACTAGAGAGAAATAAATGAGGCGGGAGAGGGAATTGTTTATAACTGCTTGAATGTGAGTGAACTTGTTTCACAGGCTATACAGTTAAAACGGATAAAATGTATGGGAAAAAAAAAAAAAAACCCCAACCCTCTCTGCATGCTCTTCTGTGGTGTTAATGCCCAATCGCTGGTCATTACCCCGTGTGTGTGACTCAACCTGACAAAACGAGCTGCCTCATTTCTAACGGGCTCCCGTTGCCGTGGCAACGTGCCAGCTGCCTTTCCGCCCAGCCCCCCACGCGTACGATTACACGAGGTCCGATCACGTGAACGCACTCTCTCTCTCTCTCCTTTTCTTCTCCTCAACCTCTTATTCACAAACCGACTCACTGTTCAGACTGCAGGAATTCATCCTTTTCTTCTGACTTGAACAGATTCATGTGTTTGGAGTTTGGCTTCTTTTACTTAATTAATCGTCTGCTCAGTGGTTTGATCAGTCAGCTTTAATTCTGAGCCGAAGTCAGTGTTCACAGCACAATGAAAGAAATTATATGAACTGATAAAAATGATATGACTTAAATTGTGTGTGTGTGTGTGGGTGTGTGTGTGTGTTAGATCTCTTAGCAGGCGTGAGCTACTGTGTCAGGTGGATTACTGCAAAATGAGAGGATTGGTTTATCATCCATCTGTGTCAGCAAAGCATGAGAGAGAAAGGGGAGAGAAAGAGAGACAAAAATAGAGAGGAAGAGGGAAAGATAGAAAGACAGAGTGAAACAGAGAGAGAGAGAGAGAGAGAGAGAGAGAGAGAAGAGGAAGCTGCTGTCATCCTTACTATACCAACAAGTACCATTATTATAATTTTTAGTGAGTCATCTGTGTGTGATTGGCATCAGTCAGAAAAAAAACCCAAACAAACACAACACACAAATATTTGCCTCACTATGCTTGTGAGGACCTTCCATTGACATACCTATTAATGCAGCTAATTAATGCTATAAAACACCAAAAACTAATTATAACCTTTACATCAGGAACCAAAAGCAAACCTTTTGACTTGTTTAGATTTTTAAATAAACGCTGCAGTTTGTGCTCCTCATGCGCACCAAACAAATGTCCCGGTCAAAACTGTGAGATATTCCTATCTTTGGGCTGGTATTTGGTCACATGCACACAAAAATTCACATTAGGTACAATTCAGCAAAACCAATTCACCTACTGGCAGATGGGAGAAAACCTGGGGAACTCGGAGAAAACCCACAAGGACACAAAACTCCATGCAGATAGTAACGTGAGCTCTGGATCAAATTGGGGGTCGTGAAGATGTGAGGCGTCAGTGCTCTGGTAACTCTGGTTACAAATATCTGTGTACAAATAATTTTGAACTACTGTGTCTGTTTTAAATTCATAACTATCAAAATATATTACATTGGAATTGGTAATAACATATTTATGGAAGTTTATAGATATGCTAGTGTAAGATAAAAGTGGTGTGCATTTAAGGGTTAAGAGAAAAATCTTAGACCATAAGCGTGCATATTTCTTTAAAAATGTGTGCTTTGGCAGTTATGCTGTGTACAGCCAAAAGTCATGCAATTTGTCAAATAGCAAGAAAGGCATGAAAATCATATTTGACAAATCACAAGACCCAAAAGGAGCAACATCGCTACCCACATATCCTTAACACGCACGCACCAAAACACAGACTCGTGAACAAGTAAACAAGCCTATAATCTCCAGATTACTGTTGACTTGGCAGAGATTGGTGAGAGTGTGTTGTTTGTACAAATAGGCAGGATTGAAAGAAGACATGCCAGTTTTATGTGGTGGTTTATGGAAGACGTTTATAGACCTTTCAGAAACAAGAAGGTTCATGAGTTACGACAAAGACCACAGATCTATCTTCTCTCGTTTTTTATCTCTATCTGAAATACCCAGGCTCTCTGGATAAAAGATAGAGCCCCGACCAATTGGAGTGCTTCTTGGGAAGCCGCCTCCTTATTAGTGATGCCGTGTGCAGTTAACGTGAGTGAAGTATCATTCAGCGTATGCTTGACTCCATCACATGACCAGGCTTTTGCAGTGCGCTATAATGAGCTAGCACTAATATGTGCCTTTACTTTATCACATGACCTGCCACACAGACCGCAGATAAATATCTAGGCGCTCACAGCCACTTATCGATATCACTTTAAATCACATCTGGGCAGGGTACAGATACTTATCATTACTGCCTTCATTGCCACAACATAAATCACCACACAGGACTTTGGTAAATCATCTTTTCAGCAGGTGAGAAAGAGAGACTAAGCGCCTGTTGGAACTGATGAACAAGACACTCAGTAAACCGACTTTTGCAAAACTATAATCTAAGCAGTGACGGACCTAGTTTTGCTGTCTGCTTGACAGATTAAATCAGCCACAGAAAAACAGATCACTTACTTCTGATCCTTGCTCCTGGACATGGCAGGACTCACTGTCTCCTTCAGAGAAGGATCCAGACTCGTCACTTGAGTTGGTTCCGTATGCCTGCTCACACTTGATTTTTGGCCTTGCTGGGCCGAACAGCACATCAGCACCTGTGCCCAGTTCCTGTGGGTCAGTTGGCATGCAACGAGTCATGTTGGAGCAGGGTGACGAAGAGAACTCGAATTGGGGCAGGCTGCAGGGAGAGCCACCACTGCCGTCCTCAGCATAGGAATACGACGAGCAGGAGCTGGAGGTGCGGGTGCGTGTCTCAGAGGGAGGTGAGCGTGGGCACACCTTTATGGGCACAGGGCAGCTGGTGTTGGACCTTTGGCGGCACAGGAGCGTCGGCACTTCGCCAGAAGCAGCACCGGAGGAAAAACTTTGTGAGCTGGGCAGCGACTGGCTGCCGCCAGCCCACAGTCCTTTGGACAGGTGGTCAGCCAGCTCCTTGTCATGGGAGTTGCTGCCTGGGTAGGAATGGGCAGGTGTAGGCAGCTGCTCACAAGCTCCAGAAGAAAAGATGACGCTGCGCCTGTCTAACTCTGTTTCCTGCTTACACACACCATCACAAGATGCTGACCTCAGAGACAGTCCTGTGGAGAAGCTGTCAGCATCTTTGGGGAAGGCCACAGGCACCTGTGAAGGCCTGTAGTCCTTTTTGTGCTCTCCCTGAGTGCTTGCTTTGACCTGGGTGCAGGCCAGTCTGCTGGCGTTAAGCTGCTGGGAAGTGTCGGCCAAGTCCGAGGTGCCGTGCTTGAAAAGACCATGCAGTCCATTGCCATCCAACTCCATGCCATTGTCCTTGTCCCTGCCATCATCCTCATCGTCTGACAGACCCAGTGTGATGGGCTCATCCTCACCCTCCTGCGGCTCCTGCTTGATGTGTGTAACAGCTGGCCCGCTGAGCAATGTGCTTGGGAAACCTGAGGTACTACTGGTATGTGAGGAGCTCTCGTTGCTGTTGTGCTTACTCCACTTCCTGTACTTGGGGCATCGTGGCAGATCTGAGGTGACCTGCTGTTCCGAGTCCACTTGGCCATCTGGGAAGTCAGCATTGGCTACCAGGCGCTCATGATCTGGCCGCCGCAGAGCATTGAGGGCATCTGGACGCCGGCGAGAGCGAGGAGAAGCAGCCCACGTCACTGGTGCATTCGTTGTCATGGCCGATGCCTCAGCTTGCATACTCTCATCTTCTGAATGGTTGCTCTCTGGTGCCACCTTTTGGCAGAGCGGGGCCCCATCTTCTTCACTCCGCAGCTGTGCCTCCAGAAAACGGAAGCAGGAGTCCTCCAGGTTGTGCATGCGCAGGAAGTCAGCACAGCGTATCACTTCCTGGATGTTGTCACGGCTGAGCAGCAACTTGGCTGTGTAGGCAAACTGCAACAATGGAGCGAAGCCCCTGGCAGTGACCTGCACAAACACACAAAACACAGTGGAAAATGTTAATGATACCATCAGCAATGCCATTGTTCTAGGCACTTGGAGTGTGCAGAGGCAAAGTGACAGCTCTAATGACCATAAACAAAAAAGTAATCTAACATTGGGTCTGCACTGAATGTTCTACAGTATAAAATGGCCAAAAATAGCAGCAGCAGACCAGCAGGTAACAATCAACTAAATTCCACCCCTTGTCCTAGACTGGCTATTTTACGTCCTGGCCTGGCATTTTTCATCCTCTGACTGGCTGAACAGATGGTGCCCCCTGCCTAGCTTTGGTGGAATGACAGTGCAAGGAGCACAGGACCATATGGGGCTGTCTGGGTACTGTCAGCCCAAATGCATGGGGCATGAGAGATGGATGGAGAGAGGGAAGGACAGAGATTGAAGCCTGCCCTTTAAACCCAGTGCTGGTCATTAAGAAAATGTCTGAATCTGCAAAATCTTGCTGAACAATGAACATGTCTATGTACAGACCTAATGAGAAGCTGGGTTAAGAATCAACTACACAAAAGCAGATGTCTCTTTGTCCTTGTATTTCTTTCTCCACCTTTTTTGTTCCTGTTGCCCCTGCTGAAGGTATGCTATTGATACTCATAATTTAATTACTGGTCATTTCTCATGTGACACCTTAACCTTGGGAAACAATTTATAACAAACCTGTAAAAATGTGCGCAATTTATATAACAATAAAATTGACACTGGCTGTGCCTGTCTGAGTTATGAGTCATGTTTTGGCCCAGCTTTATGCCTGTGAGCCACACACACACTACTAGGTGTTCTCTACTCCGTGGAGTATTGCGATGACTCAACTTTGATCTGGGCCAGTATTGTTCCCATGTACAAAGCAGTCTCTTTTTCTGCCGGGGTGACATAAAATCTGGCAACGTGACTTATCTCGGTACACAGTCTCAAGAGCACTGGAGAAACACTTTGTTCTGAATAGTGCTGGAGAAAGCCGTCTTCACTCACTGTTTGGATCTTTTGTTTACACAGAGAGCTGTGCATGGGAAGGCTTCCTGAATTGCGAGCATACTCTGGCTGGTTGTCCTCAAGAGCCTGAATTTGGAAAGATTACGCATCGTACACTGCACCGTTTGCTGTGTGTGAATTTTTCCATGTGGAAAAACATGCAAATGTGCATGGAATACAAAGCCAGATGCCGACAGAAGGGAATGCCAGAACCTGGTGAATAATTTGCAGAGATATGTGTCTACTTATGCCAGGAGAGGACACGTACACATATATAAACACTTAGTGCAAACCAGATGAGTCAAATTTGCAACACTGACCAGCTGAATAAGCTACTTAAAAAGTGCTTAGCTAAGCAAAAAAAACATATTCTTCAAAGACACATAGCTACTACTTGATATTTTCTGATTGCTGTGCCCAAAATTAACCCCTTAAATCCTTTAATATCTGTCAGCGAGTCCAGACATACCATAAATTCCTCACTCATGTTTTCCTTACAAATTTGACTTTAGTTACAAACTAATGGAAAATAGCTGCTACACAATATGATTTAACGTCAATTAATGAGTAATAACTCAAGTTTTTTTATCCTTTCCACTTGTATAGTGGATGCTCCACATTTAACAGATTAAAAACGTGTTAACAAAGAAAGTTGTATAACATAGTGAGATGATGACCTTTTCTGTAAGGAGATGTTTATTTAATATTAAAGGTAGGAGTCTCAAGTATCAGTGCTTCGCAATAGATGTTTTCTGACATGGCGAAGCCTTTCCCGTACTTCCTTGTCAGACAACAAGTAGCTTGCATCAACCCTACCACCATCCATATACCATTACAAATCCTTTATCTTGATTCAGGACCTCTCAATATGATAGCATTTAATACAAATCCTCTATGCTTTGCACACTTCCTGTGTGTTATCTGATAAAGACAGATTTCTGTTTGCTAGATAAACAAGCTAATCAGCTGGATAGTAACAAAGGAGTGGAAGAAATATGTGTGTGTGTGCGTGTGTGTGTCTGAAGGAGAGAGTGGGTTGGGATGATGTCATTATGGAAGGTCTTTAATAGTACATTCAGTCCTGTTTGTAAATTCGCTCCTGAAATTAGAGATCACAGCGCAGCAGTGTGCTGGAGGATTTTTCCGATGTACATGACAATTTTAAAGGCTTAAACACATATCACGGGCAATAAAGAGCACCGAGACGGGCAGGGCTGTCTGCCTTCCAGTAGGTAACTGTAGGAGCTGGCAGAGCGAGAGAGAGAGAGAGAGAAAGAGAGGGAGAGAGATGCAGACAGAGAGAAAGCAGCAGCAGTGATCAGTCATTGTTGAGAGGAAGCTGCTGACTCGTAATCTCTGGTGGGGGGATGGAAGTGTGTGTGTAAGTCTATGTGTATATGTGTGTGTGTGTGCATGAATGAGCATGTGCTTGGAAAGGGGGTAGGGAAGAGCCTCTGACTGGACACACATGATCATGCTGGCAGTGCGATGGGGATAGAAAAGAAGAAAGGGTGCGAGGGAAATAAATACAGATGATAAGTGCATGTCTCTCTCTCTCTATCTTTATTTTTTATCCGATCTCCCTCGGTGAGCAGAAGTGCTGAGCGCACGCTGGATCTGCTTTCAGCTGACATCAGCAGCTGCAGCCCACAGCAGCACATCACTTTGGAGCCTGCACCATCTGTGACACACACACAGAAACATATACACACACACACACACCCAAGCACATTCCTCCTTTCCTATCCAGACGCACCAACTGAGAGAGATGGGGCATGAAGTAGGAGTAGTGGATTGAGAGATAGAAGGAGGGATAAAAGACGGAAGATAGATGCACACAAGACACAAAAGAATCCACAGATCACTACGGTAGAGGAAACGAAAGACGATTACTGAAGGAAAGCGGGGAAATTAAGGAAGTGAGGCTCATTAACAGAAGGACTTTGACATATGAAGCGGCGTTCACTTAACAGCGAATTCTATACGTTCACAAAGACCCCCATATATCAGTGTGTGACAGATCTGGGTCATTTATTCTAATCTAGACCTGCTCTCTCTCTCTCTCTCTCTCTCTCTTTGTCTTTCTCTCATAAGTGGTCATATCATAGTAGGAAATAATATAAAGGGACCTCACAAAGCCTGACAAAACAAGTAGGAATCCCTGCCAAGCCAAAATAACCTCTTCTGCAAGCAGGTCATGGAACGCAGTCGACCCCCAAGTCTCTCTCTCTCTCTCTCTCTCACACACACGCACACACACACAAAGTCAGAGTCAGGATCATCTCCCGAGCGCTCTACACATTTTTACGCTCGCACTCTTCCATTCGCCTACATCACCCTTTCGGCCCTCTATAGCAGAGGTGTCTAATTGATGCAAATGTGCTCGGGAGAATTCCTGCATGTCATGAATGCTAACGAGTCAAAAGCATGCATGACAATGATGCTGAGTGTGCGCACATGCACACACACACACACACACACACACACAGAGCAGCACCGGGAGACGGCGGAGACATGAAACCTGCTGACTAACATGACTAGCTTTCAAAGCCAGACACAATAAAGCGTGTTTCACTTCAATTTCCTTTGCAGAAGAAGTGCACAAATGACAGTATTTGGTGCACAATTACTGTGTAGTTTTCAATATGGAACAACTGACCAATATTGAAGTCAATAAGTGCACAAGCAACAATCTTCATAAATCAATATTAAACTGTATGAATCATACGACGTCAATATACCTTTACTCTCATAGTATTCTATATTTGCATCCATTTAGCTTTCAGCTCCGGTATAGCTGTTGATATATATTTTTTTATTTACACGGAATGTGAAAGGGTCGCTTCTTTCTACAGTTATGACCTAGCAGAAGCCTTTTTTAGCACATAATTATCTGTTGCAGCATTCTAGTTTATAGCAACCGACTGTAGCTAATCAGTACCGCAAGTGAATGTGAAATATATATAGCTTATTTGCTTTACAAGCTGTTTTATTAATACAATTTATTAATAAATTATAAATTATTACACTTTTTACCCCCTCCCATTTGATAAATGAATGAATGAATTGATTAATTTATTAGAAATCCTCATCAGGAAATCTTAGAACGGACTAGCATTCCAATTGTAACAATTCGCTTTAAATGAAAAGATATAAGGGTTTAAATCGAGATTTGAGGCATTTGTGTAAATTCATGCGACTTTAATAATGAGATCAGTCTCAATCTGGATCAATCCACATTCTATTAATATATAAACTGAAAAAAAAAATGTCTTCATCATTTACATACTGGAAGCTGATAGGCTTATATTTTATGACACAACTAAAACTTTTTTGCCAATGAGATTCTAAGCTCCTCCTGTTTCTTACAGTCTGCGCACAGAAAACTTCACCAAATTTATAACATAATTATGCTCAGTTTTTAAACCTATTTATGTCGCGCATCCACCATACAGGTCCCTGTGTAAACCGTTACTATAGAAACTGTAATGTATTCAAACAAGTGCATTAATATAAATTTGTGAGTTACATCTGACCAATCACAGCTGAGAATTCAGCAACGCTGTGATATAATTGCGAATAAACTCATTTCAGCATCAGCACCACACAGCTTCTCATTTCTCATTATATATATACAGTATATATATATATATATCTTAATCAAATATCCTTCCAATATAAATCTTCGAATTTGCAGAACAAATGACTTCCCACACCGGGGGTGGCGTTTAACTCTGCAAAGCTGTAACAAAGGACAATAAGACCACATGCTGAAATTGGCTCAGGAATGTGATTTCCCTTTTAATGAAGTGTTTCCAGCACATCCACACACACACACACACACACACATGCAGTATTACACTGCTCTGGTGGTGTGGATTAAATCAGAGTGTAATAAATAATCCCTCCAGACTGCAGATTTACCGAAACGCTACAGACGGTGAGAGGTCGCGACCTCGGCGTCCCTGAAATGACGACTTCCTCCGTGTCCCCAGAGACCTCACAAGGGGTCGCTCTCTCTGAAACATGCTGTTGCTGGTTTTGTTTTAGCAGAAAAACACGTCCTTCCTGTCTCTCAGTAGCTTACTCTGTGTGCGTTTGTGTGTCTTTGTTTTTTCCCCCGTCACCTTTGTCTTACACACTTTCTGTATCTGTCTACCGCGCTCACTCTGTATATAAACACTGCAGGTTTTTCAACACCTGGGCGTTCTTATGTTTTATTACTGTTTATTCATTTTTAGTGCTGCAGACAAAACAAAACGGTAAAGTATTAAACAAGTGCTTCATCAAAGACCTCTATTGTTGTATTTAAGGACTTCAGAGTTTAAATAAGTGCAAAGCGCAGGTGCACTTGGAGGGTAAACCTGTTAAACCTAGACAAACATACTCAGTTCTAGTATTAATTATAAGATAAATATATGTAAAAGTGTTTCATTAAAGTGATCAAGATGACCACCTTTACAAATTAGCTCTAGATCAGACAAACAGTACAGTATATCATAAATTACAATAATTAAAAATTGTTTTGACACAGTACAGACTTTGTATATTAAGTAACAAAAGATAGGCTAGTATATAGGGCCGGGGCGATATGACAAAAATATCATTTATCGCAAAAATCACAATTATCCAAGGTATAACTATGATACACAATATGTATCATATACGGGTTTGCTCAAAAGCTGCTAGTAATAAAATACATTCCAAAACCTGTTTGAAATAATAACAATTGGTAAACAAATTAACATAAAAATCTAAAAAGCTTAATTAGAACTGTTTATTTAAAAAAATATATATACAGTATTTAAGATAGAAAAAGAGAAAAATATCATTGTTTAATTTAGTACAAAACTATTACTATAAATTTATAATAGCTTATACATTATTACTACATTTTTAGCACGACATTTTAACATCAGTTACTTTCATTCTATTTGTTAAAAAAAAGGACACAAATTTTATAAAACAACATCAGAAAAGTGTATTATGCTGTAATTTAGCATGATATCAGTATTATATTATCATATCGTCCAGCCATGACAGCCTGAATGTCCCTGTTTACTCATGGTGAGTGTGTTAGTGGCAAAGTGTGTGCTTCAATCCTCATGTGTATGTGACTTGTGTGTGTGTGTGTGTGTGTGTGTGTGTGTGTGTGAGAGAGAGAGAAGCATTAATACCTGCCTAACATTTACCTTTTCAACCCTCCTTAAATCCTCGGCCCTTACAACGTCACTTCCAAATAAGGCCTGGCTGTCAGACAGACCGGAGAAAAGGATTAGTCTTGATTTAGTTTGACCGAGTCATGGCCTCGGATTCCTCTGAAAACCACGCACTCATTGCTCATCATCAATAGCGGTGCTAATCGCGTCCATACCTCAGGTAACGAGTAATGAAAGGTGCTTCAGGGCGAGGCTGACAAGCCAGCAACTTTCAGCGTTTTGGTTTGATGACTAGCGCATACATCCAGTGGCAGCTCAGCTGTCTGTCTCACGGAACAAAAGATTGTGATTTTACCAAAGGCAATCACAAAAAAAAAATAAAAAATTTGACTAGTGATGAGAAGTTCAGTTCAATTAACTGATTTCTTTTTTAAATCAAATGTTTGATTCAGCCGATTCTTTTGTCATCTCTTTAAAATGACAGCAAAAAAAAAAAAAAAAAGTCAACATTTGTGAAATGTGAACACATAGGTTTGTCATAGCCTCTATAACATTAATAATCAAACTCCGCGTGGTTTATGAGATTGGCTCTTGATTCAGTGAGTGAGTCAAGTGTACCTTTCTGTATTTAACCTGTGCTCATCATGGACTCGGTTTGACTTCACTAGCCAGCACATGGAGCTGAAGGTTTTTTTTATGAGTTAGATTGTTAGCTAGATGTTTAAAAGCGATAACACTAACACGGTGTCGACACCACAGGATGTTTGATTCAGACGGAATCGGACAGAATCAGGCAGAGTCATTAAAAAAGAATCAGTGCAAAAAATTATTCGTTCTCAAGTTCTTTTTGACCCTCAGCGGCTCAGTTACTTTGCCTCACATCTTTATAATCAGATAACGAGATGAAAATGTCTGCCAAAACCCAGATGTAGATTAAATCAAAGATGGAGGAGTGGAAACTCCATATTAAGGTGGGTGAGACCTCATCCTGCCACTTCCCTGAGAAAATGCAAGTTTAGGGCTAATGTAAAAGGTGATGCTGCTTTTTTTCCCGTGCACATTTCAGTCCCTTTATACCCCCGGGGAGGTAAAATATGCAAAAACTAAACACGTCTCCGGGTCGTGATAATTACTTCAGCATGGCACAAATTGAAAAAAAGTCTTTTTCTGAGAATGTACACTTACTGCATGTAGTAAAAAGTAACACTTTGAACGTTTCAGACCTTGGTGTGTATGTGTGTGTTTTTACAGTTATAGCAATTTATCCTCCACTGCTGCTTTGATATACGGTTTTGAATGAGAGAAACAGTTCAGATGATAAGCTAAGACTGATTCTTCTCCACTGGAGCCTTGATACTAATGTAGTGAACAAGGGCTAGATCCAGGAAATGACACAAACCGGAACTGTATTATCTTCTGAATCCTCACTGATGCACAGACAGTTTATTTTTAAGTAAATTTGAAAGCCATGCCCACGACCAAGCTATGTGCTAAGGAAGAAAGTGATTCTGCTTCAAGATGGCCTCCTTCTGTGACCTCCTTTTGTCTATTCTGATACATAATAGTGTGCTATAGAAAGCCAGAAACCATATATGCAAACCTTTTTGAGATACTGAACAGTCTGAGACAAGCGTATGATGATTTAGAGGCACAGATTGAACATGCACGGCGTAAAGAGGCTATAAACGACACTCAGCCTTGCAAAATTAAGGAAGGTACGAAACATGTAGGTTAAGGTTAGACCCTTAAGAGTTGTGCGTGCATGTTTTGCTGTTTTAATAGGTAAGGATTGTTCTGTTTTTTACACAGGAAAATCCCGATGTCCAAAAAAACAACCAAATATGATTTATGTTTATATGAGAAACCAAATTTTTCCTTTTGGTTATTGAGGTTAAACTCAGGGCTGGGTGTAGACACCACATTCTTCTACTCCAGTAACGCACAGTTCAATGCTAAAACCGGTGTCAAAACAATATGGTGTGTGTGTGTGTGTGTGTGTGTGTGTGTGTGTGTGTGTGTTTGTTTCAGTGGTGATGGGATCCATGTGGCTGTTGGTAT
>JAQMYM010000012.1:24806633-24835562 GCA_030014255.1 Parauchenoglanis ngamensis
GGGTGAGAGAGGGCGAGAGAGAGAGAGTGAGAGCGAGTGAGAGAGAGAGAGTGAGATAGAGTGAGAGAGAGAGAGAGAGCGAGAGAGAGAGAGCGAGTGAGAGTGAGAGAGAGAGAAAGAGTGTGTTAAAAAGTGTTAAATAATAAAAGAGAGAGAGAGAGAGAGAGAGAGAGAGAGAGTGAGACAGAGAGAGTGAGACAGAGAGAGTGAGACAGAGAGAGAGTGTGCGGGCGAGCGAGAGCTCAGAAGGTTGCAAGAACACATGGCTGAAGGCAGGATGATGGGGAGGGGTACTTTTGGTCTTTTGTTTCTGCAGGAGATTTTCTGCCTTCGGTTGATCTTTCCAGCATCTAGGTTGTGGTTTTCTGTGCGCTGGAATACACTACACACATCTTACAGCTAATATGTGTTGGATTCTTATTAATTGCACCAAAAAGGGATAAAAAGCATCTGCAACATCTACCATAAATTCCCATTACACATTAAAACAGTAATTTCCAACACTCGCTGATAACAGAACAATAGCAGACTGCACTCTTTAACTCGGTCTAGAGTGGGTTAAAGCTGACGAGCTCCTGCGTTTCTGCAAAAAAACTCAAGTTCTCACTCTGTGCCGTAGGTGAGGACAAGCTCTCCGGGGTTTTGTCTTTTTCCCACCCTCCCCACACATCACGTGTCGCGTTTTCCGTCACTCGCACCCACACCTGAGTGTCGGAGAAAGGCAAGAATACATTACACGGGGCATGAAACGAGAAGGGGTACTTCACAGCACTCCCCCTCCTTCCCTTGGGGTCACTTCCGCATGATGACCAACGTTAGCGCGTGTTCTGATGAATGTTCCAGAAAAGGATGAATCTTACTGAAGACCCCCCCATCCCTCCTCCTAGCGGTGAAAAGCAGCACAGTTTAAGACAGACGTCTTTGGTGTGATAACTACGCATGTTAATGAGCTCTCAGCAGACTCGTGCGACACAGAGACGCCAGCGAAATGTTTCCTGGTCTAGAGTCTGCGTTTGTTTGAATGGGATGTGCATTTCAGCCCAAATGGGAAAGAAAGTGATAACATTTCCAGAACATCTCCTGACTGTCACGAGGAACGGACGGGCCTTACGTAATGGAAAAACTGCGACGTGACATCAAGGACACGGCACGACATGCTGAAGAAAAGCCTAGCATGTCGGGATTTTGTCGTGCAGTCATGTGATCCCAGCATAAGATGAACATGTATATTGTCTAACAGCGAAGTGTAAATACTGTACGTGTAAATACAGGCTACTCGGAGGGAAAAAACAGGTGTGACGTGTGTGCATATAGGAAATGTGTGTGCTAGTACCTCTTCAGGCATGGTGAGGATGAGCTCGTTGTCGGCGTGTGTCACCAGGCCCTGCAGGAAGTATCCGCTGCAGGCTGCCAGCACGGCACGGTGGGCGCGGAACTGCTTGCCCTCCACCTGCACGGTGACATCGCAGAGCAGACCGCGCTCGCGCTGCTCGTTCAGGCCCAGCAGGAGGTTGGAGCAGTGCACCGTCGACTCATACACGTACATCGGGCCCTCCGGCTGCTCATCCACGGACATACCGCACACACCCTGCACAAGACCCAGACAGACAGACAGAGAGAGATGTCAGCTTTCTGTCACAACATGATGCAACACACACTGCAGTCACTAGTCGACACTACTCAGTGACGTAGTGATGTTTAGAAGTTAATATCACTTTAAAACCGAAGTCCTCTCGAGGTGTAATTATTAGCCTGTACCAGGTGTAAACAATGACACCTAGCACAATGAAGTCGTTATAAAGCCGCACCATACAGAGGGGGGAAAAAAACCACACACACGCACACACACAGTCATACACTCACGTGTATAAATATGCACAAAGTACCATGAAGCACAAGACAACCACGCTTTCATACTTTCCATGGGAGCATGCAGCACACACACACACACACACACACACACACGGCATCACACGTCTACACGCATACACGCACATATTCTCAGATGCTTTTACACGTTCCGTGTCAGCACAAGTATATATACTATACACACACACACACACAGTAACAGACGGGTTAATGAAGTGTGTAGCTCTTCAGCACTAGGAACGAGGAGATTAAACAATGTTAACGCTCCTCACACGCTCACTTATCAAAGACAGCAGCTTCACTGCAGAACCCGGAGAACAGCGTGTGTTTATTTTTCCTTTTTATTTTCATGGCAACATGGTGAGGCGTTCAGTACGCGCACATGTGTGTGTGTTTGCTTCCTTGTGTGCGCTTGCTGAATTGGATCTGTTTGGCTCTGCTACGCTAGCAGTCACGCTCCCGGCTTCCATATATACACACACACGCACGCGCACACACACACACACACACACACACACACACACACAGGCTTGACGGAAAAGAAAGAATGAGGGAAGGAGATAGAAACGAGAGAAAGTGCAGCGAAAGGTGTGAGAAGAGGAACTGGAAATGAGAGATAGAACGAAGGAGTGATAAAAGAGATAAAGAGTGTGAACAAGAACTAAAGAAAGAGATAAAGGATCATAAAGGCAAGAGAGAGAAGGTGAGATGGAAAGGAAAGAAAGCGAGAGAGGAGGAGAGAAAAGAAATGTCCAAAGGAAGAGGAAGTGGGAATGACGGAAGAGGGGACAGTCCAAGAAGAGAGAGAATATATGAAAAAAGAGAATGAGAAAGAACTTGGGAGTGAGATTTAAAGGCAAGCAATGAGGAAAGAGAGAGAAAGAAGAGAAGTGTTAAATAATAAAGGAGAGAGAGAGAGAGAGAGCAAGAGAGAGAGAGAGAATTTGACGAAGGAGGAACGGATGAAGCAAAACCAATGAAGGAGAGACAGAGAGAGAAAGAAGCGAGGAGAAGATGGAGAGAAAACTAGAAAAGAAAGTGAGAGCGAGTCAGCGAGGGAACAGTGGAACATATAGTGAAAAGAGAAATACACAGGATGTACAGAGAGAGAGAGAACGAGAGAGAGAGAGAGAGAGAGAGAGAGAAATAAACAGTGTCTGGGGACAAAGGAGGTGAGAAAAAAGAAAAAAAGAATGATGCAGAGAATGCAAGACAAAGAAGAGAGTGATAAGACAGGAAAGGGGGAAATGAGAGGAGGAATAAGAATGAGAATGAGGGATGGAGAGGAGAAAAAATGGGAGAATGAGTGAGTGAGAAAGAAAGAAAGAAAGAAAGAAAGAAAAAGACTGGGACAGCTAAAAAAGGGGGAGTCGGTGTAGAGAAGGTGAGAAAAAGGAGAAAAGCAAGAGTGATGTCAAAAGAAAGAGGGAGCAAGTGCAAAAGAGAGACTAATAATGAGGGAGCAGATGAGAAGGAGAGGAAAATAGAGAGAAGCAAGAAAGACAAAGAAAGAGAACAAGAATTAAGAGAGACTGTGTGAGGGAAGGAGGAAGAGGAGAGAAAAAGAGAAATAAAAGAGATGACAAAGAGTGAGAAAGAGTGCGAGTGAGAGATGGAAGGTGAGAAGAAAGGAAGAGCGGTGACAAAAACAGAGGGAGAAAAAAAAGAAAGAATGAAAGAGAGAGAGAGAAGATGAGAAAAAGGAATGAAACGAGAGTGACGTCAAAAGAGCAAGAAAGAGACTAATGAAGAGGGACGGATGAGCATGAAAAGAAAAGAGAAGAGGGGATGAAGAGAAGTGAAAAAAAGGAGAGGAATAAATGACAGATTGCGAATGGTTAGAAATACTGAGTTGGAGGGAAAAGGAATAATAGAAAGGTGAGAAGAAGAGGAGAGAAACACAAGCGCAAGAGAGACAGAGAGGAGAACAAGGATGAGGGGAAGAAGAGGAAAATTTTATGAGACTGAGGAGAGAGAAATCGAGAAGGGAAATAAAAGAGGCGATCAAGACTGAGAAAGAAAAAATGAGAGAAGGAATAATGGGAAGGAGAGAAGACGGGAAGAGCGGTCTCAAGAGGTGAAGCGACAGAACGGGAGAAAGAACGACAGCGAGAGGGGGAGAAAAACGAGAGAAACAAGAGCGAAGTCAAAAGAAAGGGAGAGGGAGGACTAACAATGGAAAAGAGGAAAAGAGGAATAACAGAGCGAGGGAGAAAGGCGGATAGAGAGAATGAATAAAACCGGAGAGAAACAAACGAGAGATTAAGAGCGACAAAGGAAAGAATCAGAGGGAGCAAGAAAGAGCAAAGAAGGAGAAAGAAAAGAAAGATGAGGAGAATTGAAAGAGACATCAAGAATGAGAAAGACTGAAAATGAGAGACAGAAGGAATGATGGAGAAGTGAGAAGAAGGGTAGAGAGAGAGAATGAGAGAGAAGCAGATCAGAGTTGCAGCTAGAGCTACTACACGCTGCTCTGGTTACATCACACGAGGTCAGTTTCGGTCCTCGACGTGTTCTGGGCGGAGCTAATCAGCTGTTTAGCCGTTTAGCGTGTAGGAGTCACGCCAAAAAAGCTAGCGGAGATGAGCTCGTCTCAGGCGGGTCAGAGGGTCACCGGTGCCCAGCGCCATCACGCCATCCACGCTGAGGCGGAAAGTCGCGCCCGGGTCGTGTGCTCATGGAAACTCCAGAGCTGCAGAAGTGGAACCAGAGGCCCAGGAGCCGGTCTCTCCTCTCACACCGAGTCTAACCCAAAACCGCAGCGCTGAGAGCTCGCAAGCTGCACCGTGTGCGCTGTGAGAGGTGCACTACTGTGGTTAGGATGAAAAAAAATAGGACAAACACAAGCAGAACGCTTGCGGTGGCTCTGTTTGTAGCTGACTGCGTTTCTAGACAAACACGCAGATAAGCTGTGAGATAAGCACCGGCGCACGTTTCTGCTGACTAATAGCCTACGCAGGGAAACGCAGCTCACTCGAAGCAGCGAGAGCTCATCACGGCGGCTCCACGCAAAGCTGGGTTTCCGGTGTCACGATGAAATAACATCAAGATCCTGAGAAGTGACACAGTTCACACGATGCCATACAGTCGTTAGATAATCGGCATGGGCATCTTTTCGTTAAAAAAAAAAAATGAAAAGAAAAGACTTTTATTTTGCCATTTTTCTTCCGTTAAGTTGTAGCTATACTGGAATTTTTTGAAGTGATAAAATAATAAATGTATCTTTTGCAGGCAGAAGTAGTGACTTTAAAATAACGCGCAAATCTGATCGGTCAGACGGTTACCGCTATACATAATTGTCTCTATGGTAACAACGTGCACGGATATGGTGGACACTCCACGTGAACAGATTTTTATAAAGTGTGATTGTGGATACGTTTTTGTTTTGTTATTTTAGGGGGGATTCTCCAGTGTCAGAGATTGTTAAAGTCAGGAACTAGCTCATTTTGTGACACTACAAAATAAAAGTCACTATAAACATATAAAAGTGTGTCATTCTTTAGTACATTTTTTACAGTGGTATAAGAGAAATCAAGTCATGTCTATCAAGTCATAACTAAATATTTGCACTTTAGCTGCCTTAAAGTACTGGCATTGGAAGCCTTTAGCACAGGTCTGATATGAGTTATTGTGATGACAGACATACAGGAGATGTTGTTGTGGCCACTTGCTCGTCTCTTCGCTCCTATTATTGTTTTTCCCCCCGTTGTGTTCCTTTTCCCCTCTTCCCTCTGTTCTTTAAGACACATAATGACCTGCCTTCCAAGAATAATGATTCCAGATGTGGTTGCAAGCTTCGTCTGAACCCAAACACAGTGTTTCGGCTTCGGAATGCGCTTTCCGTGCCGGCGTGTTCCCGAGGAACGCGAGGACAACTCACTCACACACACACTAGCCACAAATGACTGGTTTGGGGTTAGCTTTTCTGATCAGAAGTGCTGAGTGTCGCAAAGATGTCTTTCGCGCTCCCTCCTCTCTCATCTCGTTTCTTCCAAACGGGGGCAGCTTTTCCTGCCCTGCTACCCCGAGCGGATCACTGCGGCATTCTGCTTCAAGATGGATTCGAGACCGCCGCTGCTACATAAACAGGTGGAATCCCTTAGTGAGGTGTACAGCAAGCATGGGTGCTATTTTTTATCATGGTTATTAGCAACACAGTGGATTTATCTTTTAATATATAGATGCACACGGCCTGCAGTTAGTAGTCTTTCCACAGAGGGTCAAACCAAAGAACCCTTCAAACTTCATTTGAATAATGTTATGACTTTTTAATATGTAAATAAGTAATATATATATTATCCATATATCTGTATACATTACATACTTCTATATAAGCTAAATTCTATAAAAATATAAATGCATATAATACATTACATTATATGTACTTATAATGTAATAACACTACATTATATGCACACTTACTGCCTACTGATGACTAACTCCTGATTTTAGCACCATTATCACAGTTCTCGGTGTGTTCCGTATTATCATTACTGCAGTCATGAATTAATTATGAAAATTTCTATTTTTAACAGATTTACTGAGTCCAGCATCCTCTAACATGCGGATGTTGCAAACAGATTACTTTGAATAGGTGTTGCTTTGCAGCAGCAGGCTTGCAGATTAGTATACATACTCAGAGTGTGTGTGAGTGTGTGTTAGTGTGTCTGAAGGCTGAAGGTGCTGGAACTGAAAACTGAAACCTCTCCGTCTGTTCTATTTGGGGCTTAAATCTCTTCTGATGAGCAGAACTGGCACCCATAAGGAGCGAGGCGTCTCCTGAGAAGCGTGTGTGTGTGTGACAGAATGTTGATGTGCTTTGCGATACAGTTCCTCCCCCCAACCTCGATGGTCCGTGAGTGTGACTGAGCAGAGTGATGCTGACAGAACAAAGCAGCCAGTGCTCGTGCGCGGCCCACGTGACCGACATCAAACGCATGTGCCATCACTTTTCACTCGATTCCCAGCCCCCCATCAGGGGTGCCATGACAACAGCCTCCTTGGATAAGTCTCTCTGAGCACTTGAGTGCAGCCCTCCTGCGGTGTGTAGTGATGTGATCCAGCTTACACACAGCACCGGGCATCCTGAAGCTCTCCTGCCTCTGACGCATCTTTAATGGCTCATCACGTTGCGCGTCACACACACACAAACACACACACACACCCACACCACACTCCACACACACATGGGCTAAAGTGCTCATTCACTAATGTTGGCCTTTTAGCTGTTGTAGCTTAGTGTGTGACGTTTATAATGGACGTTTATGCGAGTCTGCGACTGTGTCTCTATGGTCATGGCTATTAGTTAACGCTCAATGTCCCGAAAATATCCTGTGAAGTGATTACGCCTGAAAGCTTTCGCATCATGATATCTCATACACAATCTGTTTTTATTGCTTTAGAACTCTAAGTGTATAAAACAGCAGGTCTATAATATCGTATAATGTTATTTAGAGCACTGCAGTGTTTACTGTCTGGACACAATGTTTGTCTTGGATTTCACCTCGCTTCTCATTTCTAAACTCGTCTCGAAACGGGTTCATTCTCCTAAAGCAACTCATAACCCCAGCCGCCGCTTTAAGTCACATAGCTTTGGTTATTTATGCCTATATGAATGTTTTACTTGCGCGTATATATGTTGAAGAAATTATGTTGCTTTTACAAGTCAGCTTTACGAATATACAATGCAAATATATATTTATAAAGAGTAATCTCTTTCAAGTATTCTCAAAAGTACTACGTTTGTTATTTTTTGCTGTTTTGGAAGCTATTTTTCGTTTCGATCTCATAATTTATGACTAAAGATAAATAGACATAAATCTCGAAAAGATTTACAGAAATAAAATCTATCAGGAAGGAGGCAGGGATTGTGATTTTTCATGGTTAGGTATCAGCGAAGGATTTATTTCATGTCACAGATATTTTATTGGCGTAATAAGAGGGGATGGGCTTCAAGCGGTAGAGAAAGCACTTTCTCTCTCTGTCTCTCTCTCTCTCTGCCTGTATTTTACGCTTTTGAGAACAGAGACAGTATGAGTACACAGGTCACTGCTTGAAATGTGAATGGGGCAGAGTGTAATGCTCAGCACAGCTTACGTAAGTCCTACCCTTCAGTATAAAACAGTGAGTCGTCTTGTTGGTAAAAAAATGTTAGTGATAAAAAGCCTGGCCTGTCAGATTCTTACACTGATGCATTGGATATATAAAGGGCACTTTACACCCATGCACAGTAGCTGGGGAACCTTGAAAAAACTCTAACTAGTTGTGTCATTTATGCCATTTCTGTTAAACCCATGTTTAAACGTCACCTTGTGGATCTGTTTCTGGTATATGGGTCTCTTGACAGAGTAGCGAGACCCATACAGTATATACTAGCATGTAGTAGATAGTAGCCTGGTCTTGAATGACTGAAAACAGTTTGTCAGTATGGCTGCCGAGTAGACATAATTTACTATTATTATTTTGGCATTTTTTCCAGCAGATTTTAAGCCTGTACTTATTTAAAATTCTGACAGAATCCTGTCAGGTTAGCATTAGCAACATATCTGAATAGGACATAAACCCTCACAGAAAACCTGTCAGGTTAGCTCATTGTTAGCTTGCAGTGAAGATTATAAACATTTACGGGGAAAAAAATAAAAATTCTCTCAATATTATAAATTAGCTATTAGCAGGGATATAATCGTTTTAGATATCACATAAGGTGAGCTAAGGTTATCTATCTGGCCAGTATTAGTTTGTAAACAATTATAAAATAATAAAAAATCTCAGAATTCCTGTCAGGTGAACTTAAGTTAAGGTTAATAAGTTGGCTAGTATTAGCAGGGAATATCAAAATCAATTATAAATATGACAGAAATCCTCTCAGATATCATGTCAGGTGAGCTCTGGTTAGCTACCTGGCTAGTATTAGCAGGAAATATAAACAAATTATAAATATGAGGACAAAAATCCTCTCAGAATTCCTATCAGATGAGCTCAGGTTAGCTAGCTAGCTAGTATTAGCAGGGAATATTAGAAACACTTGTAAACATGCAAAAAGGTCCTGTCAGAATTCCTGTCAGATGAGCTCAGGTTAGCTAGCTAGCTAGTATTAGACTTAAAATTCCTCACAGAAATATACTAGAAAATATTTAATAGACAAATATAGAGGTAAATCATGATGCTATACTCTTAATTACTTTAGTTGCTGCTGGTTTCTTTCCACCTTGTTTATTCATAACGTGCCATAAAACAGTCAAGTCGTGGCATTCCAACAAAAATTCCAACTAGTAATTAGATGTTTGAATTTTATGGAGATTATGACAAGATGTGAACATCTTCAGGCAGGAACATTATCAAGTTAGAATTGAATTTTATACGCGTGAGCCATAAAATAGGAAATTAATCACCGTAAGGTTGTGAGCTAGAAAGCCACTTTTGAGCCTTGAGTTGTTTTGAGTAAAAGCTTCTGCCAAATGAATAAATAAGAAGGGAGTATTATTTTGGAATTAAAATGACAAATCAATCTGATGGGTTCAAAAAGTAATGAATTAATCAAGCCTCATTGAATGCAGAATGCTGAAACTTACAGCACGCTTGCACATCGATTTAAGATTTCTCTTTCAGGAAGGTGTATGCGTGTGCATGAAATTGTGGCCAAATTATGGACGTGAGATCCTTAGCAGGCTTTTCCTTTTTAGCGCCTTTATTCATGCCACCCTTTGAGCAAATTATACTCCCTGAATGAAATTATGACCACATATATTTTAAGCATCCTGTCATATCTTTAATTACACTCCAAATGAGTAATGAGCTTTTTTCCCCATCTCATTACTTACTAAGGTGACACCGGGCCCATTTATTGCTGCTTAAATTAGACTAATAATTGTATAAACGTACATGGGAGAGTTCAGGCAGAGTTTCTCTATAAGGCTGGACAATATGATGATATAATATCGGTACTGTCATACATTGTATGTACTTCTGTTTTGCTGGCTGTTTATTAGCAAACCTTTATACTGTGATACACATTGTGCATCATAGAAATGCCTTTAAGTATCCTGGTATGATGATTTTGCTGTTTCATTCCAGTTTTCTACAAGTATAGCGACAACTGAGCCGATCCACTGCTGTCGATAAAATGCCTCAGCGCTATGATGATTGTGGTCATTGCATGGTGTAATGAACAAAATTATTCTTTAAGGCAATAATGCAGAAGTTAAAAAGACTCTCTGGACATGTTCCAGGTTCCTGGCTAACTCTAGTCCAGCTAACCAGCCCTTTACCAGGGGAAATCATGAGACGTGTTTCAGGGTGTAATGAATCTGAGGAAATGATGCTCAGCCCTAATTACAGCTACAAAATTCACTTTGGTGAGAAGGGAACTCATCATAGCTGTTTTAATCTTTCCATTGTTTTGCTTTCTTATGCAGCTTTGCCTCCCACACGACAAACCAGTGCTCTCGTTTTCTTAAAGGTCAGGAGAGATTACAAGGTCAGGGACAAGAAAATGGAAATTTTGTGAAAAGAAAAAAAAAATGCTTTGACATTTGTTCCCTGCAGACATTTTTCCCTCATAGCTTTTTCTGACTGAGGCCAATGTGTGATCTATACCTCAATAAATCCACTCAATGACTAATCAAAGCTTCATTAAACTGGCCAGGCACTGTGACAGTATATTCATAAACAATCATTAAAGCCCTGCTGAAGCAGCGTCTTGGCAGGCCGAGCACCAGTGCTGACTCAAATGAGACAGAGAGAGAGAATATTATTCACCTTAATGGCTACATTTTTTTTGCACTGCTGTTGTCAATGGACAGCTGGTGTTGTTTCAGAATCAGTCGGCATGCCAAGTGCAGTGATTTCTGCTCATAAGGTTCAGACCTGGATTAGATAAATGACAGAAAGCCAACAGTGACTTCAGTAAGTGTGTGTGAAGTCAAGTGCTGCGTTTGCGGGAAGTGATGAGCAGCTGTGGTTCTGTAGCTGAAGCCATGCAACATTGTGGGTCAAAAAAACCTACCACAGCAAACAAGCACTCCCCTGATATATTGCCTGTAGTACTGAGCACAAAACCAAAATAGCTTCTGTTTTTTTAACAGACAGACAGAGAGACAGACCGATAGATAGATAGACAGACACACAGTCAGACAAACAGATACATACATAGAGGCATAGAGACAGACAGACAGACAGACACATACATGAGATAGACAGGCAGACAGACACATACATACATAGAGACAGACAGTCAAGCAGACAGACAAATACATACATAGACAGGCAAACAGACAGACAGATACATGAGATAGACAGACAGACAGACACAGATAGACAGACATACATATATAGAGACAAACAGACAGACACATACATAGAGACAGACAGACAGACAGACATATACATACATAGAGACAGACAGTCAAGGAGACAGACAAATACATACATAAACAGACAGACAGACACATACACAGAGACAGATAGACAGACATACATACCTAGAGACACACAGACAGACAGACACATACATAGAGACAGACAGACAGACAGACAGTGAGACAGACGGACACATACATACCTAGAGACAGACAGACAGACACATACATACCTAGAGACAGACAGTCAGGCAGACAGACAGACGGACACATACATACATATAGACAGACAGGCAGTACCAATAGATATACTTAACAGACACCTATAGAGTTAGATAGATAGAAGACAGACAAAGAATATACACAGACAGACGGACAGACATGTTTCTCTGATTTTCACTTTTATAATAGTATAAAAATGTATAATTATTTTTTTTATGTTGTACCAGGTTTCATTTGATGTAGCTCTGTGGTTTTTATGACATCATCTAGACTGCTATAACAGTAATGATTTAATCATCATAACGTCATATGCTATACCTTCATATACTATATATATAATTTTATATTTCTCTAGAGAGGCTAGGACAAAAAGGAAGTGAGAGTAAGAAATAGAGTGGCAGTAAGAGAAAAAGAAGGAAGGAGAAGCTCATTTGATTGAATTTCTTATTTCACATTTCACTGGGACTTTCCAGGTTGGCCATAAAAACAGCAGATGATGTCAGGGTTTATGTTACCGATCTACGTGGTGCTCAGTGTCGCCGCTCTGTTTTAGCACCTTCAGATTTTGTGCCCAAAAAGCAGCCTTTTCGAGCTGGTGTGGGTGTTCCTCAGCTCCTCAGCTGATCACGTCATGGTGCCGATCAGCAGGTGATGTATATCACTATCTTGCTCTTTCCTGTGTGCTGAATGCGCAACCAACAGAGTGTGCGCCAATTGAAAAATGCTTATCAGCTCAAAAAAACAGGCGATATTTTAAGAGAGTCAACCACAAGTGCGTAAGTGGGATCTCTGATCAAAGATGCTACTGTTTGACCTTATTATGAGATGAGTAGGTAATGTCAAAGCCTTCCTGTCAAAATTAGCGTATGGTACGATAAGGCAATAAGGCTGAACTCCAGCTACATGATCCATCAGATATATGTTAATTCATCACAGGCCTCTTGTTAGAGAGGGTAAATATGCAGCAGTTGGCTATTTTTAGTGGAGGACATGATGGCGAGTTCCTGAGAAATAACTGCAGAGGCTGTAGTGGTTTAGTGGTCAGCTTTTTGCACTAGTGACTTGGGGTTTGTGATATATTTAAGAAGTAAGAAACTCATCTGTGCTCTTAAGTAAGATGAGAATCAATAAAGTGCTAATTATTATGACTTGCTCTAAGCAGGTTCTGGGTTCGAACCTGGGCCTGTGTCTGTGTGTCCTCCCCTTGCCTGCATGGGTTTCCTCCGGGTTCTCCGGTTTCCTCCTACAGTCAAACGACATCCGGATGAGGCTTACTAGCTACTCTACACTGCCTGTAGTTGTGAATGTGAGTATGAATAGCTGTCTGTCCCTCTGCATTGGCCCCATGATAGACTGGCGACCTGTTCAGGGTGTACACAGAAGAAGAAGAAGAAGATGATGTCAGACTAATATTCGGTTACATTTCGAACTTGAATCTCATGTTCTTGCAGCTACTTAAGAGCTCTGCAACAAATCAAGACGATAGGTCAGTACAGTCTTGTTCCCCCCCCCTACATTTTCAGGCTGCCAAACTAAGCAACGAAGCAAAGACAAGGATCCTGTTAAAGCCTTTGCTCTTGAACCCAGGCTTTAGCTCGAAATAAATCCCGCACCTCTTCCCGGGGCGAGAAAAAAAAAAAAAAGAAATCAATCGGCTCGTCTGCCTGCACCACAGTGACTGGGATGAGCAAGCACCATTGCTCCTGAGACTATAAAATATTCATCGGCGAAGCTTCATTTGCTGCTGGTTGCCTGTGCACGCCATATCCAAGCTAGATTAGATCCAATTACTAGATGGGTCTGAATTGTTCCCTTAATCAGCTCTCTTTACGCTTTACTCTGAAATTACAGGTCTGACAAAGAAACTGGATAGAACAGGGAAGAGTAAATACCATAAATACCAGTCTGACTGTGGATGACCAGCATAAGACTATAGTCACGAATGGTGTGATATAGTATGATCACAGATAGATAGATAGTCTCAAAGACAGACTAATAAACAGACATATTGACAGATACTGAGACACAGGTAGCCATGGGATGAATTTAAATAATTAGCAAGATAGATGGACGGATGAACAGACAGACAGATCTGGATTTACCTTCACACCATCACACTGCTAACAGTTTTTGACGGCTTCATGTAACAAAAAAACCCCAACCACAAACAACGTCCACTGCAACGCCTTCAAATCAGAGCTGTGTGTGATTGCGTCCCATATACGTGCTCAACTTTAAATGAAACATATCTTCTCTAAACACAGACACGGACACACAGTCACCATTAAAGGCCTCCACGTCTGCACTTCATCTCAAAGACACAGAGTCTCCGAGGCAAACACGCGTCGGACACATTTAGCTCTTCTGGCTTTGATGAGTGGACAGGACCGTGCCATTCACAGCACATTAAACTCTAAAGCAAGTACAAAGCTGCGATTAAATATATCTGTGCACATGCTGTGTGAAATAAAACACTCCTAGATAAGACAAGCAGTGACATGTTTGCACGGTTGTAAAGAAAAGAATACAACATGACCAATATATTATAGTATAGTCTCTCATTACCTGGCAGCGTGAAAACTCTTTGCACATCGCTTGAATATGACGAAATCTGATGGCATGGTTATAGTTTTTACGGAACGCCGTGTTACGCGAAAAAAAAGGTTTCTAGATCTTGGCTCCGAACGCGTCTTCAGCACACACGCACACATATATGACAGAACACAAGGCCACTTCCTTTGTTAGCTTTGTAACCCCGCAGACAGACAGGTAAACAGACAGACAGATGTGCGGTTACCTCAGAAAGTTACACATGCACTCCGGTTAAAGCACTGGCTTCGGAGAAAGCTGAGGCATTCCAGATGTGAGTGACAAAAAAGTCCATGCTGCCCCCTTAATCAAGCCGAGCAGCAGAGTGCACACTAAAGCTCTTACAGAGAATGATGAAAAGCCTGCTGGTGTCACAGTGTGTTGTGTGTGTGTGTGTGTGTGGTGGGGAGGGAGGCAAGTTGGCCCCAGGAAGGTTAAAAGCAGCTCGAGTGAATCATGACTTCCCACATTTGTAGGTCAGAAAGCAGCATGAGTCATACGCCGGTCTTACATGGTAACAGACTGAACATGTGACGCACACACACACACACACACACACACACACACACACACACACACACACCACACACAGTTATCTGGAGCTATCTTTTGAACACATATCAGATGCTCGGTGCGAAGATGCACACCAAGCAGTATGGATGCTCCGATTCGGTCCTGAGCTCTGTGTGGACATGAGTGTCAGTGTGGGTTTCCTGAGGGTCCTGCAGTCTCCTCCTACTGTCCAAAAACTTGTGGATAAATATCCCAATGGTACGAATGAGCGTGTGAGAGGTCTCCTGGAATTGACTAGCATCCCATTCAGAGTGTGTTCCGACCTCTCATCCAGTATTCCCGGGATAAGCTCCGGATTCCCTGCAACCCGTGACCCGTGAGGAAAACCTAGAGGATGCCGCGAGAACACACGAGCGAACCAGGGACCACCGAGCCATGAGCTGTGTCGTTATCCAGTGCCAAATGTAAATCTAAATACTCATCACCGATTTTTGTCCATGCCCACCCTTCATTCCCAACGTGAGCACTCTCCTAGTGGTTTCTTCCTTTTTTTTTTTTTCCTAAATGGATTTCGTGGAATTTCATCTTTGTCTTCATGGATGATCCAAGGCTTGGGGGTTGTCAATCGCTAAGGATCTGTAAAGCCCATGGAGACATGGCTTGGATTTTGGGATTTAGGAAACGACTTAACTTGACTTGCCTGAGAGAGAGAGAGAGAATCTTAGGCGAGTCTCTTGTGTCTGCAGATCTACACACACACACACTGTATGTGTGGCGAGTCTCTCTCTTTCTCTCACACACACACACACACCCACTTACCCCCCCACACACACACACACGCACAGGCTGGAATTTTTAACCACCAGATACTCATTCTAAGACCACACAGGCCATAAATATCACTGCTTTTAGTACACGACCCATCAGTCACAGCACTGATTGATTGACTCCTCGAATGGCAGATTTATTCAAATCTTAGGCGCCGTCCAAATCCAAACCTCCGCCATGTTGGAAAAATGCATTCTTCTCACACTTTGCTTCAAAAACCGCTGCTCCTGCTCTTCAAAATTCTCGCCTTAAGGCAGGAAGCAGTCTAATCAGGTCTTCAAAACCAGCAGCAATCAACGAAGCTAATCCTCACCTTGAGCAGATTTTTTTAGCCTCCCCAGCAAAAACTAACACAAACACCAACTACATACCCACACACCCACACACACACACACACGCACAGATACCTGCTTACAGCGTACATCAGCAACATTTTTTCTCTTTCATGAAAGGTTCAAACCCAAGGACCCGGTGAGGACAAAGAGACGAGCAGTGATTGACGTGTCTGAGGCGTGCACTTGCACGACTGTTGCGTGCAGTTTAACCGCGGCGCATTTCAGGCATGCAGAAAATGTAACGTGGATGCATGAAAAAGTAATACAATTTTCCTGCATATACAACACAAACCTCAAACCCCAGCACAGGAAACAGAGACTGATGGAAAATCTCCCCATAGGAAAGAAGTGACACATAAAACCGCCTACTACTACACTCCCACGCCTGTGTGTGTGTGTGTGTGTGTGTGTGTGTGTGTGTGTGTGTGTGCCTGACTGTGTGCAGCAGAATGAAAAATATGAAAATTAACACTTGATTTCTTAGCTACAGGCCTGACAACAACCATTAAGATATTACTAATCATTAGTTATTATAAACCGCAAAGTTGTTGTTGAACTCTGAAATCTGATTAGTCAGAACGTGTGGATACGGACATTAGCGTTTCTATGGTAACGACTAATTCGCAGGGACGCTCCACAGAAATAGACTTGGCAAACGTCCCGACAGATAGCGCTTGAGCTCAATAAACCCCAAATGTAGCGTCAGGACACTGGTTAAGATTCTGCGCTAGTGACTAAAAGGCTGCCAGAATGTTTTCTTATTTAACATTTCTTCACGCTAAACCCCTCAGCGCTCTGTGTCGGAATAGGAGCCCACGCCAGCGCCACGCCTCGATAATCACTCACTTATAAACTGTACACACTGTCTGGAATGTGGTATTTGTCGAGGGCTTGCTGCACCTTTGTTTAATCTTTTTAATCCTTCTGGAAAAGGTGATGAGTCAAATATCAAAGATTGTTCATTGCTGCAAAGCCGGTACTAGTGATGTAGCGTCTCGTACTTTTGTTTGCAAAATCGTGTTTATTATGTCTGGTGATCGTCATTATCCGATAGCGAGGCTCGGGATTTAGCTTGCGGATCCTTGCTGTGGCGGATTTGACCACAAGGACGCTGCTCATAACTACGATGTATTAGAAATGAACTGCTCGACTTATTCATTATTGATCGATCCTGATTGTCTGTTGTGGTCATCCATCCATTTATTATCTATAGCGCTTTATCCGTCAGGGTCGAGGGGGAAGCTGGAGTCAATCCCAGCTGACTTTAGGCGAGAGGTGCGGGACACCCTGGACAGGTCACTACACTGTTGCAGGGCTAACACAGAAACGAACAACCATTCACACTCACGTTCACACCTGGATGGAATTTGCGGCAGCCGGTTGACCTGACATGCATGGCTGTTGGAGGAAACCGGCGCACCACGAGAAAACCCACACAGGAATAGGGAGAAACTCCACACAGAAAGGCTGCAGTCGGTCTCGAGGCTCGAACCCAGAGCCTTCTTGCTTCTTGCTAACCAGTGCACCGTCGTTCCGCTCTATTGTAGTTAAAGGGTAGCTAATTTGTCATGCCAGTGCAAACAATAGTCATCGATCCTTATATAATGAATGTAAAATTTAGATGAAATTTTCCATATGGCTTGTGGACTCTACACTATACAGAAAAGCCTTTAGAAGTGTAAATATGTGTGTGTGTGTGTGTGTGTGTGTTAGCCTCTTATTCTCACTTCCTGTAAGGGATTTTACAAGATGAACATATGATGAATTATAAATTGGGTCTCGCATTTGCATAACCCAGATATACAAACAAGGCCATTAATAAGAGCCCACTCATAAAAAACCTTATTTGAGTAAAGAAGTGAAACATGAAGCAATATTTAACAGATTCGCCAACCTAGCATCCATTTTCTCTATTTATATCAATAACAATAATAATAATAATAATAATAATAATAATAATATATGAATGAATCATTTTAATAACCTCATCCGGAAACCGTGCTCGGGCTCATTGTTCATTGTTATACCTTTCCTTGGCCCCTGAACTTCCACACTACCTTCTTCACGAACCCTCCTTCAACGATTTGTCGAAAGCTTAATCTGGACAGCTAAAGCTTTTGTAAACTGCAGGACTTGTAGCGCGTTGTGGCAGAGGTCTGAGAGCGCTGGCAGTGCCCTGCCTTCGGTCGAATCGCTACAAAGGTGCCAACAAGATTAGCGCAGACCCGTCACGCTCAGTGCGCGACTTATTTTGGACGCCCCTGGTAGACGAAGTAGACAAGTCAGATCGCTCATGTAAAAAAGTTCCCAGACTTAAAGAGAGAACAGCATGCAATGCTAAGTGACCGCAGTGTACACGCTGCCTTTTTATATTACAGATGAAACCCGAAAAAAGACCAGGTGATGGTTTTCCAATCTTCAATTGTCTAGATCCGATGCCCACTGCAGCTCAGGTTCCTGTTCTTACAGGATAGTAATGGCACCCCATGTGGAGCTTGTTGGCTTCAATCTTTGATCCTGAGACGCTTTTCTGCTCACAACGGATGTAAAAAGTGGTTACTTGAGATCAGCCTTTCGGTCAGCTCGAACTGGCCATTCTAATCCACAACCCAGACTGTTTGTTGGTTTTTCACACCATTTCACGTAACCTCTGGATATAAAACCCCAAAATATCAACATTTTCTACAATCCTCAAACCAGTTTTTCTGAGATCACATCATTTCAATGCTTGACGTGAACATCAACTCAACCTCTTGGGCGTATACGCTGCATCCAGTGGCACGCGTAAGTATTCACCCACACCATGAACTTTAGAAAGTAACGATGAAATGAATTCAAGTGCAAGTATTACTCATGAATCTACACCAAATTGGTCATAATATTCCAGTGGGAAGAAAAAAATTAAATCCATATAGTTTGCAAAATTATAGCCTTTTGCATAAGTATTCGCTCCCGTTGTTGAGACCCACGAAATTAATTCTGGAGCAACCGGTTTCCAGCAGAAGTGACATAATTATCTCAACTTAAGTCTGGAACAAAAGTCTGGAACAATCATATAAATAATGCCCCGAACATCCCCCGAAGCGATGGTAAATCCATTATGAGCAAGGAAATAAATACAACCAAGCAACTAAGTGCCTGAAGGAAGGAGCTGATAGAGATCAGACAGAAGAAGCTGTGTACAAGACATTACACAAAACTGACCAAGCCGTACAAAATCCTGATTGATTATTGAATATGATTGAAAATTGATTATTGAAAATGATGATTATTATTATTATTATTTTATTTTATTTATTTGCTTCTTCCATAACCTGGCCTGTTTGCCGTTCGCTTCCTGCCCCCTGCGTCCTGATATCCCTCTATGTTCATGTCGGGATGCCAAATTTCCACACTGACATCCACGTGGATAAAAATCAGACACGTTCCAGACGCACGTCATGTTTGCCTCCACGGCGTTATGATTTATGTTTCACGTCGGATCAAATCACTATCCCGATGTGTCGAATGCAGGCACCGTGATGAGCTCCACACACCGACAGTCATCCGTCACCTCCAGCATGACTCACAACTGTCTGGTCAAAATGACAAAATCACTTCAAATTCATCACGGATCAACCCCTCCATCAAACCAAAGGTCGCATCAAAGGTCACATTAAAGAGACAGAATTTCTAAGTGCAGTCTGTTCCCCCACCCAAACTCTAAATAATGCTGTTCTATAAATATACAAAAAAATCCAACCCTACTTTAATTGCATATATGTGTGAGTGTGTGTGTGCCCTGAGTGAACACCATCACCAATTAAAAGGTTAGAATTCCGACCTGCGCAACCGAGAAACGCTGTGGGTTTGGGGTTTAGCATGCACACACACATACACACACACACACACACACATACACACACACACACACACACACACATACATATACACATGAGAGTTATGTGTGACTCATAACAAGAGGAGAAAACTCTCTCTGTCAAACACACACACACACACACACACACACACACATGTGCAGAATGGAATTATTTAGATAAGTGTAACCTTAACGAGTACCTCAGTCATGTAGGAGGTCTCGGCCCACTATCAGCTTTGTTATGGTGCGTGTGTTTCCTGTTCAGTGGGGGACGTTTGGGACGAAAGTGATGGAGATGGCCTTATTTCTGTATCTGGGTTATGCAAATGTGAGACCCAGTTCATGTTCAGCTTGTAAAATTCCTCACACGCACACACACACACACACAGACTCACAATTGCACAGACTTGCCATAGTCACAAAAACGAACACAGTTTGGTTATGATTCGATCATTCCAAACTAATATGTTAGTGATATTAGTTCCACCTGAATGAAAACAGTTCAAACAACAAGAATTAATTGGTGTAGGTGTTCAAATAAAACCATATTAAATACAAAAATATCTTGAATATGGGCAAAGTGATGTAGTATTGCTTATTTGAAAATTATTATAAATCAAATATGAATATTCTGCCTGTTTTCATATATTTCAACGTCTAAACTATCCTTCGGTCTATTAAGTTCAAGTTTGAAAAATTTGTAAAAAAAAAATCTGTATTCTGTAGGATTGGTAATCGTATATTAGGCTTATTGAAAGCTTATAATATGAAATACTAGACAAATCTGACGACATATGTTTTCCAGTTTAAACCTTGAAATGAAATACATGGTTGATGCTTCATAAATGAGAAATTCATCTATTGCGCTCAGCAATTTCTGGAGCGAAAAAAGCAAAAAGAAATTCAATTCTACAACTTTTATCTTTAAATAAAATGACTTCCAAAAAAGTTTTCTGAATCCAAATCATAAGGCAAAATCTACAGAACCTCAAGTCTTCTTTACGATCCAATGGTTGATATGTGACCACTTTTGCTACATATGATAATAGAGGAACGTCTGCGCAGCCTGTTGCCCTAAACGTCTTTGCCATTTGCTCATTTGTTCACAAACTTTTGCACTCAGGTGTCGATTTAAAGGCAGCATCACAGAAGTCTCAAAAGTCCTATATCAATGTAGTATTATTAAGAAAACTTAAAGTTAATGCTTTGCCTCTGACTGTTACAAAGTGCTGACACTGGAGACTCCTTCCAAAAAAAAACCCCTAAACACACATAATCTTAGTAGTAGAATAATATCATCAACCATCAACGAGAGGCGTGATATGAAAACATCTAATGTTTTAATGTCAGTATTCCTAAATAATAGTTAACTGCATTTGTTATTGCTTAATGATTAACACGGCCCCGAGCTTTCACACCTAGCCGTGTTTCAATAGGAGTCATTACGCTGAGACACTCAGACATGTGTGGAGTGACTCAGGCGCTCTCTCTGTGTTGGGAAATCGATATGTATCTGGCAACATATCGAATATATCTTGATTAAAAGACCGACCAAGGCAGCGGAGCTGAATTAAATTACTGCTGATGCTTTCCAGGAACACGAGTCGCCTGCACGGGTTTAAAAAACAAAAAAGAGAGAGAGAGAAAGAAACGACACACAATATGCCGATGAAGCCGGGTCTGCTCTCGCCGAGTTTATTTGAGAGCTTTTGTTGTTGCACAGAGTCGTCCTAAATAGACGTATCAACAGCCCATAATACAGAAGCACTGAGTCTTCCTTATTATACTCTATCGTTTCCGTAGTTACTTGTATAGCGTATTTAACTGCACTGATATGGTCAAGCTTCCTGGGAGGAGATTCTGGGAGGAGTCTTCAGAGGTAAAGCTGTAAGCTTTCCGACAGTTTCACATTTTACAGCTTAATGTGACAAGCTATGCTTTTTTCCCCTCCTGTTTATAGTTGCAGCATAAGTGATCACAGGACGTAACCTGGCTAGCGGACGTTCCACGACATGAAACTTTTTCTTTGATAAGTTAAACATTGTTAATGTTGGAGAAATTACCGTGGTATAAGAGGAAAAGCATCACTCAGGGATGTGCTGTTGTAGGAAAATAATCAACTCTGGGGTGGAAATAGTAACTTAGAAACTCGGAAATAGGTACATGATGTCTGGTTTATATCAAAGACATATAGAAATACGTCCAATTACAAACTTAAAACCTACATAAGGCCATTTAACATGTCACCGAGTGTCCAAAACCACAGTATTTAAATAATTCAGTCCTAAAATTTGCGGATCGCAATACGTCTAAAAAGTACGTTTCAAGAGATTTTAATACAAAGCAGTGATTTCGACTTTGCCTCAGATCCCATTTTAGCTATTTAAAGACCTCTGATCTGAATCATAACCTGTCACTTTTGGTGACTCATGATTTCAGGAAAACGATGTGCTATTAATTGATTAAATTAGTCACCCTTGAGAATGATAGAGCAGAGCGGGCCAAGCTAACCGCTAGTCAGTGCATACATGAGTAACGGTGTTTTCACTATGAAGTTCTGGGGCATTTCTTCTCCTCACTTCAGAGCTGAAAGAAACCACTTCCTGACAAGCCTGCCATTTTTTAATGCTCTGTAAAGAATCTGCGAGCTATAAAGCTAAGCTAGAGCGCTAGTCAGTAAAACAAACAAAAGCGCTACAAGGTGTATCTTGATATCTAATTTAATAAAATACTGCAAATGTAAAGGGATATAATCTAACTGAAAGTGTATTGCATTACAATGTAAAATTAGCATGAGCGTGAGGTCAGGAGTCCTTAAACTCTTTCTCAGTTTAAGAGTGATGTTTGCTAACACTAATGCTAGCTCCCTACAGAAATGCGCCGAATCATTCGGACAGTGTCTTTCGTTTGTAAGCTTCTTCAGAATGTTGTGATTTCAGCTCATGCAGCCTGCTAGCCAGCATCCAGCTTACTAGCAAACATCCAGCTAGCAAAATGTATGAGGGCTAAATATTATTAGCATCATTAGCATTGGCTAATTAGGTCACCTCAAAATTGCAGTGATAAAGCATGAAAAGCAGATTGAACCTCTCTGTAAATGTGTGCGCGTGTGTGTGTGTGTGTGTTAGAGGACAGTGCTAAAATGACTGTGCATGAACACCTGCATGTGGTGTGTGTGTGTGTGTGTGTGTGTGAATTGGTTGAGCACATTTTGGACTTTCCCTGCACCGCCTGTGGAAGGTGATTACTCGATAGCTTATCAAATTAAGACTGGTTTTTGTGTGTGTGTGTGTGTGTGTGTGTGTGTGCACGAAGTAGGAGAGGGAAAAAAAGAAAGAAAAATCAGCCCACAGTGTGGACAGCATGGCGGGACGCCTCTCGCTTGGCGAATGCATTCCGCTGCTATTTGCAGACGGGTGAACCAGCAGAGCAGCGGTTTGAGACGCTACATCTCCACCCGCCTCCGTTCCCTACAGGAGTCCATATGCGATCCTGCCTCGCTCAGCATTTCGACTGAGTCTTTCTGTGCCTCCACGCTGGCCTCTTACTCTCATCCTCTGTTCAGATTTGTTCAGCAGCTCAACATCGATAATGATTTTTTTTTTTTGATCACATTCCCTCCATCTCTTATTGACACTCCCAGGATTATCGCTAATAAAAGGAGCATTAGCGTATAATAATATAGCAGCTATAAACAGTCGTTCTCGCTCTGGCCTCCTCTTATTTTTCTCTTTTGTGCTCATTGAGATGAAAAAAATGTGCAGTTTCTTTCCTGAAAAAAACAAAACAAAACTTACCGACCATTACATACTGCTGACACTGAAGACTCCTTCCATAAATCTTAAATACACACACCTTCACCATACAAACATATTATTTTTAACTAACTGTACATGTTTATTATCAGTCTAAGATCATGTCGTGCATGCGCTATACAAGTAGCTGTTACTATAGAAACGCTAATGTATTAGAATTGAGCGTGTTAATATAAGCCTGTGGTATAACGCTGTATTAAAAATAGTGCTGCTTTGAAATTAGTACTGAACAGAACATGAGGTTTTAATCAGCAGTCTAAACATTCGCTCGAATGTGTAGGTTCGTGTGCATGTGTGTGTATGTGTGTGTCGATCACCAGCAGCAGCAGCAGCCAGCGCTGGATTGAGGGCGTCCGCCCGAGGTCAGCCTCCCGCAGGCCACAAATTATTCCCTGTAGCTAAAGCCAGACGGACTGGCCGAGTCTCTGTCCACACGTGCGCACGCGTTTGTTTGTGGAGGAAGCAGCTCACTGCGTAAGCTCCCGCTTTTAGACATCTAAATCCTTCCAATGATTCTGACCAAACACAAAATAACAGAAATAGCAAGATAGAAGGTGAGGTAAAAAAAAAAAATAATAATGCGTGATGTAAAAAGCATGCCAGAGGTTTTTGTCTAATCTCTCATTATTTACGGCACTGGAATATCCGGGCGGGGCAGAAGGTCCAGCCTTACGTGTTTTTTTCCCCCGGACATCATGTTCAGGTTAAAGTCGATGTCAGATTTAGATTCGTAGCATCATATTATCTGGAATAAATCTGTTCAAGGGGTGTGATTAGCGAGGATGAGAGGGAGACATGGTCATTCAGGACAAGTGAGGAACCATTCAGCCAGGCAAACAGCAAGAACATTGAAATGATAAAAAAAAAAAACACAAAAGTGGAAAAAAGTGCAAAAGTGGAAATGGAAACATTTTCAACCCCATGGCACAGTTCTTGGTGAGTAAGAGGCACTAATAAGTTCACTTGTGCTTTGAATCTTTTTAAAAGTGGAAAATCTCTTTCATTTTCTTTAAGCGCTCCCCGATGAAGCGTGCAAGATGGAACCTTTTTATTAAGAGTCTCCAATGGAAATGCCAACAATTAAATCCTTACTGATCAAAAGTAAAACAAATTCCACTCCTCAATCTAGCACTGTTATTTTTTTTGGCCAGTACCACTCAGGAACCATTAAGGTTTTATGTAGAATAAATTGGTATCTTTCAGAAAAGGTGTTAAGTAGAAACCACTTAAACACTCGCCAAAAAAGAAAGAAAGAAAAAAGCCTGTAAATCGAGTGCTTCTTTAGTGCTTCTTTGGTACGTCCCACTGGAGGAACCCTTAACGGTTCTATCACGAACTCTATCACAAAGAGTCTGCTTTTTTTTTTATAAAAGGTTCTCATCAGAACCCTTTCAGGAAGCTTGACTCCAAACAGGACCCTTTATCTTCCTAAATGAATACATTTAAAACCCTTAAGCAGTTTTTCAGGTTAAACCTTTAAAGGTTCTGTGTAGAACCCTACAAAAATTTGTAAGATGTGTCATTAACGGTTCTATGTAGAACTCAGAATATGGGGTTTCCCTTTCAGATAAGGTTCTAAGTGGAACCTACTTAAAAATGCTAGAACCCTTAAACATCTAAGGAACCCATAAGAGAACGTCTATGTGTCAGAATAAAAAGTTAGATCTCGTATGTATCTTTGAAGAGTCCTTCTGGGGAACACGTGAAGGTTCTATATAGAACCCCAGGACAAAGAGTTGCCTTTTCAAAAAAGGTTCCAATTAGAGCTGCTTTAGGAAGCTGGAACTGCTCAACATTACAAGTGGAACCATTTTGGCTTTCTATAGATTTTGAATTCTGCGCTTTCAGATTCTGTGTAGAACCCATAACAGACTTGTTCCTCTGGCGGAATCATTAAAAGGTTCCATGCAGAACCCTATACATTTTTTTTTCCTTTTTAGAAAAAAATCTTTAATAATCCAAGGAAGCATCAACAAACCTGTTTTTCTAAGATTCTAAGCTTCCTAAGAAAGTATGTTTCAGTAAATCGAGATACATGAAGGATCATTTTCCCAAATGACATCTTTCCCACAAGATAACTGAATCAAACTGAACTGAATCAAATAGAATCGAATCAAAAGGAATCGAATCATGACGTGCCTAGAGATTAAAACCCCTGCTTACTGTTCAGTACAGCAAATCCCTTTGCATCTGTTGTCAAAAATGTGAGCTTGCTTTAAGTTACGAAACGTATCGTAAGTAATCGGAAACAACACACAAGCCTCGTAGTGAATCATCAGTGAACATCACATTACTGAAGCCTTTAATGGTTTGAATTTGTTTCGCGTTCACTGGTTTAATGTCTGACTCCTTTATTCACTTCCTCGATAACGACCGGCTGACGTGGCTTTCTCGTAATCTGCTGCCTCGTTATTAAACAGGGATGTGAATTCCCACACTAGGAATCATCAAGACCGGTAGCAATAATTAAGAGCTGACTGAAACGAGCGCCGAAGACAGAAGGCCAACTTTTCCTTTTCCTCTTTCTTGGATCAGAAAACCAGCTCTGATTGTACGGCTCACAAAGATATTAGCCACTAGGGAATAAGCGAATAAAAAAATGTGCACACACCGAACAGCGGGACACACTCGGCCCGGGACACACTCGGCCGCCTGGAGGTCAGACTGTTAATCTGAATGATGAAATCAAATAGAAAGATTTTGTCTTAAAGGAACGCAGTGTTGATATTTCTGCTTCACTTAAAAGCCACAAAGGGAATGAAGACACAATCTATGCAAAATGTGTAACAAGACATGCTTGGTGTTTGCAGTTCACTTCTTCAGTTAGCACAATGCTAAATTAATAGCTTCCTCAAACCATGACTCGTAGACAAAAATTCTTGCTGATGTATGACACATGCAGAGATAAAAACAGTCACAGCATCCAGGAAACGTTATGTTATAGCAGATGCACGCACTCGTTCCCTTAGCAGCCTCTTTCCTAGAAGAAAAAAAAAACATTGCATGTACTGAACACAAGGAACTGCTTCTAAAAAAAGGTCCGGTTTAATCACAGAAAACGAGCGAGGCTTTTCCGCTTATATGGAGCGTCCAACATGCACGAGCCGTTACTATAGAAACGATTACGCATTAGTATGGGCGCATAAACATCCTGACCAATCAGAAGCAAGGATTCAAAAGTGCACTTGGAAACTTTAGACACCGAACATGGCGGCTTAAAAAAAACAAAAAACAATTCCTTAGAAGTCAGCGGTTAAGGTTAGGCTGAGGGGCGGGGCTAACGGTCGCAACGGTTCCTTCAGCGTCCTTTGACCTTCTTTTGGCGTTCTTTGACCTTCAGGGCTCAGAATTTTCATTCATATTTGGATCATTTTTTTAATTGGAATTTTAAAAATCAGCTAGAGATGAAAGATGAAAGAGCTACTCAGAAAGCACAAACTCACCTGCCACTTTTAATCAATAGCCCACATGCTGCTCCTCCACTTCCTGCTTGATAGCTTGGCAGACTTTTTATGCATGTATGTATGTATGTATGGTCTGTTTCGCTCGATAATTACTATATAACATGCCTCCACGCAGGCAAACTGAAGTTCTGAAAATTCAGAACAATAAACTGCATGTGCGTGTACACGTCTGTGTGTCCCTGAAAGGAATGCTGAGAACTGGCACGACCAGCGAAGTCTTACTCATCCTCCAACGGGCTATGGCAGGTGTTTTTGTAAGGCGCTTATTAAAAGTGACGCTTTTTAACCCCTCCACCTGTCTGATGTGTTTGAATGGTGAGTCATGCCACACTTTCCCTGAATGAGTCTTGGGGAATCTGAGGTCACCTGAGGAGAGCGCTGTGATGAATAACCGTGGCTCGCAGCCACCTGCGCACGGCTGAGCTAGTAGTGCTGTGTGTAGCAGGCGTGCTTTACGTTACACACTGCTAGAACAACACATGGACCTGTAAATACGCAGGAAAATCGTTAGTTATGTAAATGCGCCGTTATTGTTTGGTTTTTCAAATTGACAATATTTCCACATAACGGATGTTAATAGTTTCTTGTGAGGTGAGGGTGGAAGAGTGTAGGTCTTAGGGATTAGGGTCTAGGGAATGGAAAGATTCCCTAAGGCTAAAGGAATAGTGTGCATGTGGAACACAGGGTCTCTGGCATCATTAGGACCACAGCTCTTGTTCAAAGCAGCTCGTAAACACAGCACACACACACACACACACACGAACATACCCACACTGAGCTGACGCAGGAATGAGCACACTCATAAACACACGAGCATGTATGGAAAACGCACACACATGGTGAGGTAAAGGTGCTCGCTTCGGGGGCTTGACTAATATTTCATATAAACTCACTTGTGCTCATGGGAAAAAAGTCGAAATGCATCAGGGAGCTTCCAGAAAGTCATGAAAGCACGCTCAGGAACACGTTATTTCCAAGATTGTTCAAAAATGTAGATGGAAATCTACAGACGTGCAGACAAAGTCTCTCACCCACCCCCTTAAACTCTCTCTCTCTCTCTCTCTTACACACACACACACACACACACCCGCAGACATGCACGGAGAGAATGCAGAATCAAAGACAGATCTGAAATGTTGGCCTCCTGCTCTGAGTCATCATTTTGCAGCGGATGCTAGAGATGAGTCAGAGAATGTTCCAGAACCGCAGCGATGTATTCACAAGCGTACCGCATGAATGATTCTCCCAGCTACGCTACTCATATTTCACCACTGTATTCTGCACTTGCAGCGTAACAAAGCTGATCCATTTTCGGTTTCTACATCACTAACCCACTTCTCATCACACGTGCAGGAGGAGCTTAGAAGAATATGTGTGGTGACTGAAATCTTGTTTTGAAGGTTCGCCGTCCTGGAAAAAGAGAAGAAGAAGTGCGCTGTCGAGCGGGAGGGAGTGTAACCTGAGCAGGATTCCCTCGCGCCGCTGATGAGGACACAGGTCCTCACTCGTGTCTAGTCAGGCTTTCTCCCTAGACGGCGACGCGCCAGGGAGCGCATTGGTAAAGAACGCCATACGGACGCGCTCGTTGAAACGTGAGACGCATGGGCGTGAGAGAGATGCTGAGAGAGAAGAAGAAGACGGAGGTTTCCATCCACCTGTTTTTTTGATGCAACTTTGCATAGGATTTCAAAACGCATAAAAAAAAAAGATATCAACGTTGGCCGAGTTTTCCATATCGATGGGGATTTTTAAATGTTGCAGGGTTTCCATGGCGACATCCAAAACAGCTTTGGGGTTTGTTGGAATCAATCTTAATCACACAACAGTCATCGATCAGGGAATCACCAATCACCAATGTGCTTCCTCTGAGTCACTAAGCGTCTCTGACTGACAGGAGATGAAATAACGCCATCCTTCCCATCCAGAGTTCAGAGTAGACAATAGCCATGGTATACATATATGTATGGTATATACACATTACTCAGATACGAATACAAATACCAATATGAGGTTAGCTATTAGATTTTTTTTTGTTTGTGAGCTTGCGAGAAGAAAAACAGACCCAGCCTTTAATGTTAA
>JAQMYM010000012.1:24836687-24864146 GCA_030014255.1 Parauchenoglanis ngamensis
CATCGATCAGGGAATCACCAATCACCAATGTGCTTCCTCTGAGTCACTAAGCGTCTCTGACTGACAGGAGACGAAATAACGCCATCCTTCCTATCCAGAGTTCAGAGTAGACAATAGCCATGGTATACATATATGTATGGTATATATACATTACTCAGATACGAATACAAATACCAGTATGAGGTTAGCTATTAGATTTTTTTTGTTTGTGAGCTTGCGAGAAGAAAAACAGACCCAGCCTTTAATGTTAATTGGTTCGGCGCATGTGGTTTAAATCGAACCAGTAGTTTGTTCACATTTTGGGACGTTTAACCACCTAAATTTGTTAAATGCAAACTGTGGGAACAGGATTTAAAAAGAAAAAAAAACCCCAGCTTCATCAAAGATTTACAAATGATTCATTCGTCAGGTTCAGGTTCATAAAGATTCGTTCTTTTTGTACGAGTCACTGAAGTGAATGAATTATGGGTCTCTGTCCATGCCATGCGCTGAAATATTCTTTTCGATCTCTGCAAATGCAAATTGTAAAACTGAAACGTGTTAAGCCGGAGCACTACATTTTCATTCATAGCCATAACCGAATTCATGATTATTTTCCAATAGTAGATTTATAATATATATATATATATGTGCACGGTATATGTCTGTTTTTAAACAATTGTGTTTGCAGTGCACCAACATATTGTCATGAAAAACCAATAAAACCTACAAAATAGAAAAGAAAAAGTTATTTTATGCTGTTTGTTGTCTGCAGCTGACACTGAACGAACCATTGAACCGACTCCAATGAGTCAAATTACTTCCCCAGGCTCCTCGTGTAACGAATCAGAAATGCCGTCTCGAGTCAGAGGTTTTCCTGTTCTTATACCTGGCAGGAAGGAAGTTCCTGAAATAGTGCGATCTAAACATAAAGCGGAAAAAAAAGTCATCATTTATCTGAACGCAGGCACACGTCGGACTTGAGCGGTAAATAAGGCGGAGAGAGTTTCGGCGACGGACTCCTTCGCGTATAAATACACTCCCTATCCTCTAAAAACTCTCTTCTTTCAGTGAAGCGCTGCAGAGGAAATCGGGCAGGGGGTGTGGAGGATATATCACAGCAATATGCTACGTTAATAATTTTTTTCGTATTTGTTAAAGAATGAAATTTTTTCGAATGAATTAAAGAACTGTCTGTTTACGGTCATGTTTCACATTGTGCATTCACACTCCCAAACACCAGGGCGACTCCACTCCACTCCGCTTTTACGAAAAACAGCTGACTGAGGTAAACGTGACATTGTTTATTTTACGATTCAGTAAAACGGCTCGCCGGCCAACACATCCATCACTGTCCAAACGCTCCCATCAAGACACATTAATAGCCATCGACGTGAGTGTAGCCCTTGGTGCTCCGGCTCTCTCGTGGCAGTTGAGGTCAGAGAGTTTGCGCTTCTGTGAGGGCGTGATTTCGAAACACAATAGACACGCTGCTTGTGGCTGACTGCGGGGAGAGGAGGGAACACAATGGAACTCCAAAAGAGCCAGGGACTGATGCTATGATGTCATCAGGCTCGCCTCCAAGATGATGAGTCTGATCTCTCGCCTTATCGCTTAAACCAAACTGACACACAGTTGAATCTTTCGCGCACAAAACCAAGCAGGAAGCACAGAAGTGGATCATATGAACATCCACAGGCATCCAGTGTCCAGTCTGGGAATGTATTTTTTTTTAAACACCAATGCCGTTTGTTTTCTTCTGGAAAAGGGTCATGTCTGCGTCATCGTATCCAAAGCTCTACATTTCTGGCCGTCCACACTAAAACACAACTCCGGAGTTTTCACATTAAACTGGAGCGAGCCGTGTTTCCAAAACGCTCCGAGTTCTGTACGGACGCAGGCATAAACGTAAACCGACACGTATTAGTGTGGCGTGGACGTAGCATTAGCCCCACTCCATAATCCCTCTCTCCCGCAATCAGCCTTTATGTTATTTCTTACAAGAGAACATTTAGCATATGTTCAATTCTTGTTCCTAAAATTAAATCTGCACCCATCATACATACCCTAAGTTCTTTTCCCTCTGGAAGGAGTCGCTGGATGCAGAAAATGTTGAGAATGGACACAAAGGAGCTTCACAGGAATCACATATGAAATTTTATTTCAATTTCAAGACGCAGAAAGAAGAAACCTCGAGAGGAACCAGGCTCATCTGAGTACCAGCGGAAAGTGCGATCATAAATCGTTCCACTTCTATAAAGTCAAGCAGTGTTAAGTGTGTTAAAAGGATACAGCTAAGTGTGTTTTCAGAATAGCACGACTGCACACGGAGCTAGAAATTCTCTAACGCAAATTTTGGTTTCTCAGAAGCCTTGCATAACATTTTGCTCGTTTGCACTTCGCTGTGTTGGCGGGATTTTAAAAAAAAGAAAAAGAAAAAAAAATGCTGAAAATGACAAGATGCTTTTTTTTAAATCCCTGTCGAAAAGTGAGCTCAATATCAAGCACACACGCAACAAATGACTCAAACCTCAGGCATCGGGGCACACCGATTCAGTACGGAAATTCTGCGCCCGCCCTCGCTAACATTTAATAAACGGAGAAATAAAAGGAGGATAATTCAAAGAGGAAGTGTGGGCTGCTGCTCAGCCTCGGTGTTTCCATGAGAGTGATGATAAAAACGCAAAAAACGCCGGCAGGGTTTCAGACCTGCTGAGAAATTCAGCTGCACGCAAAAAGGAAAAGATGAATCTGCACCCTGTAGGGTCAGGACTTGCCCCAATTCAGGGCAGTTCTTTTACAGTGCGAGAGAGGTTTTCCAAAAAAAAGAAGGGAAAAAAAAGAAAGAAAAGTACCAGGTTTATACAGAAGTCTTTGTTGCCTGAAAAAAAATAAATAAGGAATAAAACATGATGAGATCATGATATATATAAAGTTGAAGTATTTATTACTTTTAAGCCACAGCAATTTTCCTGTGAGTTAATTTTTTCATTTCATAAAAAGAAAGACATGCCTTTTGTCCATTTATAGTTACGTTGAAATGTTCCGCAAGTCAAGTTAGAAACAGTAAAAAAACCAAATAAATAAATACATTATTAAGCTTATTTTTTTTTAACTAGAATTTATTTCTAAAAAAGAAAAAAAAAGAAAAGCTAATTAAAATTATTTAGAAAAAAATTATTATTAATTTTTTATTATTAATAATAAATGTATAAATATTTATAAATAAATGTATTATTATAAAATTATTAGTGTTTAATAATAATCCCGTAATAATCTATAATCTAAACTATTAGAGAAGCCTGCATTTGAAATATTTTCAATATTAAGTTTTTTTTTTTTCTTTTTTCAGGGAACAAATGAAACTTTTTTCGTCGCCTTTGTAGCCATGATGTCCTCATAAACTCCTCACTTACGGCCATTTGCAAAGTTCAAAAAAGTCTATAAATCAATCCAGGACTGACTGGAACGGACTGATCTCTCAGGTCTAACGGAATTAATCAGCAAATGTTTTCTACAAAGTTGAAAACTTTAACGAGATGCTTCAGCTTGTGTCTGAATCAGCAGCGTGGCTGACAGCATGCTTTTCTAACCGCCTCATACTTTACCTCTCCCACAAACACAACAAACACGTCCTGACAACAACAACGAAGACAAATGCTGGGAAAAAGGCGCAGTGTTTCTCAATCCCGCACTAAGCCATTAACCGGCTCAGAAACTCCTGAGTCAACTCCTAAATCATTTACGAGCCCTAAAATGGGTGCGTCAGAGCCAAGAAATGTGCACGAGAGGTCTTTAAAGTTGTACATGCAGGACTTTTTTTAAACGAAATCAGCAACAGTTTGGATAAAACAGTAATCAATGTAATGGTGCAGAGGGTAAGAGCTGATTTAAAATCTTATATTTATTGCTGAAATAAAGCTGAGTTAGGATGAAAATCCCTTGGTGTGATATATAAATCACTACATAAAATTCACATCAATCGAGCCAGAGTAACTCTAAATAACATTAAAAATGTTACGTTTGTTTAAAAAAAAAAAAGCCTAAGCTTAAATGAATGAATAAACAATTTTACGATATTCTGTGGGAATTGCGGTGCATATAAAGTTGATTATTTTTCCAGTGCTTACATTTTTACTGAACGACAGTTCCATCGAACACATTAAAAGGATCTTTGGTTTGTCCCGCCTTCGAAAGTATGTTTTTCCATCAGAGAAGGTTCAAAGTAGTAGAGCTTCATGACGTCAAAGGGCACTTCAAGTTAAATTGCAACCAAATAGCTAGTTACGCAATCTGAAAGAGGAGCTTGTTGTGTAATAAGTGAGAATAAAACACTTGCAGGAAAATAATCATGTTTGGATGCGTTACTACAACGAGTGTGTTTACTGTCCAAGCACAACATCGCTCTTACAGCGTTAATCTGCAGACGATTACGGTTTTCCGTTTAACGAATGTCATGTCATTTATTATCCATTTATAGTTTAATGTTGTGGACAGCGAGTTCCTGCTTCACTTACACTAAAGCAGCTGCGAACAATCGTTTCTTCACCAGCCTTGACTTTAAAAGACCAAAAAAAAAAAAACCCCACCAAAACACACCCTGACTCTCACAAAGCTCTGACACTGGAGACTCCTTCCATAAACGTTTGCTTGTGGAAAACGCCACCATGTGAGCGCACTAACCGCTGGGCTTCTATTCCTGGAGTGCGAGTTGTTCTGTCCCCCTCCTTCTTCAAGCTGAAGAGTGACATCACTCCTGCCCTAGGCACACTTCTATTTCCCTCCATCTATCCATCAGTGCGATATAACTAGCTCCTCTTTCGTGTAATTGAAGGTTCACTACGAGCGAAATCGCTCCTGTTTCATCTGACGTCGCTACACGATCCCTGTTGCTAAATATACCTGGCGTGAGCCCGGGGCGTCGGCATGTGGCACGCCTGAGAAGTGATGGGATGAATGTTTGAATGAGTGGCTGAAAATAAGAGAAATCCCATACGTAAGAATCGAAATTGGAGGAACATCAGCACAGAACGCCGAGTAGGACGCCGCTATTCATTCCTGCGGGCTACAAATTACAACGCTAGGAGTGACTGATATCGCGTGGATAGCACGTGGGTTACGTGTCATTTATTTGAGAACTGCGTTCAAAGTAATAACTACATTTCGATTACAGTGTTTAACTCTGAAACGATTTGCACATCCCATCGTGGAGCTCGCCTCTTATTTATTTCAGGAACAGTTCGAAGGAAACAAAAACGCACCCGCCCTTCTGTTTCCCCAAAATCTAATTAGTTTAACCACCACTTTAGGCTTGGATAGGATGCACTTCTCAGATGGTAATTGCTGTGTTGTAAGCGTAACAGCGTGCGGATAAACACTCTCTCTCTCTCTGTCTGTCTGAAGGTAAAACACAAGGTAATATACATTCTTCAAAACAACTTATGGGCATGTTTCAGACACTCAATAAAGCATTAATAGACCCTAATTATACAAATTATAGGCTAAAAGTATCATTAACTAACTAGAGATGCATTTCTGCAAGAAATGCGAGTGCGATTCCCCCGCAGTGCGCAAAAAAGACGAGTGTGGCTCATGATGGATGGATGGATGGATGTGTGATGTGAGTGAGTCTGAGCTATGAAACGAAGTTTGGTGGCCATCTGATGAAGCGCGACTAAACAGGAAGACCTTGATTCCAAACTCCATGCATTTCTATGGGACCGGAAATGCATAGCCGTCAACGGGAGAAAAAAAGATGGACGAAAAGAAAGAAAAAGGCTATAGCGTGTCATAGCTGATTTCATGCATGTGCAGGGTGAGTTGTCCTCAACTTTGGTGGCTCTCTGAATCATTAGAATGCCCTTGATGTCCTCATAGCGTTAGCATGGATGCTAGTCAACCACATGTTGCGTGTTTGCTAATTCTATGCTAAAAAAAACGTGGTTACTTCCGATCCTGTTGCTCATTTTTGAATGTGTGTTTTCTTAGACTTAGAAAGTGATGATAAAAAAAACAACAGTAAAGTTTTATTATATTAATTCAGGTTTGTTAAGTTCATTAAGTACATTTATGTTCTAAATGGCAAAGTCCAAACAACAGTGTTACATTTTCCCAGGGCTTTGCAGTTACGTTTATGATTGAAATGCCTCAAGGTCTGTGGGGATTAGTGTATCCGCTCGTACCTGTCAGGCATGATCCAGACACGATGGTGTTTGTGCGTGTGCGTGTGTGAGTGTGTATCCCATCTCACTGCTTTCGTTGTTCTGGGCACAGACTCAAGACTGAACCACGTCAGCCGAATATTTTAGGTTTTGGGGGAGGGAGGGGTCACAGAACAGTTCAACTGAAAATGGTGGCGGATTTTCGTAACCCTGTGAACACTGTGTGTGCATGTGTGTGTGAGAGAAGGAGAGAGACCTGTCACCTTATTTTAAGGCTGGCGTAGTATGTGTGTGTGTGTCTGTGTGTGTGTGTGTGTGTGTGTGTGTAGTCTCAGTGGAATCATATGCCAAACAGGAACTGAGTGTTTAACGTCTCCTGTGCAGCGGACTTCCTGAAGCAGGAGGCCTCTGCCTGTGTGTATCTGGTGTGTGTGTGTGTGTGTGTTTGTGCGTGTACACACACACATGCTGAGGTGTGCGTGTGTGTGCAAAAATGCTGCCTCATACTTTACCTCTCCACAAACCTCTCTCTGACCTTTTTCTCACAAACACAAAAACATGTCGTGACAGATACACACAACACGACACACAGGTGGAAAGTGAAAGGTGTAGATACAGAAGGGTTTCTCAATCCTGCAAGACACATTTCAGCTTTACATGCTCAACATTTCTGACTTAAAACAACCTCAAACAAACCGTCACTGATGACGACAACAGCACCTTAGCACCTAGAGATAACACTTTCGAATCTTTTGAGTCGTTTGAGAGTGTTCAGTTAAACGATTCATTCAGTTTTACCCAACAATACACACTGATCATTATCACTTTTTTTGTTTATCTTATTATATGCGTGCATATCTGGTTTAGAAGAAATCACACTCACATCCAACATGCATACGAATACTACAGCATGTGAGTCATAACGAATGAACCACTGATTCAAATGAGTCGCCAAAAGGGACAGCACTGAATCATGGCCATGACTGATCAGGTCCGGTATACAGGCAGTTACAAACATGACTTAACATCCTAAAGATAAACATCAGAAAAACATAAACCCATGCAAGACTGGTTGAAATTATGAATTGTATCCCATCAGTAGTAACTGAGACAGAAGAATCACTCAGTGCATGGCCGTAATTGATACTGATTCAGTCACTATTGAGCAAAACAAAACAAAAATCATCACTACATAAGGACTAGATTTAATGGTCAGCCTCATTGACTCCTTACTCAAGTAGCAAAATTCAGTGAATCATGCTGAGACTTTCAACACTGAGCTCACCACTATGACTTTATGCACAAGATTGAAATAGAGAAATTGTGCACCAATGTAAGACTGATATATTTGGGCTGCAGTTGTCTTGGTGATGGAAACACTGAGATCCATTGATTTCTCTCTGTGTGTGTGTTTATATGGAGAAATCCAATCATTCTCTCTTTGACTGAGGTGAGTGGAGTATCTCGGTCATCTTGTACACCAGTACGAGCATAAATGGCAAAGGTTTCCCTAAACAAAAGTGAGTAGAAATCTTCTCTACAAATAAGTACACATACACACAGAGATATCCGAGTACCAAATGTGGCTCGCGGTACATTCAAGGGTTTTTTCATTGGCTATTTCATGACGTATCTTGATACAAAGCCAGGAGTAACGTAGCATGATCCAACTGAAGACCAATTAAATATCTACGGGAAGAACTCAGGAGGCGCTTTTATCATTCTTCCATAATGGGGAGCAATTTTTAAAAAAATGGGGAAAAAATGAATGGAAGAGCTTCATCCAAGACTGATTTTATGCTGCTGTGACTCTCATCCAGCCACATCTGGATGAAATGCAGCCCCAGCTAATGTCTTTAATTAACTTCACAAAGACTGAGCTCTGGCATTTCAGTGTCAGTGAAGATGAAGCTGTTGGATCCAGTACAGACAGATAGTGTGGTACAGGCATCAGTGTCGAATGAAAAACAGCTCTGTATTGTGTGTGTGGTGTTGGCCGAGGGTTTTGGAGGGAGGGTGGTGGGTCAGTGGTGATGGTGGTGGAGGGAAAGGGGTTCATATGTGAGGTGAAGTCTTGTTGCCTTTGTATCGTTTTTCTTGCAAGCTTGGTAGTATTCGCCACCATCTTTATTTTAATAAAATAAACAGGAGGGGTCACCTGGGGTATGGGGGTGGTGCTGGGGGGTTTGGGTATGGGGGCAGGGGTGATCTGGACCAAGAGATCAACTAGTCACATGTGAGAAGAGGAGAGTCTCTTTCGAAAGGTGTAGGGATCAGGGGAAGAAAGGAATGTGCGAATGAGGGAGAGAATGAAGACAGAGATAAAGAGAGTAATGGAAAGACAAGGTGGTGGTTAGGAAGTCACTGACTCAGGTCCAGCCTCATCCCTCCTTCCCTCCATCCAAGACAACAAGCCATCCTGCTCATCATGCCGCATCTTACAGGGTGATCCCGACTCCTGTTGATTCTGGTATCTCTTGCAAGCTTCTCTGAAAGTATCATTTTAACAGAAAATGTAGGAGGGATCACAGGGCATGGGTGGGCTGTTCTGACACTCATGCAGGTGATCAAACAATCACACACACAAGTAGCCTTGATGAGTGAGTCCTGATCGATTCAAAGGGCAAGGAGTGCGAAAGAGCAAAGGTTGGCGGTGGTGGTGGCTAGGAAGTCGCTGACTCAGACCCTCCCTCCTTCCCGCCACCAAAAAAGCGGTCCTGCCATCATGCCTCCTCTTTCAGGGTGAGCCCGACTCCCCCTGTGGCCTCCTTCCCTCCCTCTCGCTCTGTCTGAATGTCAATATTTCCACACCCGCTGGCTGCCTATTGAGGGGGAGGGAGCGTTTCACAGCCTCTTTTTCGGTCTCTAACAAAAACATCCTAAGGACCTGGCCTGCCCCAGGCTCCACTGCAGGAAATGGGGACAACGAGTTCGGTGTGAGAAAGAGAGGATGTTCCTTGCTAACAATATCAGAGGTAAGCCTCGTGATATGGAAATCTTCCAGAACAAAGTGAGTGACGCAAGGCTATGAGGGTAGTAAAATTGCAAATCATTACACCCCTGAAGCTATGAAGAAACTAGCTGCAGTGCCATCTGCCCTAGCTTTCATTAATCACCTCAGCCAGATGGGGTATTAGAGATTTTTTGCATATCTTCAGTAAGCATAGCTTAAAGGGGTATTGGGTGGGTGGGAGGAGTAACTTGGTCTCTTCACCTCCTGGATCTTTGCCTGAAGCTATTTTTGCAACCATTCGATCCCTTTGCTGTTGACTAGCACTGAAATTTTCGGTCATTTTCTATGGAAAGTGATTGATTCAGATACAGACCTCCCCCTTTGTTGGTTTATAAATAAAGCCACAGGCATTCATGAACAACCTATGAACAAATCCATGTTCAAGGTCACTAGCTTTCTATAGCATGTACATGTGTGTAAGTGCATGTGTAGTTGTGTGTTCGAAGGGCATGCAGTCCTTGACTTAGAGCTTCAGCATTCAATTCTCTCTCCAGTCAATAAGTTCAGACTGAGTCATGAACGGCCAATAGCGTTGCCCTCCAGGCTGAGGCTAATTTAATTCCAGGAATGGACACTTAAAGAAAGCGCCACAGAGGAACGCAAATGCATGTGCTCATTCTCATTACGACCTTACAGCCTCAGGGAAGAAGCTGATTCATTACAAGCCTTGGACAATACAATATGACAGGATAATACAACCGTGTGGTTCAAATGGACAATTTTTCCTAAATTGATCTGTTTGCTCTTGTGGTTTCAGATAAATGGAAATCAAATGATCATGCGCCATGTAATACCGATATGCCGACACCTATGCAAACACACCACTATCCCACCACTCCAGACCTACTCGAACTGACAAACGTACTCTAAGATGAGATGTCAAATGAGCACTAGGTTGACGCTTAAGTGAGCTTTCACGCAGAAGGTCTGAAAGGATTCATGTGGGGGCTTTGGAGACCGCTAACACATCCTCGGGTGAGAAATCTGCCATGTCGCCAGTTGCCACATATAGCCGTAACCATGGCAACGGCTACTCTGATGCTGAGGCTGCCATTAAAGATAAACATAAGGAACAATGCAAATCTCTACGTCGGTGTTGGGTGTAAGAAGAAAGAGGAACTGTGCATTACTCAAAGGAAATGACAAAAAAATGTATATCTTTCAGAAGAAGGGGAAAAAAATGCTTTGGATATTTTGGATACATGTGGTAGAATTGAACAGAGATCTGGTAAGCTTGCAATGCTCCGTGAAAATATTTTCTGTCAAATTCTCCTGTTTGTATTCTAGTCATCTTCTTTATATTTACATTCCCAGTTCCTTGTTGAGCTTTCTTTGCCCTTGCACGTTGGCCAAGTCCCCAGAGGCTCCTATAGCCCGTTTCCCATGGGAATCCATTCATCCTTTGGCTTTTCAGCACACAGCGGGGAACTGACAAGGCTCGCGACATCTTCAGCATGGCCACTTCCACAGCAAACAGTTTGGCAAGAAGCATGAGAGTCGTGCAAACTGGGGAATGGCTATTTTCCAACCACAGTTCTACATTCAGTTAGCCAGATGAAAATCATATGCTAAAGCTCTTCATTCGTGTTTTCTTATTATGCCTTTGGACAAGCTCCAGCAGCTTTTGTGCTTCGTTATGTGCCTGGCTGTGAAATAATTAACAAATAAATGAGTGTCAAACAGGGTGCAAGCAGCGCTCTTCACACTTTCTGCTGAATCAAACCTTATCTAACCAAAGAGCAAATAACAGCAGGAATGCAGGATCGATACATGGGGAAAAAACAGGCATCTGGCCAGATCGCTCATACAGCGAATGGAAAGAACAAGACTAAGCAAGCTTAGCTTAGCTGGACCGTAAATATGACCTGTGGGGAGATGCTGGCTATTTGAAACTAAAACCAATGAATTCATGTCTATAAATAAAAAAATTATTAAGAAAAAGCTACAAGATCACAAATAAACCAATCCACTACACCAATTTACCTTCTTATGAACTAGATGTAGAGAAAACTGCCATTCTAAATGCTCTGAAGCTAGTTTAGAAATGACACTTAGCTACAAGAATGTTATTCAACAAAGATTAGCTTAGCCACACTGACACTATCCCTTAGAGGAATGTAGCTAGCTAACTAGCAGCTGCACAGCAAAAAAAAAAAAATGCTAATGCTAACCAGTGGATGTTCTAGTGCTTACTGAGAAAAATGTGCTCCTTTTTTCTAAGAAAACATATTTATTGCTGAAGGAAGTGTGAAAATGTTAGTCTGCTTTGTCTTTCCTAAAAAAGGAACTGCTGTTCTTAGTGTGATTAATCAATAACATTTTTAGCGAAGCAATTAGCTGGAAAACACAGCTGACTAAAGTTAGTTATTGAACGAACAAGTCTACTAACAGGTAAAGCAGAATATTAACAACAGTGGTTCGAAACAAGATCTTCCCAGCTAGAAAATGCAATGTCATTGAGGAGTAATTTGGTTAACTTTGGCTAACGTTGGCTAAAGGGACCAATCATTAGTCAGATATAGACATGAACTATTCTCGGCTAGACCACAGAGAACAAAAAACCAGAAGCAACAAAAAGGATGCCGTTTATTTAAAGGATTTAAAGGATTTAGTGAACAAATCTAAAGGAAGTATGAGAAAAGGCAGAGCGATAATGGCGGTCTTTTAATACAGAACTACAAAGGATGAACAACTTTGTGGCCAGAACCTCAGTCACGATGTCATGATGGGGCCAAAGCGGTGAATAGAAATGATTTGAATAGACATTCAATAGATATTTCAGGCTTTTTTTTTAAATGACTGGAGATAGACTTTTCTTGAAGGAACAGAGCACAAATGGACAGTGAATAAAAACCCGTCAGAATGAAGGGTTAATGAGTTAATGGATGATCATTAACCCTGTAGACGTGTGGATTCTGAGGGATCTGCTGCGGGTTCATATTTTCATTTCAAACACTCAGTGCAGAGTCACTGTGTCTGGCTTACTTGATGAAAACTGAAGCTACAAATCTCTAGATAGCTGCGTAACCACTTGTGGCAAGTTTTCTCATGTAAAAGCAGCATCAGGATGTATTCGGAAGTTCCAGGAAATCTTCTGCTTTCTCTCCATTTTCATTAGTTCACTTGCTATGATCAAATATAGACTCAAAGTGGGCTGTGCGCCTCTGCCCCATTTCTCCTTAACCTGCTTTTACGTCCTCGTGTACCCAGAGACAGAATGCAAGCAGTCACACGCACACACACACGCTGTGCGTGATGTCCTTTTCAAGGACATATCCAGAGGCAAATGAACCTCAGACTCCGAAGCGAGCTCAGAAGAGCTTCAAATACTCCAGCGTATTGCAGTTTTCCATTCAAAGCCACTCATAACTAGCGTTATGGGCAAAACGTAATAATGAAATTCCATTTTCCTACAACTGGTGAAGGTTTCATGTGACACGAATAAATAACGGCTTTATTTTTTGGACGATTTCTGTACCGAATGCCTTCAACTCTTACTTCTAGAGCTGGACACATACATACTTGGACACTAACATTCCGCACTAAGCAGAACGCACAGTACGTCATATCTTGGCCTTTTTAAAAAAAAAAAAGAAAGAAAAAAAAAAAAAAGTCTGCACTGAAGTGCAGAAGAACAGAATTGGCATGACTACGCCACCACTCATCTATTTTAGCTTCGGGACCTGCTATAGACATCTGATGTGCATCAACTCGCAGCTATTGCGATGCATGACTCATCTCATCACACTGTGCTTTATTTACCTCCTGGAAAAGACTCTGCAGCTGGACGGAAACATGACACTGCGGCTTGGCTGACACGCAGCCATCTTAGGGCTCTGGCGTGGCCTCGTCAGCCGAGCTGAAACGGCATAACACGGCCATATCTGTTTGCTGGGCTTTAACGACGCCCGCCACTCAGGCTAGCCAAAACTGGCCAGGCCATGCTAACACGGCTAATCACACGCACAGCAGCATGCAGGGTTAATAGGTCAAAGTGGGGACGCACACTTGCCTCTTGCTCGCCTTATTCAGGCTCGTTCTCGCTTTGCTTTGCTATGATCCTGTCTGCTGTGAACGCTGGACTGTGTAGGAGGGGAGCAAGGGACTGAGAGAAAGACAGACAGAGAGAAAGAGAGAGAGAGAGACAGATAGAGAGCGAGAGAGTGCTGGCAGTCCCCTCGTCCCCTCCCATGCCCTCTGCATGGCTGGTGTGTGTTAAAATAAATGGGTGCCTCCCCTTTACACACATCAGACATTACCTTATACAAGACTCACTAGGGAGCAGACCACCTCTCTCTCTCTCTCTCTTTCTGTCCATTCCTCTCTGACCCCAGCTTTCCCAACTCCACCCCTTCCCTCCATCTGACACTCTCTTGCTCGGTCTTGTGGAATGCAGAGTACACATGAACTCACATGACTCGACAGATCCGGAGGTCTGTAGGGGGATACGGCTCACCTCCGTCCTTCCCAGATAGAACGGAGAGACAAACATAAAGAGGAAGATAGATCGAGAGAAGTAGAGGGGGCTCTGGAGCACTGGCTCAGTGTTAGCTCGAATTACGCGCCTGTCAGGTCTGACGGATTTGGCTGCGAATAAAAGAAAATAAAAGAAAGCGGGCATCCACGAGGGCTCGATAAACGAGGGACCCCTTACACAGGGACCCCTCAGCACCCCACAGTCACACAGGGACCCCTGTGCACCTCGCCTTTTGTTTTCCCAGCCGTTCAAATGCCGAGCACGAACGAGTCACATTCCAGAAACGCATTCCTTGAGTTTTCCCAACGGGACGAGAACGACGAGTGAAAGAGAGAAGGAAAAACAGGAGAGAATTAATGACCAAACGGAGGCCAAGATCTGAGTGGGAATCCCTTGTCTTTCTCTCGACTTCCTCCCTCTTGGGTTTCACACACACCTCGCCAGCCAATTCATACAGGACGGATCACATTAGTGAGCGCAGTCGGAAGATCGCAGGTGGAAGAGTCGGAAAGTATCCGACCATTCATTTTTATCCCTAGCTAAAGCAAAAACTCTCACTGTTTTTAGGCTGTTTCATGAGTGCAGCCAGGACCACATTAAACCACACTACTAATTACATTTCCAGCTTTAATCCTCTTTTAGGCTACACTGTTATTGTAAATAAATGATGCGATGTCTAACATTGGCGTCTGGGAGGTTTGAAAAACGTGTCTGGATTGGCCTCTTTGGGATGCCGTGCCCTGCCGAATCGACCGTAAAACTATCTGAGTGGGGTCTCTCAGAGCCTTGTACACACCTTTCCGCTTCATACAAAGTAATAAAAGTGTTAACGGTCCATTAAAGCAAAAGAAAAAACCCATCTCGGAACAGTCTTATGCAGCTGACTGCAGAATTGCCATTATCAGATTGATAAAATACATTTAGCCAGCTTTCTTTTAGCGTCTGCTTCACAGAGGCGGTTAGGGAACATAGTAATCGACTAGTCTAGGCAACCCCTAGTGTGTGTGAATGTCTGCGGCTCCAGATTTATACACAATCGAGTGCACATAGCGATGATGATGCCCCATTCCTGCACTACGTATCTCCTTTAAATATTTCCTCGCTGTTTTCCAGATGTTCAGCCAGCTTCTCTGAGTTGTGTACTCACGTTCCACCAGCCCATCTGGCCCCAGTCTGGCGCTACAGCTACAGATGTCTTGGAAACACCAGCCTGGCCTGCAGACACGGACTGGTTACACGGAAGGAGGGCTTTTCTGACCTTAAAGAGCCACTTCCTACTTCAAGACCACGTCTCAAGTGTGACATATGGAAGTGGAATCAGCCCAGAGGGAGCTAAAGTGAATGATGCAGCGGCACTTTAGTCTTTTCATCCGTCCAGAGTGCACTCGCGTCTTCATCTCTCTTCACCAGATCAGCTTCCAAAGCGTTAAAATGCTCACACTGTCTTCATCGTTGATCTCTAACTAGCTGAACTCTACACGAGAATACAACGCTACCCAACAAATTAGCACCGGAATCATGAAACACATCATAAATATTTCACAAATAGGTGTTAAAAATAGCCGGCGTTTGTAAATACGGAACCAAAAGGCTGATTTTACTGCCTGTTACATTCCTCCGGTCTTTTAATTGAATTCATCAAAATGAATACAGTTTGTGCTGGGCTGAGCTACATAAGACATACACGAACATAAAGGCTAATGGAGATGGTCTGCATTGCACAGCGAACAGAGGAGAGATCTCGGAGCCGGGAAAAACGAGGAGGTTACCCGAGAGCGTCCAGAAATATTCTCTGTTCTCACCTGACAAAAGACCAAAACGGCAGGAGGCGATACATGATACAGCAGGGTCAAAAATAGACAGCTCTCTCTCTCTCTTTTTTTTCTCTCTCCTCTCCACCCCTCCCTCTCTCTCTCTCGGCAGTTTTTTTTAATCTACGATACGCTAGCTCCTGTTACGGCCCGCGAGGTCGAAGGCAACGGCGAGTGGAACCAAAACACACCCAGAGCTGAAGACGTATCATGTCCTGCTCTTTTCTCACAGGGCAGACACGAATAATAGCACCCAACAAATGCAGAGTTCTGAAATCACAAAGTGACTTGTCATGTTACACACTTTGCGGTAAAATATTACCGTCTGCTCCTGGGGATGATAACTGGATGATATACTGAAGAGAGCTATTTGAACAAGGAAAGGTATTTTTTCTTCAGCGTTTTGGTGTCCTGTCCATCATAAAAGCTGTCACGAAAACAAAGCTTTTTTGAAAACATCCTCCATGTGTAACTATTGGGGTGGACGTATTTAAATTGCTGAGACATTTTTGAAAACGCCGTCTGTCTGGCCAGGGCCTCCGTGTTCCTGGTGTTCTGTTTCAGCAGGATATGATGTGATGAAACACACGTCCGTGTTCCTCTCTGTCTCTTTCTAAGCCTTTAAAGACTGACTTGTTCCGAGTGTGCAACACGACCCGATGTTTTTTTAGGTCTAACGCTCTTAAATCATTACGTCATCTCGGACAGGGAAACCCTCGGGGCTGGAGGAATCCTTTACTGGTGAACTTTCTTGGATCAATGGTATCCAAGCGGGAAGAATGGAGCAAAGAGGCCTTGAATGGCCCTCATTGTATTAGTGAGGCAGAAGCAGAAGTCTGGAGCGAAGCGCGGAGGTCTGAATCACACTCCGGAGGTGGTCTTAACGCGTCATTCGCATTCAAGGCCTTCTGAGTCACCGACTCGAACGCCCCACTGTTTTTGTGGGGAAAATGAGAACCAGGTTGACCCTGAGAGCTCTCTTTGCACCTCTGTGACTCGGAGGGTTCTCAGCCACGCCGTCACGCAGCGCAAATCGCTTTTTCCACTAGCTGCTCGATTTAATGCAAACCATCTGCAGTTCCAGCGTGAGCGACGCGCTGAAAATGGCATTCATCAACGATAACAAGCAGGCACGTTATTCTGAAGGTTACGTGGCGACTCGAGGTTCTGAGGGAATCTGAAACGAAAACAAAGTCAGCGAGTGACTCTGCTGCTTTTCTTGCCGTACAATCTGCTCATTCAAAAGAATTCCTGCGGAGTGACGGGGGGAAATTCGCCCACTCGGACTTATAAGTGCATGCAACATGCCGCACCGCGACGTCCACAATGACCTCTTTCATGAAGCTCCCCCCACACATACACTCCAGGGGCATGCTGGGAGATAGACCGAAGGACAGCTCACACGCCGCACACGCATGCCGTGTCACTTCGACTTCACGTAGTCACGTGTTTTTGAGTGACCCTGTGCATGTGGTACTACTTACAGCTCGGCTGCCCAACCCAGGTGCACATGTAAAAGCTTGAGAAAAAAAACAAAACAATTATGAAACAAAAGTTACTCTATGCTTCGAGACGTCTGTGTGAAATTCTAGCCATCTGCAAAAATCATTTGGAAAAACTACATACATCACTACGTGCACACACACACACACACACACACGGCAAATCAAGCCTTGACATTTAAGGTAAGACACTACATGTGAAAAACTATAGCTGTCACAGGGAACCGCTGCGAGCGGATCGCTGATATTCTTAGAAAACATTTATTTCAGGATGAGGCTTCGTCTTAATAAAGAAGCATACATTTGCACCAAAAATCCAGCATTTTGAAGATTTTTAGAATAAAAAAAAGTGGTACCCTTTAGGAACCTTTGTTTCTTTATTGTTTAATTAAGAATATACCATCTAAACGAGCCTAAAATCTAACATTCACCCAATAATAACGGACATTTGGGTCAATTCCACTGTAATATCCTTCTAAACGAACGAGTAAAATTTCATGGACTTTCTATAAAATGAGATTTTTGGTTCGAAATATATTATGGATTAAAAATATAACATGGTGTAATGTTTAGTGGACTTCAAAAGGTTTATAAAAGAAAACTGAGTGCATAGCTATAGTATAATCACGCTTGTGGGCGGAGCCTAAAGCTTTTATTACGGCTGCTGCGGTTCAGATAATACAGTAATCCAGAGTGGACAAAAACAAAAATAAGATGATATTTAAAGAGAGGACGACACCTTTAGCACTATTTATCGGTAATATTAGTGCTTCTTAGAAAGGATTTCAAATTCTGAAATATATTAAACCAAACAAAGTAAATGAATATGAATATTGCGGCTTCTGCACCATCTCTAGCCCCCTGCAGAAACGTAAGCGCCTGTGTGATACTGCTTTGCACCAAATTTGCAGGTTTCCTCCTGTCTCATGCGTCGTGTTTTTAGAAGACGCTCTCACGGATTTGATGTAAAACGGATCATGGGGTTTTTTTACTCATTAAAGCAAAAAAAAAAACAACAACAACAACACAACAACAACAAAAAAAAAAAAAAAAAAAAGGTGGCGGGGCCGTAAGAAATACTAAGAAACTCTGAACTTCGTGTAAATATTTCAGAGATTCTATTTTATTAAACATTTCTCAAAAGCTTTACTCTTACATATCACCTTCCTGAACAGCACGCAGCAAAATGTTGGTAATTATGTGAAAACATACCAAAGCCTGGGTTTTTTTTTTGTCTTTTTTTTTCTAAATAACTGCTTTTTTTTGTCTGCTGTAGGTACGGCGGTGTCTTGTTCCATGGTTAGTCAGACTAAGCGGTCTGACCTGCCTATACACTCGAAGGAAGCGTTTGCTTTCTAGTGGAGTAACTTTTCACAGCATTAAACATGCACGCTGAAAGAGGAGCTCGGAGCGGCTGAGGTCTAAGGGCCAAGGCTAGCAATCGGGATCGTTCCTGCATTTACATTTAGTCGTGTAACGGATGCTTTTATCCGAGCCGACTTACAAAGGAGTCTGAATCCAGTCCAAGCATGAAGGGTTGAAGATTAAGCGTCTAACGGTGCTGGCATTTCAAGCCTAGCTGCTAAACATAAAAAAAAAATGCTAAAGCCCTGAGCTGTCGCTAAGCTGCTAGCATGGTGGTGAGCTAGCAAGAAGACTGGCGCTGAGGTTACAAATGAATTCTTGCTGGAGGTACGGAAATAATCGATAAAACTCGGACGTAGTCGTTAGCGTCGACATTTAAAAATCTCCAAAAAAAAAATCTGTTGTTAATCAAATACTGATATATTATTCATATTGATCAGATAATGTGTTCTAAACAGATACAAGTGCAGATATGAATTATATTAGTGTCTGTATTGGACGTTTTTTTTTAGCGCGTATGTAAACGACGCATTTACAGCACTGCGTTTCGTTCGTTCGTCCTTAGTAACCGCCTGGTCAGGATCCTAGCGGTTTCACGATTAGGCTACGAGTTTGTTTATATTCTGGGAAATACGACCATGTAAATTTGTCGCGGACAAAAGTAGTAACGCACGCCTCTATTCCCACCCCCCAAAAACAAAACAAACAAACAAACAAATAAATAAACAAAACATTATCCTTCATGCTTCAGTCTAACACAGCTGGTCTTTGGGGCCCTGTAACAGATCGCTTAGGATGACTTTACACGCACATGGTGCATGTGAGAGCGTTTTTCTCGGATTTCACACAGCGTACTGAAGAGCGCTTGCGCCGAAGAAAACCATCCAGGGATATAAAGGAGTTGCAAATAAACCAAAGAATTTCATATTTGTCCTGCCACTCCAGCGTCATCGGGCTGTACGCTAATCGCGCTATAAATTCATCAAGCTGTCCCGCTACTTTGTTCCGTTGCGTAGTTCAGTTACCCCAGAGGTTAATATTTATTTGGACGGTTGATATTGTAGCACCTGCAGAGGAAGTCGTGAAAAGGAAGCCTTATTTCCTGTGAAAAAACGTCTTTTGTATACATTTCTTGTGCAAAAAACGTCTCGGTTGTCAGCTCACGCACACACACCAGCCTCAGAACGTGACACGTCTTTGGCCGAGACGGGCTTCTCTGCTCGATGGAGGTCTGTTCGCGATAACTCCACTCGAGGTCTTTGTTCTCGGCTTTCCGCGCCGCTCGTGGCACAAGGTCACGCGGCTCCCGTTAAAGATTTACCCGTCGCTGGGAGAAGCGACGCTGTTCGGCTTAATCCGATCTGCCTTTTAGTGTTCTTCAGGCCTACCTGCTGCGGGACGAGCTGCTAAAGTCGAGCGCCTGTGCCCTGAGAAGACAAAGGCCGCGTTTCTCAGGTGTCTCAGCGTCTCTAGCAAACACGCTTGAAAGCTGAGGTTTTCTCAGACATCAGATGTTAGCTGTAGTCAATTACCAAAATGTCTAAATTGAAAAGATTTGGAAAAAACGTAAAAGGAACATATTGAAAGTGAAAGTAAAAATCTGTTCATTTGTTCAAGCGAATGAACATTCATACCCTTACATATTATTACATCCTCTCATTTCATATAATTGCACAACATTCCTGAGGATGTTAAAGTGTCCAAGTGCCATCTTTGTCACTCTTAGACATGTAAACGTGAAAACAAATAAGTATCCGAACACATTTATGGAAGCAAAAAACAAAGAATCCTTTCATTACAGATCAATAAAAGTACACTCATGAACTCACAGAACTGACAGATGTTCGTTCCACCGAGTCTCTGCTCTGTACGGCGCTCACGCTCACGCTCGCCGCTCCACAAACACTAACACATGTGGAGATGCGCCTCAGTGTGTGTGTGTGTGTGACTCATGCTAAGCTCAGAGTGAGCTCCGCTCCGGCTCATGACTGGCAGCTACCTGGTGCGACTGGGTGCTCATTCCATCAATAGACCTTAATCATATTTCCTGTCGTGTTCATTAACCACGTTGAGGCTCACGATCGAATCGCTGACAGATCACGTGGGTCGCTATGAGCCTTTATGAAACCCAAATCCTAATTAGTGTTGATGTTCACGATTTTTTTTGCATATCGTTTCCATAGCAACAACCATTACAGGAACATGGACAGCGCACAACGTTTGGAGATTTCCGTAAGGAAGGAGTCTCCAGTGTCAGCGCTTTCTAACGAATCAGACACGGGAACGTCTTCGGGACTTTCGCGGGTTTCTGGGTGACGTGACGATCCTTTTTGTGTTATGATCTGTTTTCTACACTATAAATGCGTAAACAAGTGCAAAATGTCATTATCGCTGACAAATTGTCACAGAAGAGGAATAAAATACTCCAGGACGTGCTGGGAAAGGAAAATAATCAACACCTCAAGAGATAATTCAGGGCTGCAGATGTTAATTTATAAGAAAACACTAAAAATGATCCTTATTATTTTATAACTCAAGAGGGTAAGTGTTAGCACTGTGGAAAGCCAGATATACTTACACAGTATTACACATGGATAATTTGACATAAGGACCCAAAACTGACACACCCACACACACATACACACACGTAAACACAAAGAGGTTATCGTTCGTGCCCTGACAGATGAGCGCTATTTGCCCTGGGAAAACAGAGGTGAAAAGGGTTGCCATATAGTGAGACCTTCGTTGTCTGCATGTGTGCATAAATATTAGCTAACAAATAAACCCTGGGTGACATCAACGACCTTCATACAGTGGCAAAAAATAAATAAATCTAAGTGCATATCATCAACCTGCACAAATCTCATCTTCCACAGAAACAATTTTGGACCTGAACAGATGATGTGACTGTAATCCGGATACCGAGATATGCAACATGAAGCAGGCTACTGAGCAGTTATTATCAAAGCAAAAAGGTTAAAATAGGACAAATAAACTATATAGAAACAACACAGATAGATAAATTTTATTAATAATTTGATTCACTGGAGTCTACTTGTTGCTTAAATTCAATATAAAAAAAGACTCGGGTTCAAGTTCCTTCTCATTTCAGGAAACATTTCTAAAAACTGTATAGAATATAACAACAGTATTTTATAACATAAATATAAATGACAGCAGTAGTAGTGTTACTATGCAAGCTATTATTTACAAAGCTAGTAACTGTAGTAAAATTACAATTACAATTAGCTAACTATCTATAAACTTTTACTGTTAAAGTTACTGTTTAAAAAGCTTACTATCTCATAAGTTTACTATTAAAGTTACTATCCAGTAAGCTTACTTTTTACAAAGCTGGCTATCTAGAAAGCTTACAATTAATGTTACTATTTACAAAACTATCTATATATTACTGGTTACTTTTATGACCACAGCTAACTATACAGTAAGGGCAAAATTATGGTTACAGGTTAGAAAAGCTATTTATTGAGCTGGGTTATTATTAAAGATGTTATTTACAAAACTAGTAAGGTTACTATTATAGTTACTGTTTACAAAGGTTACTATCTCTTAAGTTTACAGTTAAGCTCACTAAACCTGTAAGTTTATTAATAAGGTTACTATTAAAGTTACTATTTACAAAACTAACTATATATTAATGGTTACTTTTAAGATTACTGTTTACAAAGGTAACTATATAGTAAGGGTAAAATTAGAAGTACTAATAAAAAAAAAAACTATCTAGCTGGGTTTTTAAATATTAACAAAACAATTTTTTTTTTTTTAACAAAACTATTTGGTTAAAAATATTTACAAAACTAAATCTATTAAGGTTACTATTAAAGTTATTAATTACGAAGCACACTACCCAGTAAGAGTAGAATAAGGACTACTATTAAGATTAGTATTTACAAAGCTGGGTATCTATTAAGTTTATAATTAAGGTTACTATTTATAAAAGTTAACTATCTAATAAGTTTCCTAAAAATGTTACTATTAACAAAGCTAACTATTTATTAATGCTTACTTTTAAGATTACTGTTTACAAAGCTAACTATATAGTAAGGGTAAAATGAAGGTTACTATTTAGAAAAGCTAGCTATCTAATCAATTTACTATTAAAGCTACTATTTACAAAGGTTTCTTTTATATATTTATGGCTACTTTGAACTATTTACAAACCTAACTATATAGTAAGGTTGCAATTAAGGTTAATATTAAGAAAGCTAACTGGCTAGCTGTGTTACTATTACGGATGTTATTTAAAAACATATCTATCCATTAAGGTTACTATTTGAGTTAGTAGCTATTTACAAAGCTAATGAGCTAGTAAGGTTACTGTTTACTAAGCTAACTGTCTGGTAAAGTTGTTACGAGTGTCCTAGTTAATTGGCTTTTATTTCTGTGACTTTCTAAACTGTCATTCTAAAAGGACGTTAGCATCAGGGCTAATCTACAGGATAGATTACAGGCAGATGCTATCGCTTACTATGATAGTCTAGACAGGTTTAGACAGTAAATAAACACTTTTCCACATCGCCACACACACACACACACACACACACACACACACACACACACACACACACAGATGAGGCAAAGCAACATTCCATACTAGCCTGTGACAGAGAATTCAGAGAAATCATGTTTAACACTTTACATTTCCCAAGAAAGCAAAGCATCATGAAGTAGCCTTTCCTTCAACCTCGCAACTTTTCCATTTGTATTTACAGTTGCTTTTTTTTTTTCTTTCTTCACAGTATGGAGAGAAAAAAAAAACAAAACATAAAAGATGCAACTAATGAGCACAAACCACAGTTGTCTGGTCGTGTTGGCAAGCAAATGAAAACAGGATGCTGTTAGCTTTAAGAATCCTCTTCTCTTTGTTTGCTTTGTTAAGCCTCAGTGTAGATTCAAACATGGACACACACACACACACACACGCGCGCGCACACACACACACTCACACACACACACACACCATGTATTTAACTTTTCTTTTTTAGACCCAAACTATATAAGGTCTTGCTTTCCTTTCCTTTTTACTTTTGCTAAAGAGATTTATTTATGTTTTCCGGTCCTCTTCCACAACATTAATTTGCTCATGATTACAGAATGACACTTTGCACTTCATTTTTTTACGCATTTGGAGTTACTATTAACGTTTAACGTGAACCATATGAGCTCCTGAGTGCCTCTTCTGAAGTTAACCAGATAAAAATATTGCATCTCGTCAAGCATAAACTCGAGTCCTTCTGAACGAGCCGTTACTATAGAAACAATAACGTATTAGAAGAAACTGATTGCCTTAGAGAAGTATGATGTATTAGGATCTGCAGCTGTCAGTCAAAATCACACAGATTTTATTAGCATGTTAAATATCATAGTATACTGTAACTGAAAATGTCTAGTAAGCGTATATATATATAATATATATAAATATATATGTATATAAACCTATATCTATAACAGCAACTGCACAAAACACACTCTGTGCACAACACCAGCGATAGCAAACACACATGTGCAAACCTGGAACGCAGCCATGTAACTTACTGTAGTCAATCAGGAAGTGGTCATGAAGCTCCACGCCCACCTCTCACCCCTCCACCCCGCTCCCCAACCCTGTGCCACCTGCGCAAGTCCCACAGGATGCACACACACACACACACACACGCACACACACACAGTGCACAATCATCAACCCACCCACATTCAAACAAACACACAACCGCCCCGCAGACACACACCTACACCTCCAGCTGCAAGACTAAAACCGCATCATGCGCTTGTTTTTGTTCATCGCCTCAGAAATCACTAGTTTACCCAAACGCTGAGGAAACTGTCAGCGCATTCTTCTACACTCCCCAGCTCAGAGGAACATGCACTCGAAACAAACAAAGCACCCAATAAGGCTTCACGTTAAGGTATAAAGTAAAACAGCAACACGTTTGACGTGAGTGAGTGAGTGTTTGTGTTATGACAGTTACTAAGCGTAATAAATGTTTAGGTCATAAAGAGCTTACATAGGCGATGATACGTCATGTTAAAAAATATCACGTGTCAGAGAATATATACATAACGGTCATTACACGGTCATAAGTATCCATAGCAACAGAAGCTGCGACACTATTGTTCAATTTTTTCCTATTAACCACAGTCATATCAATACAGTTATTATTACCTCTGACATTCGCAGTGTTCTAACAAAGCTCAGAAAGCGTCATAACACAACCTTATCTCATCAAGACGTACTCTGGTTGTGTTCTGACGCTTTTTTGAGCTGTCGTACGACTAACTTTGTGACTCAGCTGTCGACATCGAAATTGACGAAAGCTATCTTTTTTTTTCTTGCCTTTGTGAATGTTTATGTGGGCTTATGTCGCTTGTGTAGGTGTCACGCAGCCCTACGAACACAATCTGACGCTAAGTGAAGCGTTACTAATACTGACACATTCAGTGACAAATACAGGATGACAAAGGGGGGGATTTCATGAGCCTGATTAACCATGCGAGTTGACATAACATAAAACACCAAACAGGAGTTTAGTTTTCTTTAGACGGTGTTGTGACACATTATGCTCGAATGTCAAGGCAACATATTGGTAATGATGCATCATATAATTAAAAAAAAGAAAAAAAGAGAAGAAGAAAAAAAAAAAAAAAAGATCAATTTGCCACTGCGGTATCATGACATGGTTATAATAATCCTTAAGCAGAAACACGGAACTTCAAACAATTACAGGCTGAAAGGAAGCCGTTCGTCTAAAGAGCTGTGATTTGCTTATTTTGACATTTATTCTGGATAAGCGATTATTATTCACCCATGATTATTCATCGTCATGTCTTGGACTACACAGACGGCAAACAGGCGCAGTGGGAATGTTCGTTTTAGTCGCTCATTAAACATTTCTCCCATCAGGAATCTCTTTCTGTTACCACATCTCTTTCCATCCTCCCGCTCCGTCTCGCTGAAGCTATGATCTCATCCTCTTCCCAGGAATCCGCTGATTGTTTTAAATACCTTCCACTGTGGCGCTGGACTGGACTGAGTGAGTGAGTGAGTGTGCAGCTCATTCCCAAGTGCCTCAGGAATGAAAGAGGGAGAGGAGAGGGGAAAAGGAGGGGGACAGGAAAACAACCTTCAGCAAAGGGAACGTCACGTCGTCGTTTCTCGGGCATGACCGCGAGCCGGTTCGCTCGGGCTTGCTCTGAATTAGCCGGGAGCTTTAATCCGGTCCAGAGAGAAAGGAAAAGACGGATCGGGGGGGGACGGGGGGGGGACGACAATCCGCACAGTCAGGCCAAGTTATTGTTGGCTGCAGGCCGGAGAATTCGATGATGAAATGAGCCACCAAGGTACATGAGCTTGTGGAATTTTTTGTTCTGGTCTTTCCCAGCTCGAGGATTTAACCCTCCTCATATTCTGATCCATAATAAACATTATGTATGGCAATAAATGCACATATTATATCTGTTGGCTGATAGGATTTCTTCTTACACTTTCTTCCTTTCAAAGTGGACTGGACATCATTTCCAGAATAAGTCCACGAAAATGATAACTTTTGTTTTATTATTATTCTTTTTTGGAAGGTATTTATTTAAGTTCATCAAACATCTCGATGAGGTCATAAAAACGTTTTTAAAAAAAAGTTGTTTTTTTGTTACATTTCGGGTTTACTTTAAAACGAGCCGAACGCACGCAACGCCTTTTTATTTTCAGCCTTCGAATTGTAAAATGGTTTTCGTTTTCATTATCGGTAAACGTTTAAATGGATGGGTCTGACTCAAAAAGAACATTAGTGTCAAGTGAAAGTGGGGTTTGGGTGGAGATATTGAGTGCATATTTGTGGTATGTTCAACCGGATAAACCTCAACAGGGGTGAAAGCGTGATTCATTCAGAGCAAGGAAACAAAAGCGCTTGCATAAAATTCCCTAAGAGCTGTCCGAAAAAGCCGTCTCTAATTAACGGCGGGAAAAAACCCTGGCACCCGAGCTTTACTGGCTCGTTATCACTTGGGACAACGTTAAACAGGATTTTGACTGAGAGGTTGTATTGTTTTTTTCTCCTGAACATGCACTGCAGTCTGTTTATTTCCTGTCTGTGTGTGTGAGAGTGTGTGTGAGCGCTTCAGTGCCCTGTGCAGTGCAGTGTGTATGTTATATTTAGAGGGAACCCGGTATTACACAGCCAAGCTGCATATGAGTCATTTGTGCCAACACGGACCAGTGACACCACTGCTTCCCCCAAAGATTTCCTCAGAAACTGTGTGTGTGTGTGTGTGTGTGTGTGTTTGCATGGGTGTATTTGTGCATCTGTTTACGTCTGCTTGTTTATGTGGAGTCAGTGATACATAGTATAAAGGATGGGTGTGAGTAAGAAAAACTGACCGTGTGGGTTAATGTGTGTGTGCGTGTGTGTGTGTTTGTATCTGGGATAGCCCCAGGCTATGTCTGGCCCATATTTCGTCCTACTGTCTCCACTATAAGTGTCTGGGTCTGCTTAGCTCAGCTTGTGTGTGCTTCTTGGAGTGAGCAGAACTGATACCGAGGCTGTATGGTACACAATCTGACCTAGAGTAACACTAGAGTACACCCAGGGTAAGCCTGGGGTAAACACGATTTCCAAAAATCGTAAGAGAAAACTTAATAAAGGTAGGGTAGGGTAACAAAAAGTACAGTACAGTACAACACTGTATAACAATACACTAGTATAGTGCACAGTATAATAATCTGCAATATGCAGCACTGTATTTTACAGTATAGTGCATTACGCTACAGTGATCACTGTACACTACAATACAGCAGGTTATAGTATAGTACAGTACGGCACCCTACAGTAATGCAGAGTATACTGTACTACGACACAGCCGTATAAAGGAGTGTACACTTCAGTGAAGTATACTACGCTACCGCGTCATACAGTACAGCACAGTGCACTTCAGTGACGTATACTACGCTACCGCGTCATACAGTACAGCACAGTGCACTTCAGTGACGTATACTACGCTACCGTGTCATACAGTCCAGCACAGTGAAGTTCAGTGAAGTATACTACGCTACCACGTCATACAGTCCAGCACAGTGCACTTCAGTGAAGTATACTACGCTACCGCGTCATACAGTCCAGCACAGTGCACTTCAGTGAAG
>JAQMYM010000012.1:24864588-24879417 GCA_030014255.1 Parauchenoglanis ngamensis
ATAGAGAGAGAGAGAGAGAGAGAGCTAGAAAGAGAGAGAGAGAGAGAGTGCAATAGAGAGAGAGAGAGAGAGAGAGAGAAAGAGAGAGAGAGAGATCAATAGAGCGAGAGAGAGAGAGAGAGAGAGAGGGAGGGAGAGAGAGCAATAGAGCGAGAGAGAGAGAGCGAGAAAGAGAGCGAGATAGAGAGAGTCAATGTATGAAAACAGCAGCTGTCACTGAAACTGCTCTCTCAAGCTCTAACAGAAAGCACCAAACAACACACACACACACGCACACGCGCACACACGCGCGCACACACACACGTGCACACACACACGCACATGCGCACACACACATGCAAACACACGCGCACACACACGCACACACACACGCGCACGCATGCGCACACACACATGCACACACGCGCGCACACACACACACACGTGCACACACACATGCACACACACACACATGCACACACACACACACACGCCCACACACCCTCACACAGACACACACGCGCGTACACACCCACGCACGCACACACAAACACAAACACACACACCCACACACACCCACACACGTTCACACAAACACTTTTCGATTCTAAAATAAAAGCTCCCGTCATTATCAAAAAAATATCTGAAATCCACAAACTGCTGCGTCACTAAAAAATGTGGATTTTACAGAACAGCTATGAAGCATTTTTTTTTAACTTTCCGAGCAATTTGTCAAAATGTATCTGATTCACGGGCCACAGAAAATAAGACCCAACTCTAGTGCTGCGTAAGTGCAAAAGTAAGTGCCCCCCAACCCTGTTCCAGCTTTATGGTTTTTAAAAGATCTCCTTTTTCTCCCAATAATATATATGACACTTTGGTTTAATGCCAGCAGCATCGAAAAGAATCCAATTTTGCTACGATTCACCACATGGTTTTTTTTAGGTAAAATGCTTTATTTATTTATTTAATTCGCTAGTTAGTTATTTGTTCGTTGATTTGCTTATTTATTTCCGAGCAACGACGTCACAAGCGAACGTTCACACCCGAGCGGGGAACAAAAGCAAGTGCGCTCGTCTTTTGCTTCTTCTCGCAGGCTCACGTTGGCACGTGGAGTGCTCTGTACATTCCAGAACATTTAACATACAGCATGTGTTGGCGTGCGCTGATGCGCCTTCAATACCCAACGCATGATCTCATGACCCACAGACGCAAAAAAAAGAAATAAATGAAACGTGCAGTGATATCACTCGCCATGTCTACAGAATTCGTCCACAATAAGGAAGTGCGAAACAAAGGGTGAGAATAAGATTCAAATTCAGAGATCTTTACATATTTTCTAGTGCAACGGGCGCCTCGGATTGAGAGAAGAAGAGGATTCGGTTGCGCCAGTCAGACAAAGAGATGAACGGCAAACTGCTGCATCACCGCATGAGGAATATCAGCATGTCCTGGCTCTGATGCACAACCCGGGCTGATCGTGATCCGATCGTCATTATGAGCCGTGGCGCTAACGAGCGATGCGTTTAGAGAGCAGATGCTGCTGTTTAGTGCTCTGACGCTGAGAGAAATAAAGGCTGCTGAATACACTGAGCTGAAGACAAAAGCCAAGATGATCATGGTCAATAAGCAATTTAACTCTGGAGGTGTGTGAAATCCTTAAATTATACCTCAGTGCTGTTGAATTCTCTGTTCAAGTTTTTCTTATTTGACACGGTGGACGCTCTACATCATCGAAGATCAGTAATAAACAGCTGTTGTTACTCGACATAGAATATTATTCTGGAAGGAGTCTCCAGTGTCAGTGTTTTCGAATGCTGATTTTTCCATCATGTTAAAGTCTTCAGGACGGAGCAGTTTACGCTTCAGGAGAGAACCGAAAGAAAAAGGGATGCTGGTGATGAGCCGACTGTTTACGGCTGCTATAAACGGAAAAGAATCCGGACATGTCACTGATTAATAAATTAAAACATGTAATCGTTGGCAAACTGAAAGTGGTTTAAGAGGAATAAAATATTTCACAATATGCTCTTATAGGAAAAAAACAACAAAAAAAAGATTCCTTACAAATCACAACTAACCTCATGATCATATTAGAAAGTCATTTGTTAGTGATTTGCCTTTTATTGTGGCAGCAATTGTTTCATCAAATATGCACGATCATGAAGCAAAAAATGGTTGCACATATTGCAAAAAAAAAATAGTTTATCAAGAAAACAGAAAATAGTTTGGATGATACGCGTGCAACTTCCTGCAAAAGATTGCTGTTGCATACACTCCCTGACTTTGATATGCATTGTTTTTTTTGTAGTAACAAGACGCTTTGGATTTTTTTCGCACGAATCTGGCAACCTTGCTGATAGTTTGCTGCCTATTGATCGCTTTACGAGCACGCGCGCGACACCTGCGTTCTTTTTCCACGCGACATTCCGACACTTTTTTTTTTTTTTTTAACGTTAAAATGGCCGCGTGGCTCTTTAACCCCCCTTCCTCCCCCCTTTCCCAACAACCCCTCTTACACAGCACACACATTTCCGCTGATCTAATAATGCGGATTAATGGAATGTAATGCTCGGGGGCTCCGCGCGCGCGCGCGCGCTGCCGCTGCTGCTTCTGCTACTGCTGGAAGGAACAAAGCGAGAGCGCGCGCCGCCTCGCGCGTTCAGTGCACAAGCGGAGCGCGCGCGCGCCCGCTCTCACACAGCAAAATAAATGTGGCACAATTGTTCACCTCGTCTTTAATAGAAATAACAAAAAAAATGCTTGGGAGTGTTATAATAGATCACAAGCAAAGAAAGAATCTGTAGAGAAAGGTGCTGCATTTGTGTTCTCCAAAGTGCACGCAGTGTGAAAGGTTCTCTAATGGGTTCTAAAGGTGCCAAACCTTGCAATGCACATAGCAGATGAGTACCTTTATCTGAGAGAGAGAGAGAGAGAGAAAGAGAGAGAGAGAGAGAGAGAGAATACACTACTCCTGTACTACAAAAGTTCCTTAAAAAGATTTGCATCAGTGACATTTTTTTTGCCAACTAATGGTTCTCCAAAGAACCTTATACACCGGTGCAACACAAACATGAAGAATAAACACTTCCAGTCACCTGTATGTGATTAATTTCTCTAGTAGCAAAAAGATTTCTTGTGAAACCACCACCAAAAGAGAAACCTTTCACAGACCGAAAGGTTTCATATGCAAACGGTTCAACAAAGGGTTCCTGGAAAATAAGGGTTCTTCCTCGATTGTCACAATGGCCAAACCTTGGTGCAAAGGTTCCTGGAACATAAATGGAAATGGAAATATGCAAAGGTTCCTAGTACTGAACTGGACCATTCTGTCTCACTTGCACCTTTCAGTGTGTACCTTTTACTTTATAACAGTTCACAGTATCTCTACTCGGAAAGGTGGAGCCTTAAGGGTACTACACCAGTGACAAGGAAAGGTACCATTTAACAGGCTACTATTCTTTTCTTTTCTCTGAGTGCATAATACATGTGAAAGGGTCTTTGTGGTAGCAAATGAAACCAAGAAATCCGTTACAGAACCTTGTACTGAAATCAAGGTGGCACAAGAAGATAAAGGTTCAACAAAAGGTTCCTGGGCTCTTCTTTGATTGTCTCAGCAGCTGTACCTTGGTGCAAAAGGTTCCTGAGACATGAATGGTTCCTGAAGAACCCTAACAACATTTTTTAATGGTGCACCTGTATTTCAAAGTGTCATAGATACTACTAACAGACCTAAAAATTATAGCACCCCTTAGCAGACTCGAAACTCAAATATTAGACCATCTTCTGTATTTCAAGCTGCTGAAAGAAAAGAGGATGAATGATGATGAAGTAAAAGGAGGTGGGAATCTGGCTCATGGTGTGTATGTGTGTGTGTGCGTGTGTGTGAGTAAGTGAGAGAGAGAGAGTGTATGTGTAAGGGAGGGGGCTCGGGTCTCTGTATTGTGTCCTCTTTAGCTCGCTCGAGCCCTTCTCCGTTTGACAGCTACTTTTTCTTCTCACAGAAAACAAGAGCCATGCTTAACCCTCCTCTTTCCTCTCGGCTACGTCCCAAAAAAAACACCCTGCTGTGTATCAAAACAGAACCACATAACCTACTATTTAGTGCCCTATGTAGGCTATCCTATGCGATTTGCGACGCGGCCGGTGTCGCGTATTATTGACACGTTAAATGCATGCGTTGAATTAAGTAAGCGTATTCTGACACGTTGAAGCGTGCACGCGACCACAAGTGCATTTGCGAGGGCGCGCGCGTGCTGGCGTTCAAGCAAACACACAAACAAACAATTAAAATCCGTAAAGCGTTTGCAGGAGGTCGGTGCCGTCAAAAAGCTGAGACCGGGAGCAGCAGGATTAGCGCGCGCTCGCTCTCTCTGTCTCTCTCTCTCACACACACACACATACACACACACACACACAAAGCACAAGTTTGTAAGTGCACTCGCGTTCAGGGGAAGAATGGACCCCTGAAATGAAATCGCACAATTCAAGGCGAAGCAAATAAAAAAAAGCACAGGAGGATTTAGAGCACGCTCACCTTCACACTTTCGTTTCCTCGCGATCCAGCCCTGTCTTTTGTCCGATTGGCAGATCAAGTGTTCTTCTGTTTTTTTTCTTTTTTTTTCTTCACATGATGACTTCCTCGCGCACTCCTAAAGCCCACCCGGGCTGCAGGGGTTAGAAACAGCAACAGCACAAGAGCACGCGGCTGCTATTCAGCTGTGCAACAACAACAACAAAAATATTCGCCTCCTGTAGGTCTTTTTCTTTCTTTCTCTGAGGACCAAAAAGGAAGTTTGGATTTGTTACGAGCGTTGTGTTGTACGGCAGACGTCAGCGCGCGCGCGTGTGCGTGCGTGCGTGCGTGTGTGTGTGTGCGTGTGGATCGTATGCGGCGTGCCGCTCCGTCTCCCCTGTTTGTTACACCAGAGAGAAACGCCTCCTCCTCCTCCTCCTCCTCCTCTCAATCGCTACATTGTTGACATTCGCCGAGTGACGTCACCGCTACGCTCATTCACAAGCTGCTCCTCAAGCGCCTGCGCCGAGGAATGCGCGTAACCGAGCTTAGAGAATCAGAGTAACGGGAGCGCGCGGAGAAGGAGGAGGAGGATGAGGAGGAGGAGGGGTGGTTGAAGGGCGCGCGCCTGCTCCGGACAAAATTTCAGCTTTTAAAGGAATGAAACCGGAGCAATTAACCGCTTTAATTAGCGCTGAGTCTCCTCATTAACAACATAAACCAGTGTTAATACTACAGGGTCTGAGTCAGGGACGAGGAAGAAATGTGGGCTCCTCACAATAATAATAATAATAATAATAATAATAATAATAATAATAATAACAATAATAAATTACTACAAATAAATAAAAAAAAATTACAAATTAAAAACTTCTTCATTGTTGCTGATGTCTAGCTTGTTCCTGAGTGTGTGTATAGGTACGACACCAATGAAGATTTAAAAAATAATGATATTTAAATATTACTAACATGGATTATGATGTTTATGATGGTAATAAGCACATTATTTTGCAAATTTGTCTTAGGCTTCTTCTTCTTTATGGAAATGTATTTTTATAATACTACTACTACTAATAATAATAATAACCATATTGTAAAATGTAAAATAATTGAAAAATTTGAGTAATTAAATCTATACTGATGTTCAGTGTGTGTGTCGTTACTCTTGTCAATAATGCTTTGTCTTAATATGTTAATATTTTTAATACCAGAAGTTGGGGAATTAAATGAATTTGCCCATGAGCGTGTAATAATCATAATAATAATAGGAAGAAGAAGAAGCCAATTTATACCAAAACATTTAAAAACTACTAATACTAATACAATATAATTATATGTTATAAATATTTAATAACACACTTTTACAGAAACAATTACAAAATAAATGGATATTAAGTAAATTACTAATTCAAAACCTATTCCAAAAAACAATTTGATAAAATAACTATTTAATAAACTCTACTGTTGCTTGTTACTCCGTGTGTGTGTGTGTGTGTGTGTGTGTGTGTGTGTGTGTTTGGGGTGGGAGGCATGCAGCCTCATTTAGTTGTGAAAGCAGCCCACATACTCCCACAGCACAACATCTAACATCTCTCCCGTGATATGTGTGTGTGTGTGAGAGAGAGATTAGCAACGTTGGTACGGTTGCAGACGATGGTGTGTGTTTCTGCGCGAGGCCATCCAGCACGTCTCATCTTACCTTCAGATCAGGAACCAAAAAGAAGAAGTAACAACCTTACTGAAAAACCATGATGGAGCCGAGGACAGAAGTCTGCTATGAAACCTGCGTGTAGTGAGAATAAGTGGAAAATGATGGAAAATATGACAGAAATGTTTAAACGACAAAAAAAGCATGCAGATTAGGAGATGAAGAACGACAGGTTCGGGTCATGACTAGCCAAAATCTTTTCAGTGAAGTGAATTTTTTCAGTTGGTCAGGAGGATCTTCACACACACACACACACACACACACACATGGACATTCCTGCACTCCTTGACCTCTCGTCTGAAGTAAAACCGGCTGAAGGAACAAACAGATTCGTTCATTCGTATGTGTGAGGCGAGAGTGAGAAATGTAAACTCGGTTCGAAGGCATCTCGGTTTCCCGCTCATTGTGGTGGACAAACAAATGCAAGTTTTACATCAGGAAGTGTGATTAGTGGTAATACAAACAGCATGCACTGTCTGACATTCAGACGTGCAGAGAAAGTGTGTGATGGTGAGAGTAATAACGAGAGTGACCCGAGACCGAGACGAGAGCAGCTGAGGGATTTCACCTGGATCAAATCTTTTACCTCAAAACCTTCACATATTGACACGAACGTTACAAGTTGCGAGATTTTTCATAATTTGACTAATGCGGCGTTCGAAAAGTGAAATCGTCTGATATCTTTGCGTTCACCAGTTGTGTAATGTGTCAAGATGCTTCTCAGTATATCAGATACTAGTCTTAGGGTTCCAGATAAGTATAATAAGCTCAGAAGCTCCGCCCATCGTCCGTCGAGAGTCTGGGTTTTTTTTTTGTACACTTTTCTGTCACCGAGCTTCAGAATCTTAGAATCTAACTGTCCTGGCACACAGGCTTCAGTAGGCAAACAAAAAAAACCTTTTAAACTGTGATCAAATGAGCTTTTTTTTCAGAGGAAGTTATAGCCACAAAACGTTCAGGACTTCCTGTCTTTAAACAGTCAATGGGGCACAAATAATAATATACAGTAGGTCATTTGCAATCAGTCAGATGACCTCTTTCAGAGATAGTAGGTGGCTTCATCTGGCTTTCGAGAAGAATAATTTACCGACAGATCTGAGGGAAATGTTGATATTCCTGACTGTTTGGGTTTCTTTTCATTGTCAACTTTGTCCATCTTAAAGAGATAATACTTATACGCTAGCTAGGAATATTGCCACTAGCTTGCTTATGCTTGCTGTCTGTTCTGTGTTGCCTAGCAACGATACAGACTATTAAAGAATGTCTATACGACTTCAATCACATGAGCAAAACTCAGGACTGCCAGTTAGGTTCACCAGCTGTCCTTCCTTGGACCACTTTTGGTAGGTACTAACCACCTCACACCGGAAACACCCCACAAGACCTGCTGTTTCGGAGATGCTCTGACCCAGTCGTCTAGCCATCACAATTTAGCCCTTGTCGAAATGTCCCAGATCCTTACACTTGCCCATTTTTCCTGCTTGCAACACATGAGACCGACTGTTTACTTGCTGCCCATTTTATCCCACCCCTTGACAGGTGCCACTATGATGAGATAATCAATGTTATGGGTGATCAGTGTATAAAAGTGTCTCCCAGCTGAATGCACTGAAATGCACGCAGCATTCTGCACATAGGACACGTAGAGACTTGTATGTGAAGTGCAATATGACCTCGTCGTTATGCGTTCTTCTCATTTTCCATACTATATTTCCTTTACTTTATCTACATTACGAAAGCCAGTAAATTCCATCTGTATAGCAATTTGGAACATTGAGCCAGAGGGCTTTATAGCCTAAAGTCGGAAACATAAACCAATTGAACTACATTCAAATTTGACTTTATTATAAGAAGTAAATACAGGTTTGAGGTTTTGCCTTAAATGGACAAAGGTACATGATCGAACAAGTCAAACAGGAAATATTGTGAGAAACCATAATATGGCAATCTGCTCAGATTTGTTTTTTTTTTTATTTCATATGATTTTCTGAATGAGAACCAGATCGAGATTTCTCACGCTTTCCAGATGTTGGATCCTGGGTTACCCTAGCATATCTCTTCCCCATGGATAAATTCCTTTCTACCCAACATGTCCACTTAGCTGAAAGTGAAATGTTGTGTTTTCTCGAATGCTGCCCAGGGCTGATTAGCTCCTTGAACGTCATTTATGCTCTTTGAACTCATGGAGAGGATATTTACTTTCAACACATTCTCATAGATAGTCGGATGAAGCGCCATGCCTCCACATGCCTGTATGGACGTCAGTACAAAACAGCGCGAGACAAATGTGTGAACTGTGAACAGACCCGGTACTTCTTGTGTTTTACAGAAGTGTGAATGACACACATATCTCAAGGCAATCAGTGCACTGTAAACCTGAGAGCACAGAACACTTGCAGAAGTCAGTCACTGCGTGTCAAATCCTGCAGCAGCCGAAAGTTGACTCATACCGTTCAGGTTTGGTGTAAAATCAAAACAAGCTCCTTAAAAGAAGACGAACGCGGCGCGCTCGGTCACGGAGTCACGCTTGGGCCGCCGATGACTCATTTCAGGGTGAGCTTAATTGACGTTGCGGTCGCGGCGAAACCCGCGGCGTGCCAGAAGAACGTCGGTGAGGCGAGGCAGGCCTTGACAGAGGCCCGAAAAGATGCGAGGACAAAGTCGTGCCAGCCGGATTTTTTTAAGAGCCAGAGACTGAGATTACGTCAATTACTGAAGAGCCTCAAGGGGAAGAACGCTAACCGCCATTCACAACACCAAGCTCCAACTCAGCCTGCTCAGGTTACCTGCAGTGCAAGCAAGGCTTCCTCCTGCACAGCCAGGTGTGTGTGTGTGTGTGTGTGTTTGTGTAAGGGAAGTAACCAAATATGAATAAATTATGGTGGTGTAAACAGATACAAAAAGGAGGCACACTATTCACTTTTCACGAGGCATCTGGTTGAAACTAGAGGTGTGCGTCAAACCCGGGTTTCCGTGGGACACTACTAAAACGTCACGTGAGCACGAGGTTTCTACTTTCATCAGGGAGCGAGTGAGTGGTCATATATCAGGCTCATGGAACAAGGAAAGATTACATTTAATGTGGACATTACTGATGCATTTATTCATCATTTGTGAATCCCAGGTCCGGGTTGTGGTGGTTTAAATTAGTCTGCTGGATTGTTTATATTTTGGGATGTGGACTACTTAACCTACTGGCTTGTTTATATTTTGGGATGTGGACTACTTAACCTGCTGGATTGTTTATATTTTGGGATGTGGACTACTTAACCTGCTGGATTGTTTATATTTTGGGATGTGGACTACTTAACCTACTGGATTGTTTATATTTTGGGATACGGACTACTTAACCTACTTGATTGTTTATATTTTGTTATCTAGACTACTTAACCTACTGGATTGTTTATATTTTGTTATCTAGACTACTTAACCTACTGGATTGTTTATATTTTGGGATACGGACTACATAACCTACTGGATTATTTATATTTTGGGGAAAAGAACCAACTACATTTGTTAACAAATGTTGCAGGTTAGCCACTTCTTAACAACGTTATGCCACGCCCACTTCAGGTTTACATCTGAACACATATACAGATAAGAATATTTGGAGTACTAAACAGATACAGATATTGTGCTACACACTGCGTGTGTGTACATACTTACATCCATCCATAGGCACCAGACACCACACACATCAACATGTGAATCTACATAAATAAAATAATCACCACACAACCACAGATGTTTTCACTTCTTTTTAATTTTTTTTCCTCCAGATTTTAGAACAGCATATTTGTAGAATGTCCAGCAACAGCCTCATCTCTGCAAAATGTAAACAATATTTATGCATATAGAAATGACAAAATGAATTACCCACGCTTTGGGTTTTCCCAAACATTTTTTGAAAAGTGTGTGTGTGCTTTTTTATAGTCATCTATCTCCAGAAGTATTGGCACCCTTCAAGGGAATATCCAAAACTTATTGTACAAATTAAGTCTTACAAAAAAATAATAGAGGAAACCACTTACCTTTCCTCAAAGACAAAAAAGAAATAATTCTCATAAGAACTTAAAGAATTAGACTGGCAAAATTACTGGCACCCCCAAGAGAGTATTTTAAATACATAAATGCAAATACACAGGTTTTCCCCTCAGTTTCCCGAAACGCTATGGTTGACCAAATATTGAGGCTCTCATAGCAAAAGCTACAGATAGCTGTTAACAAGTCTGGCGTACTAGGAGATCTGAGCACAAAACCGGTTTTCCTCCGCTAGGAGGTTAAAACTTGACCATAGTTGACGAGCAACAAGGTGACAAAAACTAAATGCACTTTCAACTCAACATAGCAAATGATTGTGGGAAGAAAAAATTGTTTTTTAACAGCCATCTTAGTATCTAAATTCAAATCCTATTCAAAACCATGCACAAATTCTTAATAGGAAGAAATGTTCTGCATAGAGGAGGGTTCAAGATCCTTTACAAGTATACTCATCTTTGTTAGACATTACAAGAAGTGACTCGGGGGGGAGGAATACTTTTATAAACAGGGGTTTTAGCTTGACCATGTAGTGGAAAAAATGAACATAAGTGTTAATTCCACACCCCATGTAAACAGCAGGGCAAGTCACACAGGATGTGCACACACACACACGCACACACACACAATACCACAAAACAAGAGGTCAGATGTTCACACGCAGCCTCAGTGAAAGGTGAGTGAGGTGTTTGGAAAGCTCGTTGGTTTTCCGTCTGTCTCCTGAACGCTGACACGTAAAAATCGACCCGTTTGACGTCGTTTCCTCACGTCGAATCCGCACTCTCGGCTTTCACGCTTGACAGATTGTTCTCTGACATTCTTCAAGTGAGGGCAAGTGTAGGTGGTTGTGGATTTGTAGGCAGCTCTGCATGCTAGTGCGTGTGTGTGTGTGGGGTGTGTAGGTGGGTGGTATTCAAGGGATTTCATCTTTTAGTTTTGGCACCCCAGAGTGTGTTCTCCATTCCTACAGTATGTTCAGCAAACCAGCTAAAACAATAACATTGTTTTGTTAACAGTAAGTGTGTGTGTGTACTGCTGCAAAACCAAAACCAAAACCTGAGTGCCGTAATTGACTTCTCACTACAGTGGGAGTGTGTGCTGCTGGTATGAGCGCATCCGGTACTGACTATCAATAATAAGCCTTATTTACCATAGTGCTTCTGAATCCTCGATTCTGATTGGTCAAAAAAAAAAAAGGCTGCCGACTAAATCATACAGCAGCAGCTCTGACTACAGTCCCATCCTCATAGGTTATTGTTTCTTGTGCAGAGGTTTTTATAACTGATACTACATATCAGTTAAGCATAATAATAATAATAATAATAAGTGCAGCAAATCCAACCAGATGAATAAAATGTACCAAGTTTCAGCTCAGGGTGAACATCCTATCCAGTATACGCTGCACCAGTGCCACTTGCTTGAAAAATAAATCCCACATTTATTAATATTTCATGATTTGCTGCATGAGAAAGCTGCTGTGTTTAAAGCTGCGTGTCGGCCCTTAGCTTACACACCAGCAGAGTCACAAATCTGTTTACTAGCAGACGGCCCGAGCAGGATTAGTGGGATGAATTCCTGCGCACACACGCTCTGTAATTAGCTTTCTAAAAGTGCAAACGTAAAGCAGGCACTACAGGAGTGTATGATTGTGTGTGTGTGTGTGTGTGCGCGCGAGCGAGAGAGAGAATGTGACAGCGGTGTAAAACAAACAGGGTGTGAAAGATGACTCATCAGTTTTTCAGAGCGGTGAGGCTCATCCGCTTTTCCTCCACGCCACCCCCCCAACCCCCCCCCCCCCCACACACACGAACAGCCTTTTTTTAATGCCCTGAATGACATGCAACACTCTCTCTCACACACACACCCTATATAGTGTATATATATACACACAAATTCAATCTGTCTGTTTTGTGATTATCTGCTTCCCTCTGCTCTGCACTTCATTGTCTTCTCAAGCCTCTCTCAATCGTCTTGCTTTCTTTTTGCCGCTGCACTTGTTTTGCGTGTTCATTCACTCCTGTCACTTTCTCTCTCGTCCAATCAGCCTTCCGTCTCACACCCTTGTGCCTGCCTTTTCCCCGCAAATACACCTCCTTCCCTTAAGAAGAAGACAAAGAAATGTAATTTATAGCAATGGAGCGAGACGTGTGTGTTCAGCTTCACAAATGTTTCGGTTTGTATCACAATCATCAATTATTAATAATGGGGTAAAAAAAAAAAAACATTACATTACATTAAGGAGATTATTAATATTAGCCATCACTAGCAGCACTGTGGTTCAATGTTGCTATACTTCTCTTGGCAAATCCACAAGGTAATGAAGGTCCGGCTCACAGACCACCACTTTTAAAATCCATTCAGGTCAGGAGATTGGCTGGACCAGGAAAGTCCTTCTGGAGTTACTATGACTCCATGTTTCCTTCAGCGGTGTGTAATACCCCACTCCTGCCCCGCATAGCGTGATGCTCCCACCACCGTGCTTCACTGTAGGTTGGCGATCTTGTATTAAACCTCACAGCCCTTCCTTCTCCAAACTGAATCATTGCTAGAGTCCTATTTTTGTTTCACCTGTCCATCACTCCAAAAGAGCTCCGAGTTCTCTAACCGCTTTTAGACGCGACTCCCCGTGCTACTGGTTTATTGTTGTTCCTGCTGCTTTCACGTCGTCCTGCAACTCCTTTCTAATGAGCTTCTTTCTTATTTTTAACACCAGAGGTATATTAAATAACAAAAACAGAAGTACTGGAATAATATTTCCCCTCTTTATAAATATAATTGAGCAGATTTCGAGATTCGTAACCTCCTGGGAGATGCAAACTGTAGATTTCTATTTCCGAGAGCGAAATTAACTAGTTAAATACAACTCGAAACTGAAGGTAGCAGGTTGTCACTGAGGTGTGCTCTCTCTCTCTCTCTCTCTCACACTCTCTCTCACACACACACACACACACACACACACGACGTAGAGGCTTTACACCTCCAGGAAAAGGAGTTTACTGATCCGTCTCAGAAAATAAAAGTGGTATTTGCTACTTAGAGAATAAATGATGAATAAGTGACATCATCTACACACTTTCTGAACTGCTACCACAGGAGAGATTTCCATTCTTGCTGCAATAAAGAGCAACACCTCTGGTGGCACGAGCTCTTTGTCTTTCACCAGCTCTTTGTGTGCCGTGTGTGTGAAGCCATTCATTCTCCGGCGCCTCGGCCGCATCCCAACAGCTGGCCGGGGATTCATCCTGATTAATGAAATAACAGATCTGGAACACGGAGTAATTTATAGGCCGACGTACAGATATTCTGACCCAAATTTTGCCCGTTGCTAAAAAAACGGAAAAAAAAACCAACCCCCCCTGCAACCGCCACTAGCCTACTTGGAGGCAGTTGCTATGGTTACTGAGGGACTGAAAGCGTGAAAGAGAGAGAGAGAGAGAGAGAGAGGGAGGGAAGATCCTATGCAAATGTGCGAGTGAACTTTTCCTTTGTCTTGTCAAGAAAAGAAAGATGATGACGAGGCTCTCCACAAGTAGTCGGAAGCAATGCCAAGGAGAACGGCTCTCCAACCCGAGCGTCAGTCTGTGTAAACTAATAACGCGCACCCAAACAAGGCTGGAGTCGTGAAGCTGCGCTGCTTACACCGAGGTTGCATCACACTCATCAATATACCTTTTACTATTGCACCATACTTTTCATGGAAAAAGCAACACAATGAAATGCAGGATGGAGAGTAATGACATCTCAGGCACATTCGCATCAAAATCCAGCAGGTTTTTTGGGAAAACGCACAGTGCCGAGTTCTGAAAGAGTTGATTAATCTTAATTAAGTAAAAGCGTCAACGTGTTGCCTGGAAATCTAACTGATGAGGCTAGAATGTGGTGGCTTGAGTAAGGTAATAACCGGCTACGAGAAATGAACGTCAGCAAGGCAACGTTTCGGCCATGAGCACCCGGCATTTAGTCCTCGCATCGCATGTGAAAGATATTCTTTGCATCCAGCTGGTGTCTTTATTCTCTTTTGGTATGTTTAACACAGAGTTTATTTCACTCAGTTTCCACATGACCGCTTTCCGGATCACCGGTCAGCCATGGACGCTGAATAAAACCCCCACCTGAGACTCCGAGGATCATAGAAATTCCAGTTTAAATACATATTTCATTCGGACAGTGTGTAGGATTGTTGTGCTTGTGAAATTTGTTGAAAATTGTTTAAAAAAAAAAAAAAAAAAAAAAAAAAAAAATGTTTCCCTCATTTGGAAACAGTTTTACTCTCAGCTGTTTATTAGTTAACGGGGCCGGCTCAGCCTTCCCAGAATCCTCTGCACCAAGTAGCAGCTCTATTATCTTGCAATTAATACTAGCAATGTTTAAATCTTTTATCGCTTCAATGCGTTTCTCCTGCAGAAACTCTCGCCTTGAATAACACGCTCATTTCCTTCATATACAAAGTTTTGGTCCGAGTTTTACATGGTACGCGTTTCGTCTCACGATTCCAGCATCACGGACGTGACCTTTGCACCCACGTTAGCTGACAAAATGTCTCGCAGCAAAATCAAAAGCTTAGGATCAAGGAGTCAATTTGTGCATA
>JAQMYM010000012.1:24888598-24898893 GCA_030014255.1 Parauchenoglanis ngamensis
CTAAAGAAAAGAGAAGCGAGTCGTTTTATGTTAAAGCTTTTTTGAATTTTAGTTCACTTGCTATTACACTTTACTCCAACCTTTACAAAAGTTCGTGGATAATTATTGTTGTGAAGAAAATGAAACAAAGGTGTATATTTAACTGAATATTTAAGTTGACAAAGAATAACTTCTTTGTTAATAGAATTCTTTTATCACCTTCCTCGAAAATACCATGGAAAACTCGAATGGCGAACCTGATGAATCTTTACATGCCCAGTGACGATATATATGCTGATCAAGATCATCACGTACGTTTGAGAGGTTTTCAGGTTTCACAAATCTATAAACTTTGATGTCAATTTTTAAAAAACATTTTTTCTACTTGCCCTTAATTTCAGAGTAAATGAATAATTTCATTGATTTATTTTTATATCAAGATGAACTAAATTCTGACGACCACTGTGGCAGTTTGCTTGTTAGCAAAACTCTGCATCGGAATGAAATTATTTATTTAAATACAGATAGGAAAACAAAAGCTCAAAATGACAGCCTCGGGCTTTGAGACACTGACTACGAGAACGCTGAACGGTCCTTAATGCATCAGAACTGATGTTGCACGCAGAGATGATTTCCTCCTTTACAGCAAAGCCTACGGATCCAGACTGTTTTTAAGCGCCGTTATGTAATATTTCGGTCGTATCGCCCACTCGGCAAACGAACAGTATTACCTCTTGTCTTTATTATGCCTTCGGGGCCTCTTTTGAGCGTAATGTGTGACAACAGTTCACTGAGCGGAGCGTGTGAAAATGTGCCCACGCACACGTGCGCACGCGGCGGATTCATGTCATTCTCTATAAATACAGACGGAGCTAGTGTGTCTTAACCATGCCAGTTGCTGCTCTCGTGCCTGTCTGAGCTGCTTAAAGACTTGTAGAGGAGGTGTGTTTGTGGAAGTCCTGACAAACGTTAAAGGCACGCCTTTGTTCTCATGCCTCCATGAGTGAATGAGGTTTAGTTTTTTTTTAGTCACGGATTTTCAATCGGATTGGAAACGACGCAATCGTAAACGCGGTAATAATGAAACAAAGCTGCCTTTAAACGGAAATAAATTCTCTGGGACAGGAGATGGAAGGAGTCGCCAATGTCGGCGCTTTGTGCTGTACGAGTGTGTGAGATGCAGTTAGTCAGAACTCACTTCCTCTGGATGAGCAGAGCGATCTCCGTCTGCACTTTCAGGTACTCCTGCGCCATCTTGCAGTGCTGCTCGAACACCGCCATCGACTCCTTGGAGTTCGGGCACGGAGCGAGTGGCTGTGCACACACACACACACGGTTATTAATCAGCTCCACAGCTTAAAGCTCGTTAGTCTGCAATGCAAAGCGTGTATTTATATCGCCGATTGTCTGGACTTTTAAAAATATACGCCAGACTATTTGCCGCTGCGTATTCACGAGAACATTCCGCAGTGTAAATAGCATTGTTTTCGGGAGGCCATAACGAGCTCTAATCCCGACTTGATTGAATTCGAAGCCTTCCTTTTTCCGTGCTATTGGCGATAAGCGAGCCAAAAGGGGAGGGGGGCTGCTGGATGAGACCGACTGTGAGAAGCGGCGCGGTTAAATTTAAAGGAAAACGAGAACGCTGAATTTTTCCAGTCCTGCGCCGCTTAATGTGTGTTTTTTTTAATTAACTCATGTGTTTCTTGTGTATAATTAGCTGATGACTTGAATCTAGTCTGTTAAGAGGAAAACATTAAGTGCTGCAGTGTTTATGTTTATACAGTAAAGCATCAACGAGACTATGTGATCGCAGAGTACTTGAGAGTTTTACATGTTTATTACTTGCAGCGAGTGCAGATCTACTATCCCTCTTCCTGATTATCCACTAAGTAAAAGTGCAGTGTCGTATCGCAGACGGTGAGTGTGTACCTGTAACTGGTGATCCAGTGTCAGATACGCCATGGGAATGGAGTTATCAGAGCCGTTAGTGTCTAAGGAACAGAGAACAGCAGAAATATGGTCAGTTAAGAACATAAATAAGATGAGGACTGAGTACATCATCTGCATTTTCATTCATTATGTTTTATTTTTACTCCTGATTACATTAGACAGCTTTTGCTGTATAAGCGGCTTCGAGTGAGCACGCGGTCTGTAAATATCCCCAGCTCACCGTCGTTAATCGGAGAGTGAGAAAGAGAGACTCGAGTGATGAGGCTTACGTGATGTCTGCAACCTGCAAAGGACACAGATCGCCTCTCGAGCTCTCGCACGGACTAACAGAAAGCCGAGGAGCTTAACTAAGAAGGAAACCAAAACTCTATGAAACGCGGCAATGCAGCCGCATGAGAAGTGCGCTCCTGCACGATGGTCCGGCGTGCGAGTACCTGTGGGGTCGTCGGGAGAGAAGCCGTATCTGTTTTTGTCGGGCGTGATTATCCTCATGCTGGGACTGGACGACCGGCTGCTGTTCCTGCTTTCCTGCAAACCGTCAAATCAGCAAGATAATTAGCGCTTATGAAGCCCTAAGAGACCTGAAATGCTCGTCAGGACGACTTGATGTGATTTATTGCCAATGCTTATCCAGTCAGGTTCTTAGGGAACCTTCGGATTTGTGTGGACCACTATGAAGCTAGACAGCTAGATGAGAACTTGAATGAAAACAAAAGAAACACTAAAGCAACACTGCACCTGCAGATTTATTAATCAAGTGGTTTATTTTCTGCCTTGGTAAAAATAATTCTTTAATCCAAGTAATATGAAAACAGTCTCTTTTTCGGTACCGGAGGTGCACATTATCATACACTACATCATCATCATCATTCCAGAGCACAGGAGGAGGCGAGGTTCTTACCTGTCCCGTATCTACACTGGAGAGATCCTGTACTGACCTCCGTCTATGGTCGCAGGTGGCTACGGTGAGAGAGAGAGAGAGAGAGAGACACACAAAAATGGAGAACGAGTCTGGAGGCTACACGCTTGTCTGGGTTCTTGTCCCTGAGCAGGACTAAGAGGTGTGTGTGTGTGTGTGTGTGACACAGGGACAGCTGCACAGAATTACCCCGACTCCCAGCACGCTGGCATGTCAACAGCACAGACTCATACGTGACCCAAACGTGACCCGATTTCCACACACGGACACACACACACACACACGGACACACACACACGGACACACACACACACGGACAGCTTTGCTTGCGTTGGTAAAACAGCTTCTCTCACGGCTCAGCAGCAGTTTTTGTGCGAGTGTGTTTGGACGATCATATGAGGAACAGACGAGAGCTGTATTACCAAAGCGTATCACCAAAAGTAGGCTAATAAGAAGTTGGTCTTAAACTGTTATTAAAGGTAAATAAATAGCAAGGAAATTAAATTCAGTTGCTGTTCGCTAATATTGCTAATTTAAAAGGCTAAAGCAGGAATATGAGACATGCACCCCTTCTTTTGGAAGATCAGAAGGAAGTAAATTAGCAAATAAGTAAATAAATAAATACAAAAAAGAAAAAATTTGAAAAAACAGAAATGGAATAAAATAAATAAGGAAGGAAAGAAAGAAAGAAAGAGCAAAAAAACAAACAAAAAAAAAAAACAAGCAAGCGAGCGAGAGAGAATGAATGAAAGAAATGGGAAACTGAAAGGTAGAAAATAAATGAAAAGAAGGATGGGAGGAAGGAAATCTGAAGTAAAGAAAGCAAGCAATCAAGCAAGGAAATCGGGAGGTGAAAAGAAATAGAAATAAAGAAAAGAAAAGAAATAAAGGAAGGAGCGTGCAATCAAGCGAGCAAACCAAACAGAAGCAAGCAGCCAAAAAAGAATGAAAGAAACAAAGCAAACACGGAAAATGGAGGCTAGAAATAAAATGAAAGAAAGGATGGATGGATGGAAATCAGAAATGCGTCAGGAAATGACCTATTATATGCGATACGCCTCAGCAAGAGCGGCTTTTTCCTCCGGTTCTTCCTCGTCATCCTTTAAGGTTCCTGTTCCTTTCATTTCTATCATGAATGAAGCTGATCTTAAAGCGATGACTCTTGAATGCGAGCAGAATGAATAAAGTGCACTTTGGCAGCGTTAATGAGTAATGAAATGTTCTCTCGGCTGCAGTACTGAAAGACTTGGATCGTCACGCGCTGCTATCGGACATACGAAATACAAATATGGTAAACCGTTGCTGTGATTGAGGAATGGTTTGTTAGAAATCGTAATAAAAGAGCGTCACGTCTAGTTTAAAACTCGAAAGCGTGTCAAGATGTAACAACCGATGACTGTTTCCTGGAACGCACTCGAGACCTTTAGGATATTAATTATTATTAATTACTGACTGCCCACATTGCAATCAGACGCAAACACACCAGGAGTCTTTGGTTGCAAACCAGCAGTCTGACTACTGATCAGAGCAGAGTTCTTCAGGACTGTAAGCTTCAGCATACTTAATGCGGAGACGAGTTTCGATTTGGCCATCGTGCTGAAGGTGGCGCTGTCTAAAGACGCCGTCTATCTCGGAATGACTTGGCCGCTCGCAGGCTTGTTTCCTTAGCGTATCCGCATGAAGTATGCTGAGAGATTGTTACACCGTTTAGACTCTCCTTGGGATTTATAACTGGCTGAGCCAATCGAGCTACGAGACAGAAAAAGAGAAATCAACATTTAAAACAATTCCATATGTCTGTAATGGATACATAAGGCAAAAAAAAAAAAAAAAGTGTAGATCACATTGAGAGGAAAAAAAACCCCATAAAACCCCAGAGACATAAAGATCAGACAGAGAACCGGTGAGTGCTACTCCAGGACTTAATCCAACAGCAGGCTGAAATAAAGGTTGATTTATTTGAATAGGAATGATTAAATTTGCTACTAATCTGTTCTTTTAGATGAATAAAGCAAGTCTTGATCAGCATGTGTGGATTTTTGCGCCCTGGAGTCACAGCCACGGCTATCGACACATCCGCACTGCTCTGACCGAGACGGAACTCAGCAGCAGCGAGAAAAAGCCGAGAGGATGGGAGGACACGGCACGGCACGGCTCCGATACCTGTGACGACGATCTCTGGAATGTCCAGAATGGTGCCATGTGACGCTGTTTTGCGGTGGCCTCGTTTATACTGCGGCCGCGCTGCAGAAACACATACATACAGAGCTGCGTACACCGACATGCAGACTGTACTCACACACCTATATTAGCAAGCTGATGGACGAGACACATGTTATGCAAGGCGTGTACATCCAGGAGCAGACGGGACGCATGCAGACATGCAGGATGCGACAAATATAGCCGTGCATGGCTGCGAGAGAGCCGGAGCGGGAGCGGTGCTGGAGATTCGCGCCGTAAGCGCCGTGTGGTGTAGCCAAGTGCTGCATCAACCTTAGGAAGGATTTTGGTGAATTGCTGGAGTAGTAATAGAAAATATGTTTAGTTGAATTGTGGTGCTTTAACGTTCTGAAAGAAAGAAACATCCCAGCGTGTTTCAATCTATCCGCTAATCGTCTTAATCAAAACCGGACAGTTGTTGAAATCCATCAAAAAAAATATGTATCGTCTGCTTGAACAGCACTGCTGAGGATTTAGCGAAAACCCAACCGCTGGGATTCTGGGAGGTGTGAGGAACCCGCGGATGGAACCGAGGACCCTGGTTAGACGCGGTACCACTATCAATAAATATTTATACATTTTAACTAAAGGTACTTATACACAGCTCTAAATCAATAAATATTATATTATATAGATAGATATCTAAATCATTTCCCTCCTTGAGCTCACTTCCCCATTCCAGCCCATGTTAGTGAAGCTCCACCCCCAAGAGCTACGGTTACCCATAGAGTATAGTGACTGACAGCATTCCGGACCGGAAGTGGGTTTTCCGAACATGTTTCAGAGCCAGCTAATAAACTTTCGCTAAGGCTATGGCCAAAATGTCTTCCAAGGTATCTTCAATACATCTTTGTTCAAGTAAGAAAACGAGAAAAAAACCCCAAAAAAACCCACAACTACTGCATCATCAAAGTAAATACGAAAGCGCCACAAATTCTTGCCGACCAAAACTGCAATTACTTCTTAATGTTTAGCTTCAATATTTTGTTAAACTCGCACTGACTGATGGACTTCAACAGCTGCTCTGAGGAAACAGAAGAGGGTGGATAGAGTCGGAGTTTCGTCTCAAGGACTAGTCGTTAGCGCACAGTATCAAATGAGCTAAAGGTTAGAGATGGAGGTTAGAAACAAAAAAAGTGACGGATACATTTCAAATTCAGTGTCTAGTGATTGTCTTTAGGAATGCCAAAAAATGAATGGATTTCTGTTCTGAGAAATTCTGAAACGGAGAGGTTTGATTTTGCTGGAAAAGAAACATCGGACCTGTGAAACACCTAGAACGTGTGTATAACTGAGCGTGTGTGTTACCTGGAGAGAAGTGCATCTTGTCGTCTTGTCTGAGCTCGGAGAGGTCGGCGCTCATTCGTTTGCCGTCGGATGATTGCAGGCAGTGTGTTCTGCCCGGCACTGACAGACTCTCGACGCTGCCCCCTCTTGACAAAGGATGGCCAGGCCTCAGTGGATCAGCCTACACGAATCATATACACGTTACACATCCGCAGGCCTCCGTTCAAGATACAACACACACAGATATTTATGATGCAATGAAGTCCTGCCTTTGGTTTGAACGGTGGGAACTTCTCGATGGTCTTGATGGTGTCGTTGGTGCCGGCCGTCGTGCCGTGATCCATGCTGCCGTCGTTCTTGCTGCTCATGCTGAGGAAGGACACTGAGGTGCAAAAAAAACAAACAAAAAAAAACACAGGTACAACGATATGAACATATTTCAAACCGCAGTCACACACAGATTCGGATAGTAGCAACAGGACTAGGAATGGCGGATGAATGTAAAGTTCTTGGATGTGCGCATTTTATAGTTAAAGCATTTCAGGTACAAATCTACAGCATGCACATGAGATCTATAACGCTGTGTGTGTGTTTTATCTGTAATACTGCAATCATTCTGTCGCTCATCTCTACGGCATTCTTTAACACGCCTCCGTTTTACACGCACCAACACATTCAGGTGCCGCACTGAACTTTCTCTCTCCTATTATATAACTATAAATGTTAATAACAGTCACTTATAGTATTACCTGTCTATATTTACAAACATACACACTATCTGACGAAGTAAATGAACACCAATTTAAATTTGGATGTCTAGATATTCAAAGCTTTAACAGACATGACTTTTTCTCTTCAGTGTTATGATGATCTGTCACTACCAACATAGTAATAATATCACTCAGAGATGTTTCTATGGCTGATTTAATTTTCCGGTGACGCGTATCAGCGATGGGAATCTCTAAAAGCGTCTTACAATCCAATCTGATTTTAATTCAGGGTGTCACAATGTGATTATAAAATGATTCCCTGTGCAGGTCTTTATAGCCTACAGGATGAATTTTCCCCCTCAATTTGACAACTTGCTTCTTTTAAAACTTATTTTATTTGCTTATTGTCGCTATCTATACCTGTGCTGGTGGCAGAGTTACTCTGGCCTTCATCCGAATATAGATAAGGGTACTGCAGAGGCTCGTCTGACCCTGGGAAATACTGCACACACACACACACACACACACACACAGAGAGAGATGTTTACAGTAAGTGCATAAGAAAGAGAAAGACACCACCTGAGGCAGCTTTTTGACGTGACGAGAGCTGTACAGCGCCAGACCGCTCCCACCTTCATCAGATGGGTCATAATCTTGACGATCTCCTCCATGGAAGGCCGCTGTGAGGGATCTTTGGACCAGCAGCGTGTCATCAGACTCTCTATGGGCTTGGGCAGGTTCTTAATGAGAGGAGGACGTGTTCCTGAGCACACAAACAAACAAACAAATCAACCACCACCAGGAAAAGAAACGGAACAACGCTACATTAACTGCTTGCAATTCATTTACAGATTTGATAAAGTGTGTAAAATAACCTACATGCACCGAGTTGCCATTACGTTAGGTACATTAGAGATATAAATTCACGTTGTATACGATCAGTGAGGATCTCATCAGCCTCGGTGCCTCTGGTTTCCTTTTTCGTAAAATTGAATAATGAAAGTGTTTCTGGGAAAAATTCAATCTCGCCGACATGCCGCATTTCACTAGTAGCTTTACAAGTACTCTAGTACCCGTGCCTATCCCTAGCACCTATACAGGAGGTGTACCTACTAAAATGGCAACCCAGTAAACATCTAAATAGTCACATCGTGTTTGTAAGAGGGACTCACCACGGTGCACGGCCCACATGATCCGGAAAGCCGGTCCTCCGATCTCGTCGAAAGGCTTCCTGCGTGTGATCACCTCCCACAGAATAATGCCCCAACTGAACACGTCACACTTCTCGCTGTAGTTGCTGCCTGTAAAGTGACCAAAACTAGAATAAACACTCAAATCAGACGCATCGCCCAAATCAAAGACAGGATTATGTGACAAAACTGACAAATGAATCCTGGTTTCACGGCGCACACTTGGGATAATCCAATCCCAGCACCTTCATGCCGTATCTGCCCCCTTCTTCTGAGCAGGAGGCAATTTTCTCTCATGGTCCCTCGGAGAGGCTTAATTACCCCTCTTATTATGCTTCAATTACATCGCTCATCGCACATATGTTGTTTTTTTTCTTTCCTGTGCCGTCTCGCCGAGGTCTTCAGCTAATTCGTTTATCAGTAAAGCAAATGAGCGGTGTTAGCGTCGTTCCTCTAATGAGCACAGCTCTAATAGCATGGGAGGGCTGGTCTTATATTAACAAACAAGATAACGACCTACTCGCAGCTCCAGCGTGCGGGGTGTTTTGTTTTTTTTATATCCTAAGCTGAAATCAAAGGTATTGGCTTATTTCAAATGCGCGCAGTAACGAATGTATCTTCCTGAACACAATCCTCCTGATTGCACTTCAGGCAAATGTTCACCGTTATGTGTGTAATAACATAAGCATGCACAATGTGAGTAAAGTCATGCTAGGTCTCACCTGTTTCATCAAACGCTGCATATTAAAGGTGCAATAAGTAAAAAAAAATTTTTTTTTTAAACGAATAAGGACCAAAATGGCTTAGGGAATGTAATAAGAGACCATTATCACCCCAATGCTAATTGTTATCATTATTATTTAATAACAGTACGTCCCGAAGTGTTTTATTGCTCTTACACCAGTGCAATTAGCAAGTGATTACATTTTTTATTCATTAAAGAACGACTCATCCGGCTGTGAGTTTTATAACATGACGCTTGTGATTTGTAGTCAGTGCTGCTGTTCGACACCATCGGACCAATCAGAATCGAGAACTCAACAGCGATGACGAATAATCGATCAGATCAGAACCAGTGCCGAATCTTACAATCTGAGGAGCTGAGCAGCTACAACTTTTTGAACAGATTGTACCCCCGCCTCCTTCATTTTGACCCACACGCTGCTTGTTGTTCGTCAGACGCGGTTCCTTTAAACCCTGTGTCTTCAAAGAAGCGTGGGAATGTCACCATAATGGATTTTCAATAAGATGCTGGCATGATCTTTTAGCTGGACGCCCCTTTCCCTCCTACGTGCCTTCGAAGACCTCGGGTGCCATCCAGGCTGCGCTGCCTTTGTTGTTGGTCATGTGCGTCTGGATGTCGCACGCCGTCCCGAAGTCACAGATCTTGAGAACGGTGCCTCCGGCGACCAGCAGCAGACTGCGGAAACGGCACAGAGGAAGCAACGGTCTTTCAATTATCGACACAGACGAATAACAAAACAAAAGTTATTTAATTACTCATAATAAATAATCAAAGCCAAATTATTAACTATAACAAGCAGTAAGCTTTCCATCAATGTTTAACATGCTGGGTGTGGTGGTGTTGGCGGGAGGAAGAGAGGCAGCTGCTTGGGCACTTTCTTTCCAAAGGCTTTTCCAATCACAGCCTGTAAATAACCAGCTACAAACAAGCAACACACACTCTCCTCTCTCGCTCTCTGTCTCGCTCTCTGTCTCTCTCACACACACACACACACACACACACAAACACACACCTCTGCCATGACATACTCGACATACTGCTCCACCTAATCTAGATATAAAATTCAGAGGATTCGACAAGATGATCAGGGTGAGTGATGACAAAAAATATATAATGTATATATTTGGTATAAATAATAGACATATATACACTACCAGTCAAAAGTTTGGACACGCCTTCTAATTCAATAATAATAATAATATATATTGATGGTGGTGATAATGATGGACTGTTGTTTCTCTTTACTTAGTTGAGCGGTTGTTGACATAAAAGGTTATTAGTGGAATTTCTTT
>JAQMYM010000012.1:24912686-24925921 GCA_030014255.1 Parauchenoglanis ngamensis
ACACACACACACACACACACACACACACACACACACACACACACACACACACAGAGCCAACTGTCTATGCCTGACAGATTTCCACGCAGCGTTTGTTTGGAAAGGACAGCAGGGTTCTGCTCGATGTAACTGCTGTAACCTCACTGCAAGAACAATCTCCTAAAGACTATCAAGAGCTTGGAAAAGTTAGCAGACCGTAAATTGCAAGTTGTTGAAATGGCGTATGCTGGAAAGCAAAATTGCTGCTGAAACATCCCTGCTGACCTCAAGCGCTCAGGAAATCTCTTCCATCCACTTCTGAAAGTACCCTGAAGGAAATGATCGAGCCCATCAAAACAAGGCATGACGAAAAAAAAGTGCCTTTCCTTACAGGTTCTTCACTCTTACATCGTACTGTTATATGGGTCAGAAAACCAGACTACGACTGATTTGAGGTCGAAGGTCATTTCTGAGAACGCTTGAGAATATTCCTGGGAATAGAAAGTGTTATCTCTTCACTGTCACGGTGTGCAGTGTAATCCTCATCCCAATGTAACGTGTTGTACCATTTAGCAAGGAATAAAACATTTAGGAGCATGACTGATTATTGGAAAATAATCCACGATGAGGTGATGTGAAATAGGTTGCTGTCACCACCGTCAAATTACACTAGTTCCTGTTATCACTTCTGTTATAGCAGCTATAACCTCCGTCATTCCCTCACCAACCTCTACCTTTATCTCTCAACTGAAGACAAAAAAAATAATTGCTTGAAACAAAAAGTAATCGAAACAATGTAAAACAATACTGAATACCTCAAACTATGAAGCAACACGTATACTGAATTATGTAATAAACAAAAAAGTGTAAAAAAAAACCCCAAACCTAACATGTTTCATATTTTAGATTCTTCAAAGTCGCCCCCATTTAGCTTGATGATATTGTGCGCATTATCTTAACCAGCTTCATGAAGTCGTCACCTGGAATGCTTTTCAGTGAACAGGTGCGCCTCGTTAAACGCTTATTAGTGGCATTTCTTGCCTTCTTAATGCATTTGAGACATACAGTAAATAGTAAATGAAAAAATACAGTATTGTTTATAACAGCCCTATTGAACAACTGTAGTAATCCATATTATGCTCAACTAAGTAAAGAGAAACAACAGTCGATCATTACTTTAAGACATGAAGTGTCTTTTAAGTAATAAAAATAAAGAAAAAAACATTGAATTAGACGGGGTGTCCAATCTTTTGACTGGTAGTGTAGATGAATAACAACACAAACGTCAAATCCCCGTGAATAATCTGTTACTATAGAAACAATAATGTACTAGAACGTGCTCATTAATAAGACGACAAAATGCAGCTACCAAGAAACCAGAAAGCGCCGTTTCAAAAGGCTGACACTGGAGACTCCTTACATAAACGTTAAACAAACTTCACCTTCACCTAATGTTAACCCTACAGCAGCTTGCACTGCTTAACAACGTAAGAGAAAGGCTACGACAAAAAAGAGGCTGGACAAAATTTCCCAATATTAACATGCTAGCTTGACAGGTGTGAGTACTGACAATAGTCATGTCTGTTGTTTACTTTCATTATGACAACGTTTTCATACATTTTCTTTCTTATGTTTTCTTACATGTGAATGAGATGTGAGGTAGCTGGATATGACAACGACTTCTTTCCCCAACGCTTTCTCTGGTGGACCCGTCCGCCAGCAGTAGTCAGGCGGTGCGCGTTCATGTGTTTTGGAGGAGTGGTTTTGGAAGGAGGGGGTGGGATCTTTCAGTTGGATATGTTATATGTTATGTCCAATGTTGCCAACCCTAGCTTTAATATTAACCATTAGCTTTATTGGCCAAGTGAGGTCACACTTTCAAGGAATTCGACTTGATATTTGCTCCAAGATCAAAAAACAAGACAAAACACATTACATAAAGATCAATGTATGAGGAAGTATAATTTGGAAGTAATAATATCGCAAAATGTCAATGCTATAAATATACAGGAGGTCCCCGTTACAGTGATGTAACCCGAATTTTGGTGCAAGTCGAAACACACCCTATTCTAACACAGTTGTAAAATCATAATCTAGAACATAAAAAGCCCCAGAAAACTGCTTATTCTTCCACTGCGTGCGAAAAACTCGAAATATCGTATGTCGAGATGTATGTAACCCGAGGACCTCCTGTATGTGTATATTCTAAATGTCTATACAAACTAATTTTAAGCAAAGTGAGATTCCTGAGTGGTTGTGCAGTGTACAGTATGTGACAACATGAGCAATATACGTTTCACTAAGTACATAGCATAATGAGTTATGGAATGCAATTTCACAATGTGATTGAAGCAAGTGAGCTCTTAGTCTGTCAAGAGGTTTTGGCATAGTAATATGAAATTACTCTTCAGTTTATTATTTGGAAACTACGGTCAGAGCTGCTGTTATAGAAAATGAATCAACACCTTCTGACCAATCAGAGTCGAGAACTCAGCAGGACTGTAGAACAGGATTTTTTTTTAATGCCTGCTGAATGAAATTAGTCTTTTTTCATATCAAAGTGTCAAGGTTTGTGCAACATCTTAAACTAGATCTTTATTAAATCGAAGAAAAAGTTCCCTATGATTAAAATTCCTATCTCTTTTCTCATTAAACCTTCCTCATTCTTGTGCTGAGAAGAACCTCTAATGCTCGACTTAAACAGCTTTTTTCCGACAAAGGCAAAAAGCTAATTTGGGAATATTGCTTATTTGAAAATGAGAGCTGCGCTTGCCTATTGAGCAAATGTGATGTTCATTACAGGTCTGTGGATGTCTGGGTCATTGATATGCATCAAAGGTAGCAGTCATTTTAGATTGTATTTAAAAGCATTAAAAAAAGGCTTTTTTCGATTTGCTGAAAATTAAGCGTTTTTATTTCCATGTCATAATTTGACTTGGTGTAAAGCGAGTGCTGTTTATACAGCAATAAAAACACTACTTATGGAAACAGAACCCCAGACCTCTTTCATGTGCTTGGGGATCGTCATGATGGCAGGCGTATTTGCGCTGGTGGGAGTGTAAATAAAAGATGGAGGGGGAATTTTGACAGAGACTAAGTCATAGTTTTATGACTTATTTACTTTTTTTTTTAGTCGAGGGAGTTGCTAAGGGCCTTATGAGAGTGTTCTCATAATGATGTGATGGCAAACACTCTCGAGACCAGAACTGCGGCGGAACAGTGGAACGTGTGGTAATGAGTCGTGGGGGCCAGAGTATCACCATTATCAGTCTCGGAGAGGAAGCAGGCCTGCTCAAAAACGCTCCGGCTCTGGAGTTTTGTTCTTTATGACACACATACACTGTTTTCTTTGTTTGTTCTGCCGCATTTATTATGCAGCCCCATATCTCAAAGAGAATAAATCATTTTTAAAGGTGATTTATGCCAAGCGGACGGTGACCAGAGCAGTAGATTAGTTCTTTAAAACCATCCTCGGGGATTTGTGCTGTAAACACTTGCTTTATCCACAGCCCAGAGGTCGACCGTTTTCTTTTTTTCGTCAACTCTGAGAGAAATGACTCACCAGTCGACCAAGATAAGAAAGCTGATATAGAGAGGCCTGTTTCAAAACACATGATTATTTCTAAGATCTGGAATTACTAACTGCCTGGAATGACAAACAGGAATGACAAAGATGTAAATCAAAATGAGCAGAAATAAGAAAACAGAGCTTTCATAAATGGGCTAGCAGGGCTAAGATAAAAAGACATCGATGTAAGTATAGGTTGTAAGAAAAGTAGGCAGATATTAGATTTTAACCTCACTTCTAATATCACCACCGGCCAGCACTGTAGAATACTAGAATAGACGAAACCAGACAGGCTTTCCGATGACATTCCACCACCCTCATTACCGTGTCCCTCAAAAAGCCAGGGCATGTCACAGTCCTCTCATTTTGCGGTCTTTGGCACTCTGACCAGGAACAGTGATGAGGAAAGAGTGCCGTTGGTATTGAAAGCAGAAGCACTTAATGAAGAAAGGATGGCACAAAAGGAAGACCATGTTGAAAAAAAGTGAAAAAAAGCAGGTTGAGTCTGGCCAAACAGGATAAGAGCGAGGCAGTCGGCTAACGTCTGTATCTGTCGAGCTGAACGCTGCCTCCTCCACACTCCAGGCAGACATGGAGCAAGGACATTCTTGTTATTTGTGATAATTCCTTCGGCTATCTCCATCCTCATGTGCCCTTTGGGAGAGAGGGAGAGAGTGATAGAAAGAAGCAGATGAGAGAAAAAAAAAGAGTTTTAAGAGCAGCTTTCTGGTGCGAAATCTTCACATAGCAAGGAACTCATTTCCTTTCAGTGCCAATGGGTCAGGTGTTGAGGCTACAGTGGGATTTGGTCGGATTATGGCCACCCCGTTAGTGGCAGGTCTTCAGGGCTAACTGCCAGCATCTGGGGTAAAACCCTGACTCGTCCTCCAGACCTGCAGAGGGCACGAAGGGCATCACAGTGGAAGAAATGACTAAATTTCATGACTGAATAGAAATCATGTTATGCCAAATTTCTCTCACAGTCAGGAGAAAGGTCTTGTCAGTTTTGTAATTTTGCAGCTGGATCAGCATTGAACCCAACGACCAATCACGGGTCACAATTGTTCCCAATGTCCAATCACTGAGCACTATTTTTCCAAATGACCAATCACTGCTAACAATTGTTCTCAGTGGCCAATCACTGATCACCATAATTCTTAACAACCAATCACTGATCACCATTGTTCTCAATGACCAATCACTGATTACCATTGTTTGTCCTACCTGTGCACTTCTTGGTTCTTTATTTTAACCTCTCTTATATGTGAGTTATTCCATCTGTAATTCTTCCCTGCTCATTTCCGGACTACTCACTACTTCTACTTGACTGGAAATAATAATAAAATATTTAAAATATTATAATTATTGTAATTGTCTATTGTAAATGTCCTTCTTTGAGTAACATGTTGCGAATTATCATGATGATACAGTGAATATACAGATTGTCTATCAGAAGGTGTACATAATCTGTCAGATTTCCATAGACTGGCCAAATTGCAACCAAGACACCTGCCAACGGCTGTTACATTCACTTGAGTTAAGCTCTAGCTCATTAACTTGTTAATAATGGGGTGTTATGTGCGGGGGATGTTTTATATGTAACAGTAGAAAATTTGGACCAGATTTCCTGATGGCAGGTATTTGCAAAAATGCCTAAATATCACTATTTGTTTGTTATATGCTGGTTTTAATAAAAGCTGGGAGAAACATATTTTTCATAAATGATAACATACTGCCTGTGGCCATGTTTAGCTGCCACTCTTTTGATGATATCATAAAGCTCGCTTATCAAAAAATTCATATTCACGGTAATTGATGTAAACTGCAAATATTTGCATTTCTTCCTTCTAAATGTTCATCAGAGTTGAGAAGAATTTAAATGGAAACATAATTCTAGTAAATATCTTGCACCACTATTCAGCCTTCTCCGGTTCTTATCGGCTGTTTACCTGTTTTTGGGGAGCTATTCCGATAATGTAGCTCATTAAGCTATCATCTAACTGAATTAGTTAAGCTGTACATTAAACAGAGGCTAATCTCAGTGAAATTGCTTTTTCAAAAGAAAGTATCTACTTTTTGAAGCAACTTAATGAGAATCATGAAGACAGTAGCTTATGAGGACGGGGTTCAATGATCCAAGCCGAAGACCGAAACTCGCCTATTTTGGCAGGAGAGTCACGCTTTTACGCCCAGGCTCATGCTCTTGCGCCATCCAAACACATCGCTCTGCAAGAAAACAACTGCTCTCTGAGGAGGCAAATTATCTGAGCTTGCAAAACAATAGCTATGGCTGGGTGTCCATTCAAACCTTTAACAATATTAAAACAAATTTCTGAAAAGTAGGAAAAACAAACCTTTGTTTCGATACTAGTTGTGATTGTTGGATTAAACTGTTTAGCTAACCTACAACACTGTTTCTAGACTTTTAGTTAATCTTCAACAAATCATTACCAACGTTTAACTAATCTACAAGTCTGTTTCTAGATATTTATCATATCAACACTATTTAAAGATGTACAGCTAAAATTGAACACAGTTTAAATCATTTCAGCTAATCCTCAATGCTGTATAAAGCTTCAATGCTGCTTACACACATCTAGTAATACTGTATACAGATGTTTGGCTAGTCCTTAATGCTATATAGAAACATTTATCTAGCCTTTAACGTTTTTTTTTTTTAAACAAATGTTTAGCTATGTTTCCTCAGTACTGTTGCTAGACATTTAAGTAATCCTTAACACTTTTTACATGTTTAGCTAGTCCTCGATGATTTCCCAGATATTTAGCTAATCCTCAACATTGTTTTTATTGTCTAGCTAGCCCCAATACTTTAAAGAAGTTTAGCTAATCTTCAAAACTGTTTAAAAACATTTAGCTAATCGTCAACACTTTCAAAAAGTTGCGCTAATTCTCAACACCGCTTCTATTTATTTAGCTAATCCTCAAATTTTCAGAAAGTTAAGCAAATCTTCAACAGTTAAAAATATTTAGCTAATCCTCATCACTTTCAAAAAGCTTAGCTAATCGTCAACACTTACAAAATATTTAGCTAATCCTCAGCACTTTCAAAAAGTTTAGCTAATCTTCAACACTTTCAAAATGTTTAGCTAATCCTCAGCACTTTCAAAAAGTTTAGCTAATCTTCAACACTTTCAAAATGTTTAGCTAATCCTCAACACTTTCAAAATGTTTAGCTAATCCTCAACACTTTCAAAAAGTTTAGCTAATCTTCACTGTTAAAAATCATTTAACCAATCCTCATCATTTTAAAGAGGTTTAGCTAATCTGCAAAACTGTTAAAATGTTTAGCTAATCCTCAACACTTTAAGGAAGTTTAGCTAATCTTCAACACTTTAAAAAAACATGTTTAGCTGCCTGTTAACCTTTGCTCAAAGCTATAGAAGCATAGCTAAACCTTAATATCCTTTACAGTCTCACTTCTGCCATTCCGCTAATCCATCATCTTGAGCCACTGGCTGCAGATCTCAGCCTTTATCCCAGAGTCAAAGGTGAAGTGATGTGCTGTGAAATTCTAGCTCTGGTTGCTTCTTCTTGCTTTTTAATAACATGTTGTGGTTAGTTGAAGAGCGATGTAGGCTCACTGTGGAAGTGCAGGGGAAGTGAATAATATTCAGTGTTTACCTGCACTGCTCCCCTCTGAGAGAGACGGCAGCTGTTTGTTTTTGCCCTTAACCCGGCGCAGCCTGATGAACCATGACAGCTGACGTCAAAGGAGGTGCCTGTAATGAGGAGTCTGGCAGCTTGAGTGAAACATGTCACCATATTTCAAATAAAGTTATCCTCCTTCACCTCATCTCTCTCAGGCTTTCTTGCTCAGATATTCTCCTTTTCTCACGCTGGCTTGCTCATCTGTATCTCTATCACTATCTTTTTTTTCTCGGATTTCCGTCTTTCTGTCCTCGTGTCTGTCTGTCAGGCTTTAATCTCTTCTTTTTTCTACCTATAGCTTTGTCTGGCTTAATATTTTTCTTTCTCTCATACTCCCAAGCGTTCTCCTTCTTCTCTCCGATTCTTTCCTTATGTCTCTGTCTATCTTTAATCCCTCTCTGTCTTCTGAGCTTCCCCCCCTCTGATTACTGTCTCTGTCTTTGGATCTCTCTCTCTTTCTCTCAGGCTTTTGTCCTCTGATTGGTTTCCCTTTTTCTGTCTATCTGTCTGGCTTCTCTCTCTCTCTCATTCCCTCTTTCTAGGTCAGATTTTTGGCTATGCTATAATGCCGGAGGCTGACACAGAGGGAATTTTTTCCCCCTCTCCTCGGCAGTTTGTTTTGTTCGCTTTGTTTACTGCGGCTACTGGGAAATTGATGAATTAATATGCCGGCCAGGATGGTGTATGTCAGGTAGGTAGCCTGCCTGGTGCCATGAAAGATGTAAAAAAAAAGAAAGTTCCTGTGGATGACAACTAACGGGTTTGATAGCAGGTGTACGACACATGGCTATGTGCAAGAATAAAATGATATCACATCGCTTTACAGTATGGAAATGAGGCACTGGAGGCATTGCATCGTTGGCACTTTTATTATTCAGATATATGTTTTTACTTTAACCGTCTTTGGCAGAACTCCGAAGTTTGATTGATGATAACTGTATATCATGTTTTAGCATTTGAAAGGTAGAGACAGCCATAGTAGAGAAAACGAAATAAGGTAGTGTTTGTCTGTAAAACAATATCAAGTTTGTCTTTGCTTTCTTGCAAAAAAACCTGCTTTTTGTTAGCAAGTCACTTACAGATAACCCAGATAGCACACATACATCCAGCCAACATTGGCACAACTGAGCTCATTTATCAATCTTTTAATAAAGTTGTGTGTAAAAGTTTTTGTAGACCAAACAGAACAACAACAACAACAAATTCCTGCCAGATTTCCAAACACTGATTTTCTTCATACACATGTGCAGGTTGATAAATGCCAATCAGTCGTACATTTCCAAGCTGAATTGAATTTAAAACTCCATGAACAGCAGAACTGAAAATGACAAAATGATAACTAAATAGAGAAAGAATGCCTCTTAAGCACATTGTATGATAAATCTTCCAATAATGTGGCTCAGCCACTGCAGAGCATCAACTATTAACACATGTAAACACTTCCTCCTTTTACAGGGTGCCATTACTTTCGTGCTGATTGAATCGCCATTCAGTTTCATTCCACTCAAGTCTCCTGCTTACATCCACAAATATTTACACCCCACTGCAGTACCACTTTGCAATATTCTTTTTTTTATATATTTATTAAAACTTTTACAAAATATCATTATTTGAAATAAATAGATAGATAATCAGTATCTATTGAATCCTTTGCAGTAACTGATTACCAATTGTACTACTGAAATCTGATCAATCAATATATGTAAATTTTTCACACCTTTACATGTTTTTCACATATACTGTAAATTATTTTGGATCTTAGTAAATCAGGGCCTTGATATTATAATGGTGGTGTAGAAGTAAGAAAAGTGAGAGTACGGGAGCTTTGAATACTCTACTGTACTATTTTACTAAATAGAGATGTACAAAAGCAGAGATTCATTGGATCTGTGGAATGACAAGCACAGCACGGTGCAATAAACACACAGGACACATTAACTACACAGAACAGCAGCAGCATCTGTGCAAAGCTCAGCTGTCACTTACTTCCTACGTAGTCCCCAAAATAGTCACTCTATATCACACTGTCTCCAGATGAACCTGGAGTACAGCAATCGTCCCAAAATGGCTTTTATTTTTTATATAATTTTTGGTCAATAGTCTCATGATGTGGCTATACATACTTACCAGCCATTTTAATAGGAACACCTGCTCATTCATCCAAAAGACCAGGTGATGCTTTTTTCCCACTGCAGCTTCAGATGTGATCTTTTGCTTTTGTAGCTTATCCATCCCTACTTTCTTTCTTCCTGAGATGCTTTTCTGCTCACCGCAGTTGTAAAAAGTGGCTACTGGAGTTACTGTAGCATTTTTGTCAGCTCAATCCAGTTCCGCTAAATACTAAAGCTTTCTGTTTATTTCCAGTTTTAAATCTTATTCTTATTATATGTCATTCTTGGAGTTATAAGTTATCACTGTGAATGGAAGCTGGATGATTTCAGTAAACCAAAGACAATTAAAAAAATGTAAATATAGTACAAGTACGGCCCTCACATATTAAAGGTCAATTATGGGAAATTATACTTTGGAAATTCCTAAATGAGTAAATGTGAGTGCTGTTCTAATCATCTGGACAGAAGGCACCAAGCCGGTCTCAGGGCACAACGGACGCCTTTAGTTCTTTATTTAGCACTTTTAGTGGCCGTACAGTCAGCTTGACCCACCTGGGTGTTAAAGACATTCCCCACTTAATAAGCTTTCTACAGTACGCAGCAAAATTACCAGCAGAGGATGGCTTAAAAACAAATTTGCACTGACATGGAAAATTAATAATGGAAATTGAGATTCATTTATACACACATGCACTGACCGGGTAACACATCAGCAAAACTGCCAGGCAAAGGTCAAAAAAAAGGAGAGTCCGTTTGAGGCTTTAAGGCAGGTTGAGTGCTGCGTATTTATCGTTTAACCTCCGCTACCTGAATCTATTACTTCATGTGTGGCCGCTATTGTGCGAATCTCATCCCCTACCACCTCCACCGCCGCCGCCGCCTCCACCGTTCTCCATACAAAGGCCATAAATCAGGGCATTTAAGAGGAGCTGTCAGGCCTGGGGTGTGTGTATTGTGTAGGGAAGTCGATATGGTGCTGATGGAATCACACCTCATTGTCAGGAAACACGGATGTAACAGTGGAGCGAAACGCCAATCGATGGGATGTTGTCTCTTACCGAGCTTTAATCATTTTCACTAAATATATCATGTTTCGGTGGATCGTCACAGCTGAAATAAAAACATTAACACTTTTTCTTATCGAAAAGGTATGCAAAAGTATTAAAATTTGTTTGCGCGTTTTAGTAGATACTATAAAGAGTTGTTCCTGATATTCACCCATCTCTCTTTTTTCTGTTAAAAAAGTAGCTTTTCATGTTACAGAGAAATCAGAAATCGCAACATGCTCCGTCATGAAGTCTTTCCTCTAACAAAAAGTGCTGACACTGGAGACTCCTTCCATAAATGTTCTACAATCATTTAGAAAACCTTACCATATTGACGATTACTCAACTTTTTTAAAAATAAGAAATCAATATATTATTACGTTTAGGTGATGTGAAGCCTGTGGAAGTTGCTCTGACCAATCAGATTTAAGAATTTCACAGTGCTGTGATATAAATTCATTGAACTGTTAGTAACTCTGTCTTGTAGAAACACATGAAACCATCCATTACGTACAAGCCCCACCAAAATTCTCTAAATTCCACCTAATATCTTCCTTGCCAATTTAATTAGCCTGGATTCTCCATTACACCCAGGTTCAATCACATCGCTGAACCTGGAAAGCCACTAATTGATTCGCAGACTGCAGTTCGCTCGGCTCGCTGATAGTCCAGAAGGTTCTCGAGATTGTCTTGAGACTCGGATCAGAGTAATTTGGTAAAAAAAACAAAACTGTTTTCGCATTAGATTAGGCCAATGAATCTCATTTAGAACGAGTGGAGTTGCATTGTGTGGCTCCCCAGGGTCCTGTGTGTGTATATGTGTGTGTGTGTGCTGGTATTACCACACACACATACACACACACACAACAGGAGGACGATGCAGCAAGATGGTCTCTTTGTCAGCACACTGTCTCACCCTGCTGCTTGTGCAAAAATATATGTCAATTAGACGCTAGCACAGATGGTAGCCTGATGTTGCGTCCTGAATTTAGCTCAGCCGCGCTATCGATCACTTCGTACACGCAGCCCGAAACAGCAGCCGTAGCCCTCGTTTGGGACGATGACAAAACGAGAGAAATAAATTTATTAGCAATTGGATCGTCTTCAAACAGCACAGCATATGCTTGTGTTAATAAACAGTATGCCATATTTATACTGTGCATAACTACACAACTAGCCACAGTGGTGCTGATTATTCTCCTGATCCCCCAAACCCTGCTTAACAATGAGTTTAACAATATTTAACATTGTATTTAACAATATTGGCAAATTGATCTATATCCTAAGCCCTGGCTAATCTCTGTCACTATTTTTGTCAATTTCAATTTTTTTTAATCAGTCTTGAACTGTCCTTTATGAACACTTAATGTTTTACTAACATTCTGAATTATCACAATCATCACTGATGATTATTAATGAATTCCCAAGCCGTGGACATTTAAGTGATCTCCCAAAATATACTCATTTATCTTAAAATCTGGCTACTTTCCTGATGTCCTGAGCCAAATCCTATCAATTTTATAAGCTACTTTACCTCCTTTATCAACTGAAAAATTGACATTACATCAATATTTCACCCCCCTCCCCGAAAAAATCAGCTATTTCACCAATCCTGTGGATATTTGTGTGAACCTCCAACAATCTCCTAGCTATCTTAAAAATTTTGAACAATGGCGATTCTGCCAATCTTGAACCTGAACACTTTACCAATTTTTTGAATCGTGGCTATTTTATCTCAATCTTCCTTTTTTGCTATTTCACTGATTTCCTGAGCTGCAGCTATTCTACCAGTTTCAAATCCTAGATATTTTTCCACTTTCATGAACTATTGTGATCTTACCAATCTCAAAGTAGGGCTTTTTCCAACGATCCCTGGTTATTTTACTTACTTACTGATCCCAAAGTCTGGCTTTGCTCTATAATATGGCTGAAATATTTATTTCCCATAGATAACTCTATACGACACATTGAGAGAACATCATCACACTGAATTTTAATGATAGAAAAGTCAAATCTAGAGGACTTATGGTTCTTTGGTTGTCGCTCTAGGGAAAGCCACAAATGTTCTACTGAAAGCCCTATAACAGAGGCTTATCATAAAGACTGACATGAAGATCAAGGAGTTAAATAATCCAAACAAGCCTTGAAAAACCTCCAAAGAACCAATAAATTCACAACTGTATTAATTCCTGAGCTTCCGGTTATCTTTCCAAACCAATCTAAAAGATTTCAATGTTGTCATGTTCTTCAGATGTCAAGAAATCTCATCCCCTGGTCCCATAATTTCATTTCTCCATGTTTGTTGACATGGACTCGAATGTTGTGTCAGTCATGAAGCTGTATCTTTATTTTTTATTTAGTCAAACACATCATTTCATTCCTCGGTGCCATAATCGCCTTGGCGACACACACTGCTCTCACCCACCTGGAAAAAGGGAATACATATGTGAGAATTCTCTTCGTTGAGTACAGCTCGGGATTCAACACCATCATCCCTTCAAAGCTCACCTCCAAGCTTGATGATCTCGGACTGGGGACATCCATGTGCAGATGGATCTTCAACTTCCTGACAGGCAGGCCCCATGTGGTGAGAACTGGCAGCCACACTTCCTCCTCACTGATCCTGAACATGGGCACACCACAGGGCTGTGTGCTCAGTCCTCTCTTGTATTTCTTGTTCACTCATGACTGTACTGCCAAATGCAACTCTAACATCATCATCAAGTTTGCTGATGACACGGCCATCATGGGTCTTGTTACAGACAATGATGAAACCGCATATAGGGAGGAAGTGAAGGCATTGACCAGCTGGTGCCAGGACAACAACCTTCTTCTCAATGTCAGCAAAACTAAGGAGATGAT
>JAQMYM010000012.1:24928110-24947897 GCA_030014255.1 Parauchenoglanis ngamensis
GTTTTGATGTATTCAGTAATGTTTTACAACGTAGAAAGCAAAAAAAATAAAGAAAAACCTATGAAAAAGACTAGGTGACCCCAAACTTTTGACCGGTAGTGTATATTTTTTACAGTGGGCTGGGATGTTGTTTTAGTACACTTGATTAAAATTGTGTTGTAAAGAAATGCTAATATGCTTTAATAGCAATATACAGTAGGTACTACACAAGCATGTAATTCTGTGCTTTATCTAAAAGGCTCTCTCATCCTTTCTCATTCTTCCAGACTAATGTAGGCCACGTTTTGTAATTAATTTAACTCCGAAGGGGACGGCCCACATTGTCATGGGCTCAAACCTCAAAGGAAGCAGAGAAAGCAGGGATGCCACGAGGACTGTACTGCATGCAGCTTTTAATTAAAATACACTGGCTAAAGCAGAGATCTTGTGCGTTGTGTTGTGTGTGTGTATGTGTGTGTGTCGGTTTTCTGGGTAGAAGTGACATAAAGCCAGAGTCTGAGAAAACGAGAGAGAGAGAGAGAGAGAGAGAGAGAGAGCGCATCATTAGCACCTTAGCTTCTGACTGGACCTGGCACAAGAAGCAATTAGGTAATTTCTAACACTTATTAGGAATTAATTACCACTTGATTTGCACGGGTGGAATGTTAAGTAGAACTGGGGCGAGACCAGGTGGAGCCGCATAGAGGAGATGCTGCACTTTCATTGATATTGATTATTAAAGCAGGTGACTGGGAGGTAATTGCAGGGATGACAGGTTCACCGGGTCTCATTACGGGATGAAATATGTTCCTCCTTTGGCCTCTAAACAAAACGTGCAAAGACGCTTTGAAGATCACAACCTTCTGAGTGACAGTAAACAAGGACGGCTGTTCAAAAACAAGAATGTTAGCCAAAACAAAGGGCAGGCAGACAAAACGACGGGGAAAAAGCCAATATTTGAAAATAGCGTTATGACTGACTGCGCATTGTTTTAGCGCCAACCTCAAATTAGAGCCCTCTTCACGATGTGCCCGACGAGATTGCCTCACGCACAGTGGGAAATGAGCTAAAACAATTTCACTCATTCTGCACGTAAAAACATGAACACGAGAGGAAATTGCTTTATTTTGGTCTCGCATCTGTGGAAACTCGTGCCAGTTTTATCACCATCTGCAATACAAGTGCAAGCCGGTGCAGAGAAGAGTGCAATTATGGAATCACGTTGCTTTCATGGTACGGTAAAACACCATCATAGCACAAGATGAATCCGAGAAGGCGGGGAATCAAATCAATAACGCCGGCAGTGCTGTATGCATCGACCCCAATGATCTATAAAGAATAAATCGAGTTGAATATTTTCCAGTCCACTTATTCTGAAATGTACAATCTTGATCCGGCTCATTACAGTGTACTTGAATTTCTTGAATTTCTTAACCCTTCATGGGGCCGTCAGTTAATTATTTATTATTTTTATCATTATTTAAACCAGTTCTTGGAGTTTCAGATGCAAAACAGCCAAAGAATCAATGGTTTGCAGGGATTTACAGTTTGTCAGCTTGCTTAATTCCTCATTTTTCAGCAGTATGTTAATGGTGAACTCATCCGACTATGAAGTTTCAATGACGCTTGGTGAAGTTCAGGATTCATTTTGTCTTCTTTCGTGCAGCAAATTCTTGCTAATTTTGAAAATGAACAACCCCAAGAATCATTTATATTTACAGAATCCAACCAGTCTGATTTACAGAAATAATTTTTGTCACATATACTCCCTCATGATCAAGTACATTGTGGAGTTCTGAAAATCTTTGGACTCTTTGCTCTTTTGCTTTTCTGGACTTTTTGGAAGTTGTTTTGTTTTAGCCATGTATTATTTATTTCTGAGAGGTATTTTAGCCAGCATACTCAAGTCCAGGAAGACCAGCTGTATGCTAAACCTGAGCATCTTCAACACTTAGTAAACACAGCCTGGAGTAAAACAAGATTGATCTTTAACAGCTATTCTTACTGTAGAAGTACCACAATTTGGTGATACTCCTGCAGGGTTGAGTATCTTATCATGGAGTTGTTGAGCCACACTGGGGCTCTTGTTCTCTCTCTCATGCTAAATGAAGCTTCACCTGGAAGTGCGGGCAAGGAAGACCCTAGGCCACGAGACTTACTGTGTTTAGGCTGGAGTCGTTCCTTCGCCCAATAGGAGCATGTTTTGAAGGCCGGGTGAGGTGGAGGGGAGAAGGTGATGGTGGTGGTGGAGGGCGGTAAATAGTACTATTTTCTTCCCAGGCCATCAAAACACTATCTCTGTGAAAAATGGCAAGAGCCCTCGTGACATGATTGCCCCGGTTTTTACGGAAGAAAAGGCCGGGCAATCGTCAAAAAGCCGCAGACTGCAAGGGCTCCAGCCAACATCCATCATGGGGCCACCGGTAAAAAGATCTTTCCGATTAGAGCCTGAAAAACACACACAGTCTGCCCTTTTAGTGTGAAACGTAATATGAAATGTGTTCACAAGGCTTGGCTTTTTATTTTTAACAGGGGTTTTTTTATATAGAAAAGACCTCAGCACTATTTCTTACTGGCTCGATTTTCCTCTGATGAGTTCATTATAAGAAAGTCAATACAATCTAGAAAGTTTATATTGACTAAGTTTTTCCAGATTCTTTTGCACAGCCTTAGAAACTTAACCCCTGAGACAAACCCCAGCACAAATGTCTAAATTATATACTTGGATATGTTTTGCATGGTGTCATGAATTCTGTTTTCCAGCATACAAGTTAGCAAACAGTGTAGCATAATATTTGTTTTTGAAGACATCAGCCCGTAGTGGCACGTAGTTTACACTTCTGTCTTTGCCGCCCCTTGCACAGTCTCAATATCTGCCCTTAAAGAAGAGTTGAAAATAGACGCCGCTTCTCTTCCCACATTTCAGCGATTCACAGGAGGCTGTTCAAGCCAATCAAGGCACTGAGTGCGCGCTTCACGTTTCACCCTCTCCGTCGGTTCCTCTGTGAGAGCGCTGAAACAAATTCGTACACTTTCACAAAGTGTTAGCAGCTGCGGTTTTAAACATAGCAACGAGCACGGACCGCGCTTTTCCCTCGCCGCCGTATGGAGCCTTTTTCACAGCAATTATGCCCTGTTTGGACCAAGAAGGAAGATGGTGAAGTGTCTCATTTAAAAAAAAATGCATGCTAAAATCATCAGAGAGTTGCAGGGTGGCTCTGAATAGCAGCCGATTGGCGGGAGATGCTCTGAGGCTGATTGCAACTTCCTCTGGCGAGATGAATTCGGCATAATTTAGGCCGGGATGGCAGTTTCTTCGTCCCGCTTCTCGGCCAATCTGCTCACCCTGCATTTAGCTTTAACCCTCATATTGTGTTCAGTATCTAGAAATGGATGTGTAATTAACCCTTTACTTTAGATTTGTAAAGCAATACAACACATGTGTAAAGGTTATCCACGATATATTTATCTTTTATGAGAGGACGTGAGCAGTAGTTATACAAATATACACCAGTCCTGTCCACAACAGAGGATATGCTCTCACAATTATAACTGTATTCATCTTCCAAATGAATAAATATGCATTTCAAAGAATTCTGAGTAAGCTCATAGGAAAAGTTGATGGCGTTCAAGGACTAAACATGGCTTTTAAAAGCGGACACTTACTTCATATTGTGACTTTCTTATATTTGTATTTTTCTTGCTCATACATTAAATGTAGCCCAATGTATGAATTTGTGTTTAAAAATTATTTCTAGTATTATTATTTTGAGCATATGGATTAACCACACAATACTATATGAAGCAAGAAGTGTTCATAAAGGTGCAGATGTTCTACACCCCACACCAAAAGGGTTTCTCCAGGGATCTTTAGTGTATGCTTGGATTAATTTCAATTCAATTTCAATTTCAGAAAAGTGGCTTTGGACAAAAACATCTTCAAAATGAGTAAATGTAAAAGGGAATAAGCTTGTAAGTTGATGGTTAAAGGTGAGGGTGTGATGTAGAGAATTAGCTTTTATTACTCTTTGAAAGCTAAAGAAATCTCTTTCAGTGGACAGACTTCCTGTACATTTTGCTCAATATCAAATTCCTGGATCTTCTGCAACATCAAAAAGGAACGGAGGAAATCTTCTGTTTCCTTTTAATAAATCATATAACTGCACAAATACAACTGGCTGGAGTCATTAAAATATCAGTTTTCCACACAATCAAGGCAAAATTGCAGGTCCAATTACCAGCTCAATCATTAGAGCTAAAAAGGAAATCCAAAAGCCTCAAAGTCCACATTTGTCCGCTTGAATATATTTGACAGTTTCAGATTTATATTAATCTTTTCATGTCTAATTATTGTAATAGTTGTTCCCTTATGCATAACCTCATTCATTATTTGATAGATAAATTGACCACAATCTCAAAATGATAATGACACAATTTCTTGTCCTCAATTCACTGCTGCTCATTTAATACAACAATCAGAAGCCATGGGAATTAATATTAATGATTTGGAAAATCTACACCATGTCAAGGACATCAGAGATCAGAGCTCAGACGATACACGCTGGAAGAAGCTCGGAATACTAGGTCAGTGTTTATCAGATAGAAAACTTCAATAGGTGGCAATACAGCATTGGTGTATGTTATTCAAAATAAATAATGATTCAGACTGAGCTTCAGCTCCTCTTCCCCAATCCGTCACTCTTCTGCTTCGCCATTCGTCTCTACTGTTCTCCTCTCAATTCATTTCCTCTTCATTCTTCTCATTTTACATTTACATTATTTGTCAGATGCCCTTGTCCAGAGTGACTTACATATGTCTTATTTATACAGGTGAGCAGATGAGGGTTAAAGGCCTTGCTCAAGGGCAGCTTGGCAGGGCTGGGATTTGAACTTACGATCACTCGTCCAATGTCTTAACCACTGAGCTATCACTGTCTCATCTGACCTCCTTTCCAGTCCATTCTTCTTCTCTCACACCTTTCTTGTCCATTCTTTTACTCTCACCTCTTTTGCTTTTCATTCTTTTCATCTCAACTCCTTTCCTCTCCATTCTTCTTCTCCTACCTCCATTCTTCTCCTCCTACCTCCATTCTTCTCCTCTCACCTCCATTCCTCAACATTCTTCTCCTCTCACCTCCATTCCTCAACATTCTTCTCTTCTCACCTTCATTCCTTTCCATTCGTCTCCTCTCACCTCCATTCCTCTCCATTGTTTTACTCTCACCTCCATTCTTCTCCTCTCACCTCCATTCCTCTTCATTCTTCTCCTCTCACCTCCATTCCTCTTCATTCTTTTACTCTCACCTCCATTCTTCTTCTCTCACCTCCATTCCTCTTCATTCTTCCCCTCCCACCTCCATTCCTTTCCATTCTTCTCCTCTCACCTCCATTCTTCTCCTCTCACCTCCATTCCTTTCCATTCTTTTACTCTCACCTTCATTCTTCTCCTCTCACCTCCATTCCTTTCCATTCTTCTCCTCTCACCTCGATTCCTCTCCATTCTTTTACTCTCACCTCCATTCCTCTCCATTCTTCTCCACTCACCTCCATTCCTCTCCATTCTTCTCCACTAACCTCCATTCCTCTCCATTCTTCTCCACTCACCTCCATTCCTCTCCATTCTTCTCCTCTCACCTCCATTCCTCTCCATTCTTCTCCACTCACCTCCATTCCTTAACATTCTTCTCTTCTCACCTCCATTCTTCTCCTCTCACGTCCATTCCTTTCCATTCTTCTCCTCTCACTTCCATTCCTCTCCATTCTTCTCCACTCATCTCGATTCTTCTCCTCTCATCTCGATTCTTCTCCTCTCCTCTCCATTATTTTCCATTCTTCTCCTATCACATCTATTCCTCTCCATTATTCTCTTCTTACCTCCATTAGTCTCCATTCTTCTCCTTCTAACTCCTTTTGTCTCCATTCTTCTCCTCATCTTAACTTCTCTCCATTTTCTTTTTATCTTTTTCCATCATTTCTTTTTTATATCTTCTCTCTTTTATACACTCTTTGAACTAATTTATTCAATTTTTCCTCTCACTTTTCTGTTTTTGCTCTTAATCATCCATACTTTTGTACCCTCCTCTTATCTTCTGACTATACTTCACTTCTAACACACCACATATTTCCATACTTACATATATGCTTTTCTTCTTCTCTTCTCTTTCTTTCCTTCCTATATTTTATTTTTACTTATTAAATCTCCATTTTGCCTGCCCATTTTTGCTTTCATTCCATTTCTATTCGTTTCCTCTCTTCTGATCTCCTCTCCATTCTTTTTCTCCTTTCTACTCATCTGCTTTCTGTTCTTCTTTTCCTCTCTTCTCACCTCTCCACTCTTCTCCTCTTTATATATCTTTTGCATTTTTCCATCTCATTTCCTCCTGTCTTTTCTTCACATCCCATCTTTTCTCTTCTCTTCCCTTCTCTTCTCCAAGCTGACACCACTTGTGCCTGGCTGAAGTCTCCCGGGATGTTTTTATGCTTTATGACTGGTGTTAAGAGTAGAAGAAGCAGTGGCCCGAGATTCTGGCAGCTTTTCTTAGTGACGGTGTAATTTAGTGGAAAACTGAGCGACTGCTCTCGACGGGTCCTAGCTAGACAGGATCTTTCCACATGGCTTGAGACGCACAGCACCCACCTACATCTCAGAGTTTACTGATATTTCCTTCAGGAACCCGGCACAGAATTGTACAGATGCTCATGTGCAGGACTTCTACATATATATTTATCTCTTGAGCGATTTAGTAAAAAAATATCCAGGAGCAAGTGAGTTATTTTCCTGAAACCTTTCTAACACCAAGGCAATAATATGACAATTACATCAACAAAACACCATTTTTAAGAAGATACATAATAAGATGGCTTCTGAGGCTTTGTATTGACATAGCTTCATGAGATTTGATGCATCAGCAAACATTTCCAGCTGACTAAGCCTGGTAGCATCCAAAAAAAGTGGTGAAAGGGAATTTAATGACATTTGATGGCTTGGTGGGTGTAGCGGTACAGAAATTGTTTTATAAGTATTTTAATTCCCACACTATGCTTCAGGACTTCAGGACATCCTGATATAAATTCTTCTCTCCTAGCAGCAAGGACTTCACCTGAAGCACACCCATGGGATCTATTTACCAAGATTAAACACTGCAGTCCAGCTGCCTTCTACTAAATCCAACAATTTATGAGATTATTTTTTAAAAATGATCTAATTTTATACTTCACTGTAGTTTAATGAGACCTACAGGAGCTCAATCATCTGTTAGGTTTATTGCTACAAGAGGACCGAAGTGAAATAATATGTTTAGTATATATAGTTTTTAATGAAATGCAGTAAGATAAGTGGTTCTGCTTGCACTTTGTACGAATCGAAATAAAGCACAATCCAAGCTCGATCGAAGGCTAGTTTTAATGAGATAACATGAATAAATAGCATATCTAGTTGCTATAATTGCTTTATATACAAAAGAACACCAATTGGAAAAGTGGAAAAGGACAATCTCATTTTTCTGTAAGTGTGATGGCTGTGAAATGTAACGCCAATAATGAAAATTAAAGCTCAGTGCCAGACTATATTCTTTGATGGATGGTTGTGGCTGCATGCATATTGACTTTATTCCCCCAGTCTAGAGGTGTGTGAGTGGAAAAAAAAGAGAAAATAACAGCCCATTAAATGGCCAGAAAGATTCTATTTGAATTCCGCCATCTTCTTATACGAAGTGGCATATCTCACAGGAAGTTAAAATAAGATTCCCATTTTTATCACTTTCAGGCTCTGGTCCCTGTTGGTTCTGTGAATAATCAGAAAAATATTTTCTAGATGTCGGAAAGGTAGCAAAATTGCACAACTGTGATGTGCCCTGTAGGGCAATTCAGCATCCAGCCCAGCTCCCTGAAATCAGTGTTGCCAGGTATGATGTGGCATTTCCACCAAATTGGGTTCAGAAAAAGCAAGTTTGTGAGTGTCGTTTTTTTAGACTTGATCAAAAACAATCAAACATCACCATTGGCAAACAAAGTTCACTTTGCAGTTTCTTTTTTAAAAGGATTGTCATGGATAATGTCTGTATCAGGTGATGATAGAAAAGGTATATTGCAGATACGGCAAATCAGAAATGCGCGCGCACCACGGTGCATATTGAAAGTGCTGCAAATATTGGAAGCGAATGGAAAATGTTGTGAGTACGGAGTACAGACGTGTAATAAATATAAGTCGTAAGTATGAGAAAGTAAATCTCAGGTAAATTACAGCTAGGTAAATACTTAAAAGTTCAACTGTTGATTAAATACGAAAACCAGATGTTGATTAAGATATTATTTTGATTAAATATCTCAATATTTAAACATTAATTTAGTTATTTTGAACTAATACATTGTAAGATTTTTTTCATGACTTGATAACTTTATTATCTCATAATTTCGATACATTATCTTATAATTTCAACTTAATATTTAACACCTTTTAATTTATCAGTAAGACTCATTTTTTTTTAGTCTTTGCAAACTCAGTCAGATTGGATCCAAGAGAGATCCTAACATTACAACTAGTTTATGTTGTTGCAACGTTTACATTTTAATTACCACAATTTATCACAATTTCCAAATACACACAATATTACTGCTACATTTACAAATTCTTGTTATGTAACCCTAATGAAAGTCTCCAGAGAACGGATGGGGCGGGGCTAAAATAAAAATCAAAACATGCTAAAAGGCCACCTTTAGCCAGTAAATAGGAAATATAATGCATATAATAAATAGAAATATGATGTTGTAGTCCTTGGCCCTACGACGTTTGGTTAATAAGCGATATTACATTTTCTAAACATATGCACGCTGTATAAAGCGCATAAGTTTGTTCTAGTCGACTCAGACTTTAGAGCCGACAGTAGTGTACTAGTCAGCATCCTTTGAGAAGGATATTTGACACTGATCTGATGTGTGCGCTCTTTCTCTGGAGTAAATAAACCGTGTCCGAGTGACGTTTACAGAATCTCTCATTAAAAGCCTTGATCTGATTAATGAAGACGCACGCTAGCAGAAAAGGTGTTGTGGGAGAAGAGTGTGTTGGGAGGAGGACAGCGCAAAGCAAGAGCTGTTTAATTAAATATCGAGTACACTAGCGACCCAAACTGCAAGCCGATGCTAATTAAAATTTCAGTTAAGTACGTGGAAAAGGCAGGAACTTTAGCAACATGCTAAGTACTTGAAAGTAATTTAAAAACTTTCAAATGGCATGATGGGGAAAAAAACCGTTGAAGAACATTACGGCTCATTAGGTCCTCACACGCACAGACATCTTTTCGAAGCGATAACTGTAAAAGAACTTAGCATGTATTTAAATGATTTATTTTTATACATTCAAGCAAATTGCATATATTCATGCATCTCCATGACTGTCAGTGGTGTCATCTCTCTCTCTCTCTCTCTCTCTCTCTTTCTCTCGCTCAGCTGTGGGTAATGAAGATGTCTGAGGAGAAAACTTTGTGGTGTGTAGATGGAAAACAGCACAAGCGAGAGGAAGGGAAACATCAGGCATTTTATTTTTGACCATGCAAAGCCAAAGTGACAATCTTTGTCGGGCTGAAAAAAATAATGAGGCTGGAATATCGAGGAAAGGAAGGCCTTCAGCTGCAGCTCATGCAGAGAAGAACGAGAGAGATGGAGGGAGTGGAGGAGGATTGAATAGAGCGACGAAGAAGAGTGGTGAACGAGTTTCTGAAACTCAGAGCGCTTCTGTCTGTCTTTCTCTCTGGCTGTCTATATCTATCTAACTTTTGTTTCTTTCTCACTCGGTCGCTCTTCTGTATCTCTCTCTCTCTCTCTGTCTCTGTAAATCTCAATTTCTTTTTATTCGTCTGTCTTTGATGTGATTCCTTCGTCGGTACCTGTCCCTCCCATCTCTGTCTCTTTTCCTCTCTCTTTGGGACCATTCCTGTGAAGTATTGTAAAGTGGTCACCAGGGGGCGCTATTGGTACCCAGCTGTCAGGCCAAATCTTGCCTAAGCTTTTGAGTAGTGATTTACTGACAGCAACAATTAAATGTTCATTGGTGAATGGGGATGCTACTGAAAACTGATGTGATGCTGTATCTCTGGAATGCTTCTGTGTTTTGACTCCAATCTTTGTATACATATTTTTGGTACCATGCCTTGATGGTACTAATGTCCATGGGTCTCTACTGGCAATGGAAAATCAACTATACACTTATGTAGCTACATGTGTACCTACATTTGTTATGTACAGTATGTTTTTACTTGGGATGGCACAATGATGCAGCTTGCCACCTCACTGCTCCAGGGTCTCTGGTTTGTATGGAGTTTCTGTGCATGTTCTCTCTGTGTGGGTTTCTTCCGGGTTCTCTGGTTTCTTCCCACCTCACAAAAACACACCAGTGTGTGAATTGGGTGTGAAAGACCATGGTATGCCCATGATGTCCTGTAATGGACTGGCATCCCATTCAATGTGAAGTCCTCCATCTCACTCCCGGTTTTCCTGGGATGGGCTCCGGATCCTCCATCCTGAGGCTCCTCAAGAGCTTTCCTGTTGATTGGCAGCTAGGTGGACTACAGTGCTTGGAGCCATTGCTATATATCAGCTACTTCTCTCTCTCTTTCCCTCCTCTTCTGTATATCTCTCTCAGTATGAAGGTGGAAGCTTGAGAGACTCCAGATCCCAAATGGAATCTGCCAAATTATCTACATTTTCAGAATACATTTGCTTTAGGATTTAACTCTTTTAAAATGGTTCCATCTACCTTTTTTCCATTTTGGGAAACTCTGTTTTCTAAATTTTGGGTTACTTTGTCAGACAAGGTTCTAGGTAGGACCCCTTTAGAGAAACAGAACAGTCCCAAGAAGGCTTAAGGAACCCTTTTGTGTATGGGGGAAAAATAGTTGGACAGAATCAGACGGTGATCATAGACACACTTCACATGAGGCATGTTTAAGATAAATCTTTAATGAGTAAACAAAATACTTCATGGGGAGAAAATCAAACATAGAGCCAAACACTCGGCCAGAGAAAAGCAAAGCAAAAAAACCAAACCAAACCAAAAACCCTGAAAAAACCCCCACAATGTAATAATATCCCTTAACCAAAGTGACGAGACAGTTCAAAATTTGTGGCAGTGAGTTGGAGTTCTTTGGTAAGGTAATGGGCGTCCACCTTGGACTCGAGAGCCTCTTGTCACGTCATTGTTTGGTAGACGTGTGAGACGTGACAGTTCAAGCTTGGAATCTCACCTCATACAGCAGATCTTTTGTTCTGTTCCTTATGGTGATTGTTGATATTTTTCCATCATCCCTTACTTCCCAATTCACATGACAGACTGTCACTATGCATCAATGATCTAAAGAAGTAGAGCCACTCTGAAAAGAAAAAAAACACTCTTGGGGTAAGTTATTTCAGTCTAAGATCAGCAACACAGCTAGTGAACAACGTGAATATGGGTAACTGAAGGCAGGAAGAACGGATTAATGACATTAATTACAGAAGGATTAAAATGTGACATGGTGTGCTGTTAAGTAAGGGATAATGTACAGTGAGCTGGTCATTATTGCGAAATAATTTGACACAGAATATTAATTTAAAAACGAATAAATGAATAGTCCAGTAGATCCTACGCTTGGAACTGGCAATGTAAACTTTGTAGCCTTCTTAGCGTTATAATTTAGAAAGAAGTACTGTCGGAGCTGCTGTGATAGAAAATGAATCAACACCTTCTGACCAATCAGAATTGAGAATTCAAAATATGCAGAAAAGACGGGGAGAAAATCTCACAGAGAAACAGAAAACAAGTGCGGTCTGTCTTGTTTTGGTTCATTTTTCTGTTTACGTCTGTGTTTTTGTAACTGTTTTGTCTGTCTTGAAACATAAACAGCCCTGTGTGAGCAGGTGAGCATACGAAGTTCAGGTTACAATATCATGCAAAATTCTCACGAGTGATACAAATCAAGTTCTAAGGAAATTTCTAACCCCATTCGAATAAAATGGTCAGTTTTCCACCAAAACTCTAGTGTCAGTGTACAGAAATTAGTCTCTTCCTGATGAACTCTTTCCATTTTATCCCCCCTTTTCCATCCCACCAAAGTCACGGCTGGACCCTGAGGCCTTGTCTTAACCCCAGTGAGCAAATTATCTGTGCTGATTAACTAAACCAGAGTTCCAACATGTGGCAAGGGCAGCCGTTGCCTCCAGCACGACACATGGAGGAAAGAGAAAGAGACGAATGGAGTGTAGTGGCTATTCTCAGGACGTCAGTCAAATCGTCACCTTCAAATAAAGGAGAGGCCATTAGCTGTGAATTATCTCATTAGTGAGCGGCTCCTGAGTACTCCAGGGACTCGTTGCACCAGCAGCTGAGCCTGATATATGGGCCTGGTTTTAGTGCACGCTATAAAAACCAACAGGCTCCTGCTTTAGTTCAGGACTATAAAGTCCGGGCAATAACAACGCCTCCTTAGCTCAACACATGAAAGGTTTTTTTTTTTTTTTTTTCTTCGTAGGCTCACTCTATAAAAGTGTCCCATTAGCTTTTGATCTAAGATCTGATATTACTCACTAAGCAAATGCTACGCTAGATGACACGAATGGGAAATCAGCAAGGCTGATCTCAATTGTTTAGCAAATTTGTGCTCCAGATCAGTAGCTGGAAATCCTGGAGCTCAGCAAAAAAAGGAAATAATTGGATGAGATATTTTAATGCATCGTTACTGTTTTCACTTCAAATCTTGTACCGTATGACAGTCCTAATCCGATCAATTATTATGTTCTGAATGAAGCATGTGTGTGAGAAAAGTTATGTCAGTATGGACATGTTAATATCTTACATATAAACCTACAAGCGGTCTGGATTCGTTTTAGAGCGGATTTATGATGCTGGATTAAGTACATTTAGTTTAGGGGCTAAAAAGAAATTGTGATCAGGCCAAATTTTGTGTCACCTTAAAAATACCATTTTACAGTGTTATTGCTTTGTCGTAAAAATATTCATAAAATGTTATAAGCAGAAATAAACTGATTTTACATAATGGGGACAGAAAATAGATATAATTCTGTTCATCTGAATAAGCAAAAGCAGACTTTTCAATTGTTTATACAGGTTTATGTAGCACTATGAACACTAAATAAAGCATTACCAAGTTTTGGAATTGTTTTATATATATCACACCAACCATTTTTTGACTTTGTTCCATTGCTGACACAGTGAAGGCATCAGCAGCAGCAGCAGCAGTAGCAGCAGCTCGGAAACACGAGTCTGATTGAATTTTACATATTGCAACTCTGCTATTATTTGACTTTTTCCCCCACAATTGGCAAAAAAGCATTCATCAAAAGCAGCGCCACTTTTCAGTCACTCTATTGATCCAAATAGCCTATAAACTCAGCCAAATGCCTAGACAAGACCTTGGGTAACAGAGTTATTTTAAGCGCCGCGGTTTTACTCGTATTCTGCCAAAGTCGCATACACTTCTAGTGGAAAAGATGTTAGCCACAAACGGCCCAGATGTTGAAAACCATACAGCGTCACTCAGAAATCTCCAGGGAGAAACTTGTTGGGCGTTTACAACCATTAAATCAAGGTTTATTATCAGGATGACAATTACAAGCTGATTCCTCAACTGCTAAGATGCAGGAGATGCAATGCGACATGGGAAGGGAAGTTGAATCTTAAACATCTTGTCCTTTGGGACAGGAAATAGATCTGGATTTTCGGATAAAAGATTTTTTGGCATCCACATCGGATTATTTCATTATTATTAAACTTGTGCACTACAGTGCAAAACAGAAACTGCTGAGGAAGTATATAAAGTATAAACATTGTGAGTTTGCCGAACGTATGAGCTCCTGCAATAGAGGTGCTGAAGAAAGCTGGAGGGTCAGAACGCTAATCGATGAACAAACCTTTAGTGAGAGGATGCTTCAATAGTACACAGAGCACTAATTCATTTACTAGCAACAAGACAGATAGCTCGGAGGATACAGACTCTCGGGCGCAAAAGTGCTAAAAAGAGCAACTTTAAATAAGTAACAGATAAGTTTCTTTAGCCATTTTATGTGTGTACTGTATTTATGTGTACACAATGTTCACTACGCACTAATAAACTGCCAACTAAGCCACTGAATAAATCACCTGGTGGGGTTTTTTTTTTATAGGAAAATGACCAATGATGGAAAAGAGAAAAGAGAAAGAGCAAGTTGTCTTATTAAAATTTTTATTCATTAAAAGAGTCAGAATGACAACTCATATAGTTTTACAATTTGTTTATAGTTACGTTTATTGCTGTAGAACATCTGTGAAACAAATTCGCTTCTGTTATCGATTACGTTATACATTGCATGTTCGTTCCTTCACCATCTTTCGTTCCTGATCTTCAAGTTACTAAGAAAAAAAAAGAATTGCAGCTTGACATGTTACCAAGAAAAGGTTTACTGTCCTGAACACTTTCCTGTCTGAGAACTTCAAGGAACAGTTTTACCTCTGAGTGTTACACAGCGCTTACGCTGGAGATGTGTAAGTATACATGAGAACGTATGATATAAATGTTATTGTTTAAGGGGGTTTTGCGGCTTGTAACGTCTGTTTTTTATTTAGACTACTCATAAAGTTTGCTTTTAATGGTGGTGACTCGTAACGTTTGTTTTTAATTGAGACTACTCGTAAACTTTGTTTTTTACTACTCATAATGTTTATTTTTAATTTAGACTCCTCAGAATATTTATTTTAAATTTAGACAACTTGTAAAGTTTGCTTTTATAATTTATTTATTTTATTACATTTTTATTTTTTGGGATTTTCCCCAGATTTTCTCCTTAATTTAGTCAATGGCCAATTCCCACTCACCAAGGAGGGATAATCTCCAGATGACAGGGCAAATGCTTTTCTGATGCACCACTTGGAGCCCCATGATGTTTGTTTTTAACTATTCATAACGTGTGTTTTTAACGTAGACTACTCCTAAAATTTATTTAGACTACTCATGATGTTTGTTTGTAACTATTCGGAACATTTTTTCAAATTTAGACTACATGTAACATTTGTTTGTAACTATTTGTAAAATTTGTTTTTAATTTAGACTACTCACAATGTTTTCAATTTAGACTTCTTCTATCATGTGACAATACTCATTAATAATATACTATTAACATGATAAAGTGTAAAACTATTTTAATAATCTAACGTGAGTCACAAATGAACGAGTAACTTAGGCTGTCTTGTGAACCAAAATATTTAACTCAGTTAAACTAAACACTGTAACTGAGAACGGGAGACTAACGTAACGGAGCTTAGCAAATTACACATTCAGTATTGTGATACATTAACAATGAGAGAGAGAGAGAGAGAGACAAACAGAGAGAGAGAGATGAAGATGTATACCACCTCTGAGCCTGCAGATTGCACCGTCTTACCCCGCCATACCCATGACCTCTTTACATACCTCATCAAAAAGATCTGCTCTGGCCTTTTCTTCACCTTTCACATCAGACAGACTTTTTAACCAGCTACGGTTCTACCACAAGAAGCTCCTGGATTTGGTCTCTCCATGAGCTCTAACAGGCGTTTGAACAAGACTCCTCACGAACTAAGCACCGCGCTCACTACTCGCAACCTCTCGCGTTTATGTTTTCATCAAAGAAGGGTTTGAAATGAGAGAAGATGCCCCAGGCATGGTGCCTGTGCTGGCCACCACTCACTCCACAGGACTGACAGGAGAACAGACAGCCTTTTCCTGAGCTGTTTATCTGCCGCAGTATCACACCATCTCCTCCTGCTCGGCCGTGTTGATTGGGGATTGTGTGTTGAAACAGTGTGAGGCAGGCCGCTCGTCTCTGCCCTTCAAGCCTCGGCCACTCCAGCCTTCACTCACCCTCGCTGACAAGATTTAGATTCCTCTTGACTGCTAGCAATTAAGGCCACGGGAAACATACTGCTGCCGGGCCATTTTTTTTGCCACCCACCCTCTGTCACTCTGACACACACACACACACACACACACACTCTCACAGCTACACTCACTCGTCTTTCCCGTACTTCCAGTTCTCAGCACAGCTCTTACACTTTATGCTTTCTTCTCTCACCTTCCTCAATCCTTCTCTCTAAAGTATTCTGACTTTACTCGAACTTTAAAAACTTTCACCTTAACCTGAGTTTACATTTTACTTATACATCATGAGTTTACATGTCAATTTTTTCAGATTTAGTTCTAACTATCTTCAGATTAGACCAACGCAAGTTTATGGAGTGACGCAGCTCTTCCCTAATAAAATCTTTCATGCAATGAATTTCTGATCCACTTAAATCACAGAAACACCCAAATGTGGAGTTGTTGCTTAGTGACTGGTTTCCATGGCTATGGCGTGAACACAGATTTAGGACTCTGTAGTTCCTTCAGCCTTTTTTGCAGTCAATGTTACAGTCGTAATTATATGCAGTATATGCTAGGTGTCGCTGATAAAATGGCCAGTAAATGTAAATTTTTCGTTCGATGTCATATTTTTTTCCTCTGTCTCATTCTCACTGTGTCTTTTCTTCATCCCTTCATCGATTTTAGTCTCCTCTTGGCCGGTGTCCAGTTCTCCGAGCCCTCCCCTCCCACAAGTGTGTGATGGCGCTGCTAAGACGAGATGATGAGATGCTGCCGAGTCGAGACGGTGTCGGCTTCTGCTAAAGATGCCAGCTGCTTCCGTTCGCTCCTGACGGAGGAGCACGGATCCTCGCCGTGACCTCATGTCTGACATCCAGCTACGAACATCTGTGCATAATTCAGCTCCAGCAGAACCCGTGCGGTCCGGAGCTCCGAAAAATCTCCCATCCGGCAGTCTGATCATTGTTCAGAGCATCTGCTACAGGCAATATGGTCCTGATTAAAAATTCTGCCATGATGGAACACCGATAGAACAGTGGGGCTGAATAAGGAAAGTTTTTTTTTTTTTCCTCCTTTTTTTGTAACTACCTCACTCAGGCACATTGTGTGCATTCATCATTTAAATTCTCATTAACGGGAAATTAGTGTTGATTTCCTTATCGGTCGCAAATTAAATTGATTTTCAGAACGGATGCGACGGCGAGCAAATGAGCACCGCGACGCAATCAAATCACAGAGCCGTCACGGTCCCAACTGTCAGCATGTCCAAAGCCAACGCTTCCTGGTCCAATCAGAAATCAGATGGCGTTCTAAACAAACGCTCATTTGGAATGGATGCAGGAGATTCAATACACCAGATTCAATTGGCTGACAGCAGGAGATTATTGAGTGATGTTTTACTGGGTAGTTTGGGCTAAATGATTGGAACTTCAATGCCAGGGGGTTGAGAATATCCTGGGAAGTTATTGTCACGGGACAAATTAATAACGGATTTATGGCCGAGTCTAGTGGCTCTCGTTTCGAAACAGGATTAACAGAGCGCCCTGCCGTAACACTGCCGCACAGCTCGAACGCTTACACCACAGCCTCGTTTTTGATGGACTTTTAATTGATGGAATTTCGCACAATAGTCACAGTGAGTGTTACGCTAAGTCGTACAAAGCCGTTTTGGAACCAAACTAAAAAGAGGTGAAAGTAAGGAAGAAAAGAAGAAAATGGAGGAGAAGGAGGAATGGATGTTTGGGATTGTACAACAATCTGGTCACCTAGAAGACGTTTCGAGTCTGGTTTCACCCTAGGTTCTTTCCTCATGTTTGGAGTAGTAATTATACTCAACAAAGCTGTGACCACGATCGTGAGCGCGTTACTTCAGGGCTTTTCAACCTTCACTGCGTCCATCGAGCCTGTTAATGTTCATTTTATGGTTAGCACAAAACCTTAATGCCTAAAATATTTAAAAATATATATTTTATAATATATAAAATCCTTTGTTGTTAGTAAGGGAACACCATATCGCCATTGAGCATGGGGAAATGGGAAGTACATAACTGCTACACTTGACCTCTTGAATGTTTTCCACAATGTATATAAATTGCAGCACACTACACTGAAATGTAAATTGGAATATTGTACCTCGGATACGGGTAGACCGTTTCTTTAAAGGTGGTGTATTTTCCTACTCTCACTAGATGCCAGGTAAGCAAAACTAACTTTGCAGTACTTTTGGTTCTGTGCCTTCCCTCATCACGCCTCAACAGCAGCAACTTCATTCTCGAATTAAAAAACCCCCAAAAAACTCATTACCCAGCAGTCTGTGCATGTATGAGGAACTTTTGGTTGGTAATTAGAGCCGCATACAGCTCTGGTGCGTGACCTCGGCATCTCGTACGTCTTTCAGAATCTTAATGCTGTAAACACTGCACAATTGCATGATTGTTGAGTGGCGGATACATAATTTGGCAACATTGCAAGAAAAAAAAAACGTACACATGAGCAAATTCAACTCACGGGCTCCCATTGTGCTGGATGTAAACGAGATTAAGTCACTCAAAAAAATGAACGTCGGTCCGTGCTTTAATTCTCTCCACCAAAGCCAAGTTCTCTGAATATCCTGTGGGGGGCACGACGGAACAAGGAACCCTATGGGAAAGGAGATAGAGCAGGAATAAGAGAGTTGTAGATGTGTCTGTGTAGAACAGTCCTTATTTGGCTGTGTTCTGGTAATATGTCCCTCAGACGTTCCTGAGACGGCTGTAAATAAAGCCTATTAGTCTTGGGGTGAAAGACCAGAGCTCATCCCATTAAATCATTTAGCTGGACTGACAAAAAGGATGATACGGCTATGAGACAATGACCGGATTGTACCTTCTAGTGCTGTTTGGTGTGTCTGTGTTTGTGTATGAGGAGCCTCACCAGTGTCACTTTGAGGCTGATTATCTGAAATGAACAAAAACCTGTACAAATGGAAAATACAGTCCCAACCCTACATTTGACAATTTTCCAATTCTCATATTTCTGATCTAATCACACCCCACTTCAGCCGTCATCCATCGAGGCGTAAAGACATCATGTGCCCACACATCACCAAGTCCTACTGTTTTGTGTATGAGACAGAATTCGACTCCAGGCCTTCCAAATGATTGTCCTTTCTTCACAGATAATTTGCTTCCCATTTCGATATTAAGATGAGGGCACTGAGTCTTCACGTGCAGGATGAAATATAACAGGCTGTTTCACCCTGCAGGGGGGCTTCGCGCTGCACTAGATTCTCCTCCCCAGTCGCTTGCAATTATCTGACATTTCAAATCTCTCCAGCTCAATTAGCCCGTCACTGAGATTATGGCGTCCAGCACCTGTGTTTAGGAAGCTTCTCCGAGGAGGAGGGTTTTTTTCTTGTCTTACTCATGTAAACATTCCCCTTTGGCTGGTTTATTTGTCAATCACTGGTCTAAATTTGCATTCACATTTATTCATTTATCAAATTATACAAACTGAGGCAGAATGCAATCAATGCACTGAGATGTTAAAAGAGCTGACAGTGATAAACATTTCCAACGATTTCACACAAATAGTGCATGATAACGTTGTTGTGGTCAAGGCTGTGCTAGTTAAGACCAATATCAACCAAGTCCAAGACAAGGACAAGATGAATAGCAATCAAGACCAAACCAAAAACAAGACCAAATGCGAACCTACACCAAAACAAGACCATGACCAATATCAACATGAAAACCATCCAAGACAAGATCAAAACCCTTGTAAACCAAGACCTATACAGTATCACCCAGAATTTATATATTACTGTAAATCTGCTGTGACAATGTCCATTGTTAAAAGTGCTATACAAATAAAATTTTATTGAATTAAATCAGGGCGGCACGGTGGTGTGGTGGTTAGCACTGTCGCCTCACAGCAAGAAGGTCCTGGGTTTGATCCCCGGGTCACCCA
>JAQMYM010000012.1:24947997-24959598 GCA_030014255.1 Parauchenoglanis ngamensis
GAACATGCTGGGATTGGCTCCAGCTTCCCCGCGACCCAGACAGATAAAGCGGTATAGATAATGGATGGATGGATGGATGAATTGAATCAAAGACCAACACACGATCAAGACCAATACCAAACAAGAGCAAGACAAGTATAGATTATAATATAGCAAGACTAATATAAACTGAGACTGAGACCAAGACAATACTAAAACCATTATAAACCAACTATGGCCTAGACCAATACCAGGCAAGAGCAAGATCAACACCAAGTGAGACCAAAACAGAATCAATACCAATATAAAACAAGACCTATACAATGCCAAGACTCAGACCAAGACAGGTCAAGTTTATTTGTATAGTAGTATAGTACAAAATAAATGGCAAAGATGCATGACAAACAAAACATGACAAGTCTAAGATTAAAATCCTATTAGAAAAGAGGACAATACATTTATAGTCAGCACCTTGAGCTGATTTAGGGTTAATTCTAGGCACAGTGAGGAGACCATTACTAAGTGGTGTGTATTCTGTGAGCACGTAGTCAATGTAAGTCAATCTAAGCTATTCATAGACTTAAAGACAATAAGGATTATTTTAAAATCAATTCTTTGCGAGAGATTAAAATAGGAGTTATGTGTTCAAATCTTTTGGTTTTATTTAATACCCTGGCAGCAGAATTCTAAATAAGCTGAAGTTTATTTAACATTTTATTTGTCAACCCAGCAAAAAGGGCATTACAATAATGAAGTCTGCTGAACATAAAAGCATACACAAATTAAATAAAAGACGACTAAGGATTGATCCCTGAGGGACCCCATATGGAATATCAAAATCCTCAGATTTAAAACCAGCAACATAAACAGAAAAAGACCTTCCAGTAAGACAAGAAGAGAGCCAGCTAAGAACTGTGCTTCCCTCCGAGGCTCAAGCAGGCCTCAAGGCATTTAAGAAGGATAGCGTGGTCAATTGTATCGAAGGCTGCACTGAGGTCGAGAAGTACAAGAATAGAGACTTCCTGGTTACCTGTGTTAATTTTCAGATCATTAACAACTCTAGTCAGGGCAGTTTCTGTATTGTGATTAACTCTAAAACCAGACCGGTAAACATTGAACAGATTATTGTAAGACAGATACATATTCATTTGTCAGTACACAAACATTTCAAGTATCTTTCCCAGAAAGCGAAGGTTTGAGATTGGTCTGTAGTTCTCGCAAACAAAAGGGTCAAGATTCCTTTTTTTTCAGCAAGTGGGGAGTATTCCAGAGAGTAGGGAAGTACTAGCAATCTCAAGAACATCATATCACAAACAGCTGTAAACATTTTTGAACCAAGTAGTAGGCAATGGGTCAAAAACACATGTTGCAGAACATAACTATTGCACCACTTCTTGTAATTCACTATAATTAAATAGGCTAAAGTTGGAAAGTGTCTGTGTAGAATGGAACTGAGTGGAAGGAGTCAACAATCATGTCCACTAGCAGAGGCCACAATATTATTCCTCATATTATGCATTTTAGATTTAAAATATGAAGCAAGTTCATTTTCTGAAGAGTGAAGCTCAGCAGCTATTGGTCTATGAAGAATAAGACGTTTATCTATTGTGCTAAACAGAACCTTAAAATTGTTCAAATTCTGAATAATAATTCTAGAAAAGTGGAACTATCTAACTTTTTTAATTTCTGTGTTATATTTACTGAACAAGTCCTTGTAGATATTATAATCAGCCTGTAATTTGGTCTTACACCAATTGTGTTCCGATTTGTGGCAAGTACTTTGAGAGTTCTCACTCTTTCCTTATTCCTCCAAGGTGTTTTTGTGTTGTCCAGTAATTACCCTTGTCTTAATTGGTGCAATGTCATCCATAATTTGTGTCACTAAAAGATTAAAATTACTGATCAAATTCTCCCACAATGACAAAGGACACAGGTTAATATCTGAATGGGATTTGGAAGAGCAGACAGAGTAAGCCAACCTAGTAATAATCTTGTCTGATGTATCTGCAGAGATGAAAAGTCTTTGTACTGATTTTAAGGCAGATACTTTGTTCACCCAGGCAACATGTGTTAAAGAAAACACAAGAGTGATCTTATAAGAAGACCACAACGAATGCCAACCAAGACCAAGACCAAGACAAACCAAGACAAAGAGTAAAACCAGCCAAGACTAAGGTCTAAAACATATGAGACAAAGCTTATGAAACAGGAACCCTGTCTTATTTCTTGGTTCTATTAGAAAATCACTTCTGAGACAATCAGAACAACGGTTCTGATCAGAAAAAACAGTTCCGTAGACAAGAATGTCATCTAGCTGACCGCAGTGAAGAATCGCCATCGGAAAGATAAACAACAATAAAAAATATAATTGTAATTAGAGTGTTGACCAGGACAAATTTGAGACACAAAGGCCTTAAGACTGAGACCACAATCAAGGAAGTGTTTTTGAGCCTGGTCTAGAGACCTACAACCAGGAAAAACAGAAAGAACATCTAAACACATGCATTGTGATGAACTAAATAGAGCAGTATATATGATGAAAAGTCTAATTTAATATACTGTACATGAGTGTGAGCAACATGGGACATCAAGCACAGGTAATCACAGAGTAAAAATGAACAGACTTACATCTTCGAGATCGAAAAACGTAGACTTTTACACACTCTTACTCAAAGCTAGGGTGCTGAGGGAGTGTTAGTATCCTTAAGTCCTCTTGGAGAAGTTAAGTCTTTAAGTGTATGTTGAAGGTTGTGAAAGACCTGGATGTGCTTCAAAAACCATAAAGCCACCTTAGGCTATCTCTTAGCTTTGAATTGGAACGATACAGAACAAGCAGTGGCTTGTGATTCATCTTTTTTTTGTATTTTATTTTTTTATTATTTCTAACCACATTTTGGCTAAACAGAATATGAACTTTTGCATAAGGTACAGCATAGTCAAGCGCAGTAAGGTTTTTTTTTTAAATTGGGAAATTATATTTCTGGTAGTTGAACCCAAGTATAGTACATGGTGTTTATTAAGAAAAGAAGAGTTGGAATATAAAAATCAGAATTGAAACTGGAAAATTTTTTAATTGGAAAACTGGAATCAGTCAGAATCTTAGTAAACAAATACAGATAAGGTATAAAACAAAATTCAAAAGCAAAATCAAAGTACAGCAATTTATTTTTTGTCAAATGTTTTGCTAAAAAGTTCAAGGTGAAATCAATAAACAGGAAGTTAACATTTTTAGCAAATTTTAGCAAGTAACAAAGTAGTGTTTGACTCAAGTAGTATGATCAAAAATAATGTATTGTACAGTGTAAATTTGTCAATTTTCTATTAGTATTAATATTTTTATTACTGTAAAATAAAACCATTCATCGGTCTGATTCTTATGTTCCACAGAATTGAGAATTAAATAACTAGCTTGCAATAACATAATGTTCCAAAGCATTTTGAAAAGGTTAAACTGACTCCAAACCAACTGCATAAAGGCACTTTAACTACAACACATGACTCCAAATGTAAGCCAAACTGAACTACAGTCTAAGATCAAATCTAAAGTGATATTTTTTAGAAGCCAAACAATAAAGTCAACAAGCTGAAACCCAATAAGCACCAACTGAACAGATCTGGACTTCGGTGTTAACTTCAGTGATCATAAACTTAAAATGGGTAAATAAAGCTGCCATGAAAAAAGAAGCTTGTTGAAACAAATATTGATGTTCAGAAAGCATCTCGGCTAAGTGGACTTCGCAGTGCTCTAGGCAGGAATGAGATTAACTGGCAGTGAGAGAGCAATAAACCTGTTATTTTTCATGACGCCATTCTAAGAGTGTTATGTTTGAAGCACAGACCTAAGGGTTTTATGTTACATACAGTATGTTGTAGGAAGAGTTCAACATAAAAGGTGAACAACAAGAAAGATGGAGTGTTCTCACAACCCAGGAGTCATATATATATATATATATATATATATATATATATATATATACATAAAAAGACCCAACAGAGTTGATTTATTTCAGGTCGGTATTCAAGTGGCGCCCGGATTTGAAACCAAACACGTCTAAACCAAAGACAAAACCAATGCTTCTCGATAATCTGCCACAGCACTCCATACAAAATTCATCATTTCAAATTTGATACTTGATAAATTTAATACAAAATCAATCTGAACCCATTTTACCCACAATTCCTCCACCTCCAGTAAGTCTACTTTGGAGAAAGTGTTTAAAAGGGTTCATCTTTAGCATTTCCATGTTTTCAAGCTGTATAAATGCTGTACAACCTTTATCATGTAACGAACCCAAACAGGTTGCCAAAACAGTGATTTATGGATTTTAACACGGATGCAAAATCCTTCAGTGCTATTTATTCATTTCTTGTTGGTTGGTCGGTTTTGTTTGGCTGATTTTTTTATTTGTTGGTTGAGATTCATCTGATGATGTTCTTTGGTTGATTGGTTCAGCCGTTTGTGGATTGGTTGTTTTTTTTTAGTTGATTCATTTGTTGGTTATTTGGTTTGTTTCTTTGGTTAGTTGGTTCTTTCATTTGTTGGTTGGTTGGTTTGTTCTTTTCTTGGTCAGGTCCTTTGTTGGTTGGTTCATTCATTCATTCATTCATTCCAAAGCAGCATTAAAGTCCATATTTTTCATTTTACCTAGCCACATGAAAATTTATTCACATTTGATCAACTGTACAGGCTAAATTCCACCAATCTGCATTTAGGAATCTAATTTGGATAACGGATGAAAAGTGGATCATTGTTGCACGTTCTTAAAAATAACCTGCACCTATTAATTAACACACACATATGACCCACTATGTTAGCCATAGCATGTGTGGTAACCTGTGCCAATACCTTTCCGAGCTCATGTGCTTAAATAGAGGTGCGTGTCAAAATGATTGGCTAGCTTGCATGAGAATTCATTAAAATGACCACAAGTACGCATGGTTCCCTCTACACAACTTTCCTTCCTAGCCTCTAGCAAAGCCGCTAATCACTCTTCTAATGTTTGCACGGATGAAACAGGAAATCGATAGTTGCTTTCAGACTGAGCCTCACATTTATTTTGAAGCACAAATCAGTAGGCAATCCGGCATATGCGCTACTTAGACATGCCAAAGCTCACGGACTGGATTAAATTCACTTCACTTTAGCGGCGGAGTGGGCAATTTAAAAAGAGAGGTAAAGAAATGAAACGAGTTATTACCTCATTGCAGCGTTGATATGCATTAGCTTTGCAATTATGCATCAGACGTTGCATTATGAGTCTATATGCTCGCGACAGTATTGATTATCCCATGGATTATTTTTTTTCTGTCCTGCATTAGCAAGCAGTGGGGAGAAAATCATAAATGGTCCTGTTTGTTGTCTGCTTTGAGGTGACTTGTAATGCCGTAGCCCTCTAGGGGGGATGCAGAGAGAATCGAAGGAACATATCAAATGGCATTACTGGCAAATAAAAGGTCCATGGAGCTATGGCACCCACAGTGGGTTGCCATTAAAGCTCTTGGGATGAATCATTCTATCGATTCTAGCGCACACACACACTCACACACACACATACACATGGCTACAAACAGGCATCCATCAAGGGTCGATTTTGGGATCCTTCCCCACATTGCTAACAACTTGCATAGAAAAAAAAACATTCTGATTGATCTGAAAATGTTTTTCTTCCCTTGGCTGCTGCGTTTGATTCTCCAGACTGGGCTCTAGTCGGTTCTCTTAGTTTCAGGGTCTCTCGTCCTGACATAATTTCAGACACCCTTGATTGATCAATGATTAATTCCTAGCTAATTTCAATCCGGGCAATTAATATTGATTATACGCAACGCTACGTCGTTCCTGGCTGAAAAAGAAATAATTTCACAGAGTCTCAAAACTGATCTGAAACCCTGGCCGTTTATGATCGCCATGCTGGAATAATTCAGAAACCAGTAAATATTGCATTTCTGTCCAAAAAGAAACGATCCGCACTGCTTTCTAAAGGCAGCTTTGGAGAAGTTGTAGCAAGAGCGTAACGTAGCGCGGTGCGGTGCGGTGGTGCCCTGAAGTGTCTGGCTTCTCTCTCCCCTGAGAACCACCCAGCAATATTAAACAGAAATACTGCAAGCTTCACACACAGCCAGGAGCAGCATTTTCACAGCAGCAGCCGAGAAGCCTGTATATTAAAGCAGTCTGTACGCATAGCGGCTACATTAAATTATTGCGCACGGACTTCGGGATGAGAATCTTCCATGTTGAACTGATATGAAAATTGAGGCCTGAGAATCAAACTTTTTCAAATAAGTGATAATAATAAAGTGTGACAATTTCAGTCTGTATTTTTGACGAACAATGATAATAAGAAGAATACAAAACGCTGCTTTCTGTCTGTGAGTTTCCTGGGTCGTAAAACGTGAAGTTCCAGCTTTACTTCTGTTTCAAAGCACTAAAAATGGAGACTCCTTCCAAAAATGCCAAATAAACATCTCCTCACAATGTATTAGATGAAGCGCATTAAAATAAATCTGCGATCTGCGTTGCAGCTGGAATTACAGTCAGAGTTGCTGTTATAGAGACTGAATCAGCACCATCTGACCAATCAGGTTCGAGAATCCAACAAAGTAGGAAATGCTCACACACTTTTATAGCCAGCTTCTTTGATTATTTCCTTCAAGCTGAAATACATGAAAAATGATGTTATTGGTGAAGAAACTGAGCTGTCTCACGGTCATGCGGTACACCTGACATTAGGACATTTGTTTGAATCATAAGTCGCCGGATGCGGTCCCAGGCCAGCTGCCTGCATTACCTCACCAAAGGAAGACTCGAATCTCAATAACACACCATCACTCCGGAGTGACATCTGGCATAACCGACACGGGAATGTTGACATGCTGTGCGCTGTGTTCAATATGCTCATCAGCAAAATATGTCAGGGTTTCTTGGAGCAGTAAAAGCAAAATTAAGCCCCCCCCAAAAAAAGACCCTTGAATGTTCAAGGCAGAGTCTGCTTCCTTTTGGGGGTTTGACTCGCCAACCCATCGCTCGTCAAGTCCAAAAACAGACTGGCCATTTTATTCAAAGCCAAGAAGTATGTTTTGTGTTTGAGTGTCAGACAGTCTTGGCAGATATGAAATGATTTTACGGTGCGATTTGTGTTCAAAGCCCAAAATATGGCTTTTTTCCCTCAAGTATCCAACGATCCATGCCAAAAACTGAAATTAACAATTTTGGGTTGGATCAACTTCTATTACTTCTAAATCTACCTCATCAATATTAGCCTCATAGGTCAAAATTAATTCTGCACATGAAACATGTCTTGACTGATTACATTTAGACCAAACCCTTTTGGATTTTTTTTTTTTCCCTTCGGGCCGAACCGTGGTCCTCTAGTCTTGGGTAGCAAAAGATCTTTTCCTCCAGCACCAAGTCCTGGAGTGTTTTATTCCTTACATAATCACGCACACTAAGCAAAAACCGAAAATGCTGCATGCGTCCTAGACCTTAACAGCAGCGTCAACACTTATTAGGCGTTATTAGATACGATGCTGGAGTAAGACTTGCGCAGTGGTATAGATGCATAGCAGGTCTGATCTTTCCTGCAGTGCTAATACAGATAGCAGCGCACGTCCTTCCTTCAAAGCAGACGCGCCATTGCTGTAATCTTCCGTTGACCCCTGGCTGAACCCCGACACGTCACCGAGGCCTGCTTTTGAGCCGAGCGCATGCTTAAAAGTGCATATTCTTCTCCTCTCGCTCTGCTTTCATCTTCAGCCGAAGTTTCCTGATGGGCCGCAGGGAATGGGAATCAGTGTGATATCTGGAAGACTGCATTAAACTGATAAGTTTATTCCACTAACATGAAAGGGAATGGCAAAATAAGGCATATGGCTCAGAGGGCTTTGCAGCCTGTGAAAGTAGAGAGACTAATAAACTTTGAGTCTTCACACAGAGAGCCTCGGTGTCTGCGAGCGGGACGACAAATCTGAAGTGTGCAGCGCACCCATGTTTCCGTCGAACTCAGTCTGTGAATAATATTAATAGATCATTGTGTGCTAGCCTTGACCTGACAGAATGTTCAGTTATTAAGGTGTGAGCCACTGGGTTCAGAGCAAACACAGACATTATGACAGCTTGATACGTCTGTATTGGATCTTGTGCTGTGTTATACTTTTGGACACTGCAAATCCGATGACCTGTGGTACGTCTTATGAATAGAAATTCGCTGGGTCCCCAACAGACCAGCGTTCACCCCACTTGGAATCCCTTCCATTCATGAGAACTTTAAGGAAGTTTACTAATCCAAAATCACATAAAGTCACAGGAAGGGCACAGACAAAAACCCCCCCACAGTCGAAACACATAGCAATTCGAGCAACCCGAATGAGTAAATGAGAACAAGCTAAGGGTCAAGGAAACAAGAAAGCGAAACAAAATCAAGGCAGAGAGTGTACACCTAATGAATGAGGTAAGACTTCACGTTATGCATCTTTAAAAGCTGCCCAAACAGGAGGTAGTAAGTGTGTGTGTTCAAAAGAGGAGACACCAGGCTGTCTGGGTGGAAGAATGGTCTTCCTTTCTCCCGTCAGTCAGAGTGATACTAACCAATGGAGTGACGTAGCATGAGCAAAAGCACATGCTAGATGGGAGTGGGTGGCTAATTGGCAAATGATCAAATTGGGAGGAAATGGAATAAGCAGTCTGACAATCCATCTGTTAAATGCATCGTGCAACAATCCATCAGGAACTGGAATGTACCAAAAACATAAGCTGTCTCATACGTGGGATTGCTATTTATATATACGCTGGATATTATAGTCGATATACACACTAACCGTTCATTTTAATTATCCAATCAGCCAGTCATCTGGCAGCCACCTGTTCTTTTCCCAGTCTTCACCTGTCCTGATCCTGTGCCTCACTGTAGTGTCAGATTCCTGACAGGAGTGAACCCTGGCGTGACCTTCTGCCGTTAGAGCTCATCCACCTCAATATGTTGCGCAATCTGAGATGCTTTTCTGCTCACCACGTTTGTAAAGAGTGGTGATTTGAGTTAGCCTTCCTGTTACTTTGTGGAAATTCTATCATCAAATTGTAATTTCTAATGAACTGTACAATTAAGTGAAGCATTCTTAGTAGCACTAAAAAAAAATATCACGTTTATTTACGAATCCACTTCAAAGTATGAGCCAATCGGGATTACCGCATAGTGTATTCCGATAAGTTTATGGTCATAGCATGTGGTTTGATCCGAAGCTAAAAGCCCGCTACTAGCTAGCTAGTTATTGTTTGTTATATGGAAGTCTTCAGGACGGAGAACTCGTTAACTCAGTTTTTTTTTTTGCTTATTAACTTCAGAAGATTCTGGCGTTTTAATTGATAACAGGAACTAACATTAAATAATCATTTAACATTATAATCAGATAAAAGTGATGGACTGATGGTGACGAGCTGCATTTCTTTTCCCTGTCATGTTAACTTTAAGAGAAAGTGAAGGAATTCTGTAGCTGCTAGACTTTCCACGATTTTATAACTAAAGCAAATCATTTTTAGTTCTTTAAGCCTTTTTAAAATTTTTTTTATAAATAAATAGTGCTGTACCCGGAAAACAATCAACTTCAGTCTGGTATCAGAAAGCACTCAGTAGACCTCGTTTCATATCCGTGTGTATTTCAAACAGAATTCTGACTGCAGTAAATCATGCTATTTGAACGTCCTGTGACTGTTTTCATCTCTAGGCGATCGTGCTCTCATGTACGCTATGATGAGGTGCGTATCGATCGTTTTGCATGAGCGCAACACGGGTTGAATGGTGTTCTTTTCCCTCTCTGATGGAGGTCCAACACGGCCACAGGCGCAGCGAGCTCAGCTGCTCCATCCGACAGGAACGCTGCTCCGTTTCAAACCCTGGAGAGCTGCGCAGCAACCGCCATCCTTTGCTCTCCGCTCTTTACGTGCCAGTTTATTTCGTCCGATCTGCATTTCGGCTCAAAAGTAAGCATAATCGTTGTTGGAGAAGTAGCCCACGCTGCTATTGCCTTGCTCTCCAAAGAGTTGGACGAGTAGGAGTGAGAAGATTGCGTTTGCATTATATACCCACGCCTCCTTTTGACCCACATCCCACACGTTCCTCCGCCGACAAAGACTTCCCACAATACTTAATACTGATGTTCTTAGAATGAAACACCAAGCACTAAATTAAGAAAACTTCCCCACTGATAATCCGCTAAGCTGGGCCTCGAATATGCCAAAATACAAATCAAATCATGCTGGTGGGTAATGATGCGTTGAGTCTTTTGCGGTAACAAAGCAAAGCAGACGGGGGAAAAGAGCCAGGACATTTAGCTCTGATTTTATGGAGGCTTCCGATTGGTTTCTGATGCCTCGTGTGTAAGTGTGTGTGTGTGGACGATGGCATTAGGTTGCGTCTGGGTAATTTCAGGGGATTTGGGAAACTGGAGCTGATTCGACTGAAAGGCCAGGCTATAGCATGATTAATGGGCCGGCATGGCGCTGCAGCTCACCCGAGTGTGATTAGATAATCAGTCATCTCTCCGCTGCTCTCATTCGCCAAAATGAGGGAAGAGTTAGTATAGCCTGTTGTAGAGAAATGAGCCAAAACAGGGATATTGACAGGCCCGAAACCATACTTCATGCCTCAGATGCTAATTTCATATAGCTTTGGTACGCTACACGTAAAACAGATGCCTTAGTGTAGCTACCATCATTATCAACCTTAATAACCTGTTAATATTTAACGTCAGCATTGCTATCAGTGCCACTAAAGGACACAGACAGGAACAACAAAAGATAAAGGAGGATTAAATAGAACTTCACGGAAACGGGGTTCGTCTTGGAGGTGATGTCACCTCCGTTTACAGTCCGCAAGTAATTTAAGTGACAGCGCTTCAGGAGGGCGGCGATAAAGATAAATAACTTTTACTCAGGAGCATTTTGTGCATCATTAAACATGGCAAACATTTTAGCTTGCGCAACGCGGGAGATTCCCCTGCGGAGCCGAGGCTGAACGCCGATCATAAAAGGCCTATAGACTCGCTCACATCAAAAGAAGATGAAAACCCTCACTCTATACTTACAGAAAGAAGCGAAGCAGGCTTTGCATACGAACTACAAATATAAGGTGGATACAGAGAAGATACAGTAAACACCCGTTTATTCCTGACAGCCTGGCTGAATGGTCACACTCACTCATAATCCTGTTTGAGGGAAGAATTTTACCACCATTGAAAGTGATTCAAGGCTTGTTTTATGAGAGTATTGGAGAGTTTGATTCGAATTGTGGTTTCGCGCTTATTCGTTAAGTCGTTTGTGGAAACAACGGGGAAAATTGGCCGAGGCTCATACGTGAGGAAAATAATCAACATCAGGCTGATGTGGCGTTAGTGCTAGAACTCCAAAGTTGATCATTTTCCAATAGCAGATCAGTTTTATTCCTCTTAGAACCACAGGAGTTTGTTAGTTTTACGATGTTGCACTTACACTACCGGTCAAAAGTTTGGGGTCACCTACTCTTTTTCATAGGTTTTTCTTTATTTTTTTTGCTTTCTTCGTTGTAAAACATTACTGAATACATCAAAACTATGAAGCAACACGTATGGCATATACTGAATTATGTGGTAAACAAA
>JAQMYM010000012.1:24963458-24989110 GCA_030014255.1 Parauchenoglanis ngamensis
CAGTCTCTTTTAAAGTCATAAAAATAAAGAAATAATTGAATTAGAAGGTGACCCCAAACTTTTGACCGGTAGTGTATTAAAGAACGACGCATCGGCAACGTTTTATCTGCTTGGTTACATGTTTATTTTTTGCTATCGCTTAAATTATAGCAGCTGTCGTTCTCATGTTACTGAGAATTACAGTTTAAACTTTGACCTTCGCACTGGAGACTCCTTCCAAACAGGCTTAGGCTAGGTTCATATTGACTCATATCAGATATTCTGCCTTAATGTGACACGGATCTGATCTTTCCAAATCAGATTTGAGTCCCCTTCATATGTGGTCCTAAATCCGATTAGCGGCCATGTGACCTGAATGAGACGCTCAGATCGGAATTCGTTTGGCTTTTTGCCTGTACGCATGTGCTGAGCGCTGAGCGTGTCGTCATCAGCCAGCACGGTGTTTTGTACTACCTATTGAGAGATGCTCCTTAGCAGGTGCATGTTAGATTTAAAGTTAATGTTTTAGAGTTAAGTTTAAATGTTAGTGTTTGGTTTAGGGCTGTGGCTAAAATCGAATTTATTCTCTGCTATCGGCAGCATTTATTCACACTACTAGCATATCTGCCAAGCTAGCAAAAAATCATCAGAACACCGGCAGCGCAGCAAAACAACACTGGAAGAGAAATACAGCCGATGAACTGTTTACCATCTTCCAGAGCAAAATACGATGCATAATGCATTAGCTACTAGCGCGTCCATTTCATCGGTTTTAATACCATGAATCGTCCCACAAATATGTTTTTGTTGTTCGTAACGCAGTACCTGTGTTAAATCGTATCACTGCGCGCATGCATGCTGTTCTGGTGGACAGGCGCGTCCTCATTGAAGTCAGATACAGCTCACTTGTAATTATGAATGTGAACCATCACAATAGGCAAATCAGATCTGTGTAAAAAATCGGAATTGATTAATAAGGATTGCAGTGTGAACGTCTCCTCACCAAACAAACAATCAAACAAACAAAAGATTTAAAATGTTTACCTGGCAAGTATCTTGTACCCTTTTTTTAATTTTTTTATTTTTTTAGCACAACCAAGCCAATAGGTACCGAGTGTAACCCTAACCCTAATCATTATTACGAGGGGATGAAAAAGTAGTTAAAAAAAACCTCATCATGACCCATAGGGAGCTCTGTAAATATGAGCTGATCATTTTCTTTTTAATTACCCATACTATATCAACATACTGGACCCAAATAATGATGATTTTTGCTTGATTCAGAAGCCCAAATAAAAAGACTACCACACTGCAATAAAAGCAACGACTGTCCTGTGCCAGTTTAACAACCAAAACAAACGATTTTTTAAAAAACTTACAAAGTTAAATATCTCTGGATATTCGGAAAGGAGTTGGCCATGTTGCTTAAAATTGTTTTATTTGCGAGACATATTATGCGAGGCATAATCAACCAGTAAAATCCGTTCGTGTGGAGCATCTGCTAAACGAGTCCCTGTGTAAGGCGTTACTCCAGACAATCAGAAAAGGCTTAAATGATTATCTGGTGCAAATCGAATCTTAACCCTGCTGATCTACTCACACTCCGGCTCAGAATCGACTCAACAGTTTGTTTTTTGACGCGAAATTCAGCGAGATCCCAGTAAAATTGGTCAAACGTCCTTAAATCTTAGTTCTTTCACATTTGCATCACTGACGTGGAGGTCCTGTAATGATTCCAGTGAACTGCCTGCGAGCCAGTGCTTTTTTTTATTACCGATTATCGAGAGCCGATATGGCCGCCTATCACCTCGGCTGAAAAACAAGTGTCGAAAACAACAGAATTAATAGAAGCGAGGCTCTTCAGCCAATCTGGCGTTCCTCAGCAGGCAAAAAGAACTGGCTACGGCGCTGAATACACGCCGCTGAGTAAATATTGACATTTCCCTGGCTGGTAACGGAGTGCGATCTGTCCCCTGCCCCTCTGCGTGGGTTCAATGCCACAGAGCAAATTAAACGCTGAACTCAGGGCCTGATGGGAAATTGATGCGGCTGTGTGTCCTCCGTGCTCTTTGGCTTTTCCTCCCATTTTATAGAGGCAATAAGTTGCACACTGGAACACTGGATAGTGGCGACCATTTACTTTTTTTTCCCCCCCGGTTCGGATTCAGGGTCCTGTTTCCACGGGTCAAAACCATTTCGATGTGATAATGCAGCTCTTCCAGAGAGAATTAAAAAACGAGCAGGAATCCAGCGCATTTACCTCCTCAGCCGAAAGGAAATATAATTATCGGCTGCATCTCGAGGCTTGGCACCAGGACGAGAGCCAAGAGAGAGCAATTAATCTTACCTGGGTGAAGGGGAAGGTGGACGTCGAGTCTCTGTCCCGCGATCGTAAGAGAGGAACATGTGTTTGTGTATATGCAAGCGTATGTTTATGATGTAATCAACTTACATGATACACAGTAATGGATGAAGATACAGATTCAAGAAAGTTTTTTTTTTCCGACCTTGAGTCATGAAAAGAATGAGAAGATCAGTCGAGCGTTATATGGTTGGATTTTTTATTGTATCACTTTAATGAATGAGGATTTGGTCATTAAGCTGAAACGGTCAAAACGATTTTATTTCAGTAACATTTAAATGCGAATAATAAAAAAAACAAAAAACAAAAAAAAACTAAGCGGCAAGAAAAATAAATAAATAAATAAATAAATAGTAAGAAAAGAAATAAAAATAAAATAAAGAAAATAAGAATGTATGTAAGAAAAATAAACAAAGCAGTAACAAACAAATAAACAAGCAGTAAGTTAGAAAATAAACAAAGCAGTAACAAACAAACTAACAAATAAATAAGCAGTAAGAAAACAAACAAGCAAATAAAAAAAAAAAAACGCCAAAAAAACTAAGCAGCAAGAAAAATAAATAAATAAATAAATAAATAAGAAGAAAATAAATAAAAATAAAATAAAATAAAGAAAATAAGAAATAAAATTAAATCAGTATGTAAGAAAAATAAACAAAGCAGTGAGTAGGTAAGCAAATAAATAAAGTGTTTTTCAAACTTTAGGTGGTGATAAATATTATTTATTTATTTATTGATTTATTCTTAAAAGTTACAGTGAATCTAACACTTTGCACAAGCAAACAGCCACATAAATAAATAAATAAATAAATAAACAAGCAAAGAAACTTCCTAAGAATCCACATATATCAACTTGCATAAGGTTGCAATTGAACTCAAATGAAGAAGATCCTAAAAAGTTGTAGTTTGAATAGGCCATAAAGAAGTAGCTTTTATTATTCTGAGATAATTACAAAATGATCGGGATTTTTTTCCCTAAGCACATATTTCCTTCATGCACTCATTTCCTATATGAACCTGAATCATTATCCAGATTACAAAAATAGAAATAATTGAAAATGAAATAGTCTCATGATTAGAAATCGTAGCTAAACTGACCTACATTCCTGAAGTCTAAGACAGTGTGGTTCAGCTGAGGGCGAAGTTTCGCGTTTCGCTCATTAGAATATCTGTGAATGTTTCACAAGAGCGTGTTGTGATTGCGGCGTTAATGGAGGGGTTTTTCCGTGAGATGATCAGCTGTGTAAATAACATCGAAACCGGCGAGCATCACCGGGGATCATCCATCAGCCGCCGCTGTTCCTCATGGCTGCAGCACCTGTGAGATGGACGTTGCTTAATGTTTCTACGCTGTGTAATGGACCATTTTGATGAGTGAGACCTCTCAAAATTCCAACTGCGGCACTCACAGCCAGTTGTAAAGGCCAAGATCCCATCTGTCTCGGTTCCTTCGGTAAATAGAGACCGGATCACCCTGAGCGAGAGCTCCACTGATATTTTTCTCCTTGTTAAGTGGCTGTGGCTGACAGCAAAGACAGATCATCTTCTGTGGCTTTAGTTGCCATATCTAGGGGACTTAGGTGCAAAATGAAGCTAGACAGTTTCCGTTCGAGTGGATTTCTGCTCTAAACTGTGCTGGACACGCACTGTAATTACTTCCCAGATTGACAGCGAAGATGTCCTCAGAGTGACTCAGCCTCCCTCCCTCGCTGTGAGACACGGTGCTCTGCACTAACCCTTACACTAAAGTCACATGAACTTAGAAACATGATTCATTTGTTGTCTCATTTGATTGTTTCATAGCTATGATTCATTTATTTGAACCATTTGATTCATACGTGATTTTTCTTCACACTTGATTCATTTCTTTCTACGTGTCATTTTTACTCATTTATGGTTATGAGTCTTTTCACATGATTCTTAGATGTGAATCAATCCACATGTGATTTTTCGAGACATGAATCATTTCTCTTCACACGACTGTTTCTGACGATTCATTTAATTTCACATTTGATTCTTTTGATCAAATGTGCTTCTTCTTTTGATTTTTCCTGTGATTGTTTTACACACGATTGACTTATTCTTACATGTAATTCTTCATATTCATTCAAAGTTTGTGTTTCATTTTGTTTCACACACGATTCATGTTTTCACGTGATTCTTTCACATCATTCATTTGTTTTTCCTCACGTTTCTTTCATACGATTCACGTGTTTTCACACATTATTCGTTCATACGATTCATTTTTCACATGTGATTCTAACACATGAATGATTTGTTTTCACACGTGATTCTTTCATGATTCATTTGCTTTCACATGTGATTCCTTCACTTGAACAATTTGCTTTCACATGTGATTCTTTCACATGATTTGTTATTCACCTGTGATTTTTATAGCCATGATTCATTTGTTTGAATCGTTCGATCCATGTGATTTACTACACATGAATCAATTTTCGTCATTTTTTACACTTTTCATATGTTTTTGATGTGATTTTGTAATACAAAAGATTCACTTATTTTTACATGTGATGTTCATGCATTTTCACATGTAGTTTCTTACACACACGATTCGTTTGTTTTAATTCAATTTTTTCACACATGATTTTATTTGAATTTATTTCCCTGTCATTTTTCCCTGTCATGATTATTTTAAGTTGTTTGAATTGTTTATCACGTGTTCTTTTATGATACGCATGATTCTTTTATTTTCACCTGTGATTCATTTGTTTAAATCATTTGATTCATATGTGATTTTCTCATCACTTTTCCCACACAATTCATTTATTTACACACATTTCTTTTTGAACTCACGAACATGGTTTGCCACGTGATTTTTCCACATGATTGCACATGCATTTTTTTCCATGATTCAGTTGTTTTTAACATCGTCATACACAGGATTGATTTGTTTTCACATATGACAATCATACAAACGATTCACTTATTTTCATGTGATATGTTTTGCACCCATGACTCACTAATTTACACGTGTGTATTTATCACATGTGGAATTTCAGGGCATAACGTACTTGTATGTACTTTCTCATGTGACCTCACCAAATCGCATGTGGAAAACATCCAGAATGTTCACGTTTTGCTAAGTACGTGATGTTTCTCTAAGGGATGGGATGACGTCAGCCGTTTTGTGTTTGTGCTGCATTTTCCAAGTTGTTAATAACCAAAATATGAACTTTTGACCTTCTGCAATCTAAAATCCTGAAGCAAATGAGTAACCTGTATTTGCACAATGCTCACATTTTTTCAGCAAGCTGACAGATTGCGTCGCTGTAGAAAAGCAGCGGGCAAAAGGTTAATCTTTTACACTTGAATAGCATTTTGGGTCCTTTTTAAATTTTCAGGAGGCAATTTATGGATTTTCAGTTCCAGTTCTATAGTGTGTGATGTTTGGACAATTGCTGTGACTCCAGAGGCTCAGCTTCCCCGGTTTACAAAAGCATGTGGACAAAAGCGGCGAGGGCGCGCAGAGAGATCCTACTGCGATTTCACCATTCACCCGAAATCTGTTAATTAACAACAAAAAAAAGAGATGCACTCTTCCAATCTGGCCTCCTGTGACGGCGTCTGGTCTGGAAGGAAAAAGGCAGCGTCCGCTTGCTTTACCCGGCTATTGTAAGCGGATTAACGCTTTCAGAAACGCATGATGCCTTACCATCTTTGCCTCAGGGGTGGTCGTCGATTAGAGGATTACACTTTACATGAGGTGAAAGTAATTGTGCAATGAACGTTGGGAGTCAGGAATGTGAAGGACAGAATAAATTAATTTCACATTAATCCGCATATTAAAGGCATCATTAAATACTTAAAGATTGCACAGAGATTTCTTTGCACTCCAATGAATCACAAATAAAGAAACAAATAACAAGTACAATAAGATCGGTGTGAATGTGGAACATGTCGCACATGTGACTCATTCATAAGCTTCAATTGTTGTTACATGTGATTCTTTCCCCCGAGTCGTTTGTTTTCACACATGATTCATATGATTCTTTCAGATGAATTTCAAAGCCATGATTCATTTGTTTGAATCATTTGATTCATGTGATTTTCAACGCATGGATTATTTATTTTCTCATCACTTTTTAAAAAGATTCATTTGTTTTTGAGGCACTTTTGTTACACAAATAATCCACTTGTTTTCACATGTGTTTCGTTATATAGTTACTCACAGAGCGTTACTGCTAAAGATTTTATGCTAACCTGCCCTGCTAGATTTGATCTGTAGCATTTTTTACTCTTTATCGATGCCATTATCATCACTTTGACAGTGTTTAGATAAGATACAAACCAAATGTCATAAAAGCTAACACTCAGTGATACTGTGGCAAATCATGAAGATCTAGCTCTCCCTTAGAAAGGATTTTATGCTAATAGGCCTTGCTAGTTTTCTATCTTTCATAGCCAGTTTGGCATTTTTTCCCCTCATAGTGGTACTTTATCATGACTTTAATGATGTTTTGATAAAATAAGCAATGACAAGGGGGGAAAAGTGTTACTGTGAGTGATCATGAAAAACTGCTCTCAGCTAGCAAGGATTTTTTGCAAACAGGTGACCACTTGTTAGCATGGAATCCTTGCTAGCTGAGAGTTTTCTATATTTTTGCAACCTTTTGCTCTCTAATAGTTTTCTGTATTTTTCTTTACTTCATCACCGTGATGGTGTTTTGATAATATGTAACAAATTTGGAGTGCACATTTATACTGTGCCCTGGAGAAAAAAAGAAGAGCTAGCTCTCAGGTAGCCTAAGAAGAATTTTATGCTAACAAGCTTTGCTAGTTTTCTGCCTTTGACAGCCAAGTTGGCATTTTTTGCTCAGAACGGTACTTTATCATCTCCATGACGGGATTTGGAAGTTCCACATGATTAACGCGGGAGTTCAGCCGAAGCAGCGGGCGAAGAACGTAACGATGGGGGTGCGTAGTAATGAAACACGATTAATCCCACGCCTCTATTAATGAAGCTAGTGACAAGATTTGTTACCTGACAGTGCACAGCGTTGCCATTTTACCAACTGCTGTTTTCCTGAGACAAAGTGTAATCCTCCTCTTTCAATTATTTCCCAAGTCACAAAGGTTTGATTCAGTATTTCCAACTGTACAGACTGGGCATCTGCATGTTCACCAAAGTATAAAGAAGCGCTAAAACTCCTCTCCATTCTCTACTAACATGCATAAGTTACGTCCTCTCGTCCTTCCGCTCTAATGAGGCCTCCCCTGCTAAAGGACCTCACCGAGGTGTCATTGAATTCACCCAAACTTTAGTTCCTGATGATTCGCCGTGTTCTTCTTTGCCAAGGTTGCACTATATCTGGTAGCAAATGACAAATAGTCGGCCTCCTCTGAGCCTCGGCTCCCCCGGGGAGAAAGGCTCTACGTGACTGCTCTCTGCTTATAGCACACTGGGACATTGTTTCAAATTAAAGTGCTACAGAAACGGCATCTTCGGGGAGATGGCAAAAATGCCATCGCGGCAGGCTACGACATCAGCAGCAGAATTTATTGCCCGTTTCAATTCACGCTACATCACTGGCCCTGAAGTAGGTCTAAGACTATAAAACTTGATTTGATGAGTTTGTTAATAATTTATGGGTACATTTTGGGCTCTTTTTATTAGTTGGACAACCTGATAATGGATGCTTAGGATGAATTAGGAGAAAGATCAACAGGAATCTCTTTATAGAGTGTATAAAGTGAAAACTGTTTATATTCTCATGGACGTTTAAGCTTCAATAAGGTCATGACCACATTAATATTCCATACAGACCTTATTTACATCTTCTAATGAAAACTGGCAAATGAAGGGTTACCGGGCATCGTTTGGGTAACTTTTCAGTAGAAAAAGTCACTTTTATTGTGCCTTTGTTCATTGTATAGTTGGTATACGATTACCTCGACGTGTGACTGAATTTTTTACACTTATATAAGAGTATGAAGGCATCATCACAACTTATCATTCCATGAACAATCCAAAGGAATAAAACAGTTGAGGATGTGCTTTTAGGAAACTATTATATAGGATTATTTCCCTATAACAGCACAACAGCCTGAAGTGGTTTATTCCTCTCATAACACAGCAATTTGCCATCAAATACAATTTTTCGAATCATATTTTTGTGGTTTTGTTTGGTGTTTATCCTGTGGAGACCGTAAATGTTAGATAAATATCTTCTTTAAAGAAAATTTAACCACCGAACCTCCACACCATGTTTTTATTCCAGATACCGTTTTTGTCTTAATTATGTGGCGCGTCCACTATAAAAGTCCCTTTGTGTCTTTTTTTTTTACTTTAAAAATGATAACGTGTTCAAACAAGCAAAAATATAAACATGCGATTTGAATTACAGCTGAAACTACTGTCAGAGCTGCTGTTATAACAAATCAATCAACGTTTTTAAAATCTGCGTTCTGACATTGAGGCACTTACAATGGAAGTAGTTTTCAGCGAACTATCCAAGGAAAATTCAGTCATTTATCCACTGAAAATTCAGACAACAAAATAGTGCTGTATGTGAGTGTTTTTATATGTATATATATATGTATATATATTCAGACACAGCACAATGTCAGCTTATAATGGTGTACAGTATAATTGAATATGGACATAATGAAAAGAGGGACACTGAAAAAGGGACAGACAGAGAGAGACTCATACTAATGAGGTTGTTCTCCGACTCGAAATAGATTTTTATAATGCATTACAGCGACAGAAGGAAAGATACACAAAGCCTTCAAAAATAATAAGTTAAAAGCCTCGCCGATGATTGAAAATTATGCAGCTTCGCTTAAATGTGTACTTGCTAATGAGTAATGTGAAATATAATTAGATCCTTCTGTACTGCAGTCATTATTGCCATTGGCAAAGAATCATAGGCTACACGGGCTACTTCAGCCGGGCCGTCTCGCGAGACGCGCACATCTATCTCAGCCCAAGCATGATTAGTTTGGGAAAACAAGAAGGGGGTGATTTACATTTCACAGTCTGTGCTGCTTATTTTCTGACAATTAGCGTCGGGGGACTCTCAGACAGAGAGAGAGGGTTTTTTTTTTCTCTTTTTGTTACACAAAAGAGGGTCGGATGTATCTCAGCTCTCCGGGCTGTCAAGAGAGTTATCTTTGCTAACCCTGCGAGAAAGTTGCAATATTTAAACTTCCTCTATAAGTTTTCTTCACAGTTTTCTTTCTTTCTTTCTTTGAATCACAATCCAGTCCATGTTTTTGTGAGCGTTTTAGAAATGTGCGAGCTAGCTTCTACGCTAAAAACGGCAACAAAAAAGTACCGCTAACGATGTTCTGTTTCAGTCCACCTTTTAGGCAAACGTAGCGTCCGTGTCGTAATCCTGTATTAATGGGATCGAGCGTCAAACCCGCATGAATAAGCATGAAGGATTTTCGTAGCTCGTCTCCGCGATCTCTGCAGAAGCGGCGCTGTGATAATGAAGCGTAGAAGTCTAGACAGAAAAAAAGAGAAAGAGCCAGCACGTTATTTTATAATTAGCCTTCTGGGTTCATGCAGGAAGAATTCAGTTTAATCTTTGGGTGCCAAGTCGGTGATGCGGCACTGTTTAAACAAGTATGAAATCTCACAATTAACAACATCACAAGGCGCTCATCCTTTCTGTCTGATTTGTCGTCTCTCTTTTCGACATTACCCCGCTTGTCGGTCTCATTTTTTTTGCCCGGCCTGCATTTCTTTCATCTGCTGTCAGGAATTAGGCGGCGACATTATCAGGACCCGCTGCCGAGACTAGGCTTTCTCACCACTGTCTCGCAAAATGGTGAGGTCATTTTGTTTTTTTTGCTTTTTGCTTTTTTTTTTCCAGCCCGCTAATTTGGCACAGATGAATTAAACGGGGTGATGAGGAAAAAAATGAGAAAGCGAGCCGGAATGGAAGAAAAGGAGATTCTGGGGAAATGGTTTCATTGTTCATCATCCCTCAAAACAGTTTGACACAAAAACAATTAGGTGATGGAATTAATCACTTTGCACATGGCGGGGTGCCTTTGATAATTTGTGTATGAAAAAAAAAAAATGTCAGAAATGGGAATTCGCAGAAATAAATTAACACTCTTTGACCCCAATCTCCTTAACTTCAATCTAGTTAGCCAGTGCTTTAATCACAGCATAATTAATTGGCTGCCTGCTTGATTCATAGCGAGAATAATACTTGTTCTTTAGGCTGTCTGCTTCCTTAAATAGGATATCTGGCACTGAGTGAGACTGAAGGACATGGAGAAAGGTTGTCTGTGATATGTGCTAATTTTCCTCTGTTTATGAAAGATTACGGCAGTATGCTTATCTGGAATAGGTGTGTGAGAGAGCGAGTATTCAGAGTCCATAAGTTACATCAATATTTATAAGTTCAGACTCGGGTTGCGAGTACAATCACCTGCGTGGAGGTCACACTTCCAAGGATGGCGTTTTTTCCTTTCAGTAGTGTCTAGATGGCCACCTTTAAACACAAGCACTCGCTTTTAATCCTGGGGAACAAAAAAAACGGGATAGAAAATCCGGACTGAAGATTCCATCCAAATAACGTTTTTCTTTGCTGTCAAACATAAAAGCCATTAAAAATAAGAAAATAATAAAGAATCCCACGAGGATCTATGATTGGGAAGATGGCAAGCATTCAAACAGGAGTCTTGTATATTGCCAATTAACTATTGCTGCACTAAATGTAATTATCAGTTCATTCACTTTGGTTTAATTGAATTAACAGCTGCACGCAGCGTGTAAAATAGCACTTGATCCAGCACGCGCTAATACTAAACGTTTTCTATTGTGGACTGTGTGCACACAAGCTTCAGCCTCTGAAGCGTTGTTACAGCTTTATTGTTTTTAGATTTTCCTTCTGAGCTAAACAAAGCAGCTAATTCACAAATGCCAGAGTTGCTGCCCCAGAACTTACACCTTAACAGCCAACCTCAAATTTATTTAAAAGGCAGAGCGAGACACAGAAATGGCACCGACCCCGCTGATTGCGTTAAACAATAGATAACTGGCAGCGATTTTCTCCTGCATTTACTCCGGAGCCGATGGTAGAATTGCACCAGCCCGATTCTGCACTCTGGGCTGAAGGCCATTGATTGGAAACGCTGCTTTATTGATGAGTGGATGATCTGCAGTGTCTATGCTATCTTTACCTTGACTGCTGTGATTGATTTACTGGTATTCTCTCATAGGCAGTGATCAATGTGCAGCACTGATGAGCTTAAGATTACACGCCTGGCCCAGAAACAGCTCTGAGTCCAGAGCCACTGAGAATCTCTTTCTCCGTTTACGTACAGTAAAACTCGGAGTCCACTCCCGAGTGGATCGCTTTTATTTTCTCGTTTGATGAAAAACCCATTCAAAACTTGACTCAGTCGGTGCTTTCTATTGAATAATAAATATGAGAAATCGTTATATGAAATTGAAATATAGCAGAGTCACCTGCACGCTTTTCGCTTCATATTTTGAAGATGTTGACTTCATCGTTTCTTCTGCCCCATACGAAATTATAAAATAACATCCATCGGAGAGTTCTATTAGATAATGGCGTATATGGCGATCCCTTATATGTACATATATAAGCGGTTGACAGATTAAAGGGAAAAAAAAATCAAGTCTCAGCGTCTCAGAAAGTCACCAGAATAGAATAAAAAAGTAATCGTTAGCTAATTGCAGTGCTATAAGATGAATAAACCACTTTGGGACAAGCTGTTAAATGAAAATATTCAACGTCGGGGTGGTAACAGTAACTCCGTTTCACGTCAGGTTGCGTGACATCATCCTGCTGCTGATTATTTTCCAACACCATGGTTTCTTATTTCTGCTTATAAGAGTTGAATACTTACATGGTGACATAATTATCTTAATAACTACTACACTTCCCAAGAATCCCAAACTCTAATGAACATGATTTTGAGATCCAGCCATGTGACTTGTCCACCTGGAAGCTACACCTATATAGTGAAGTACAACAGGACGATGGTTGAGAAATATAGAACTTGACAACGTTGGGTATGGTTTTCATAATCCTCCCACTCTCCTCCTCTCTTCCTATCTATCTTGCACCTTTGAGCATATCTTTTGCCATCAAATCCCAGAGGAGGAAAAAAAAAACCTCTTGCTTTGACACGACACAGTAGAATGTCAAATCTGGAGAACTGGTGTCTCAAGGGACACGATGCTGTCACCGATGTTAACCTGGATGAATGAAAACGCCAACTGGCCAGAACGCAAGCCTAAAACTCTTGGTTGTTGAAACAAAGCTTCCATTCATGGCTTGCCTGCATGGCTTGATCGTGCTAAGACGCAACAAAGCAAAGCAGATCGTCCTCCATCCCTGCATCAAGTGGGAAGAAAATCCACTTGATCCTCCTTTCCTGTCATTTGGCCACTGACCGTTCAATGCCAAGCTTACTTGGCAGCTCGAGAGGGTGCGGTCATGTCACTGTCGCGTATGACATGGAAATGACGCTAAGCTAGCGTGACTCCAGAGCTCTACAGCTATTGGGAAGCTAATCCCACTTTCTATGCCCTCTACTGTCTCATCCCGTGTGCACCAGGAAGGTGCTTTTAGCGCGAGGGATTGAAAATTCTAAAGAAATGTGTTTAGTTTGCCAAGGCTGTAATCAGATTTGGCTTAGGATGCTACCTTCGTTAGCGTATTAGCCAGGTTGTCAGGTCGTGCAATGAAGGTTAGTAATTTAGCCGTACCACAGAGTTAGAGACAGAGACACAGTTGCAGGATTTATTCTCATGAAGCCTTGAATTAAATAGGAAACGCTTTCTTTTCTTTTTTCTTTAATGCATTGCAATAACATCTGCTAGATCCGGAACGATACTGTAAATTCTGTTTCTCCGTCTCTCTCTCTTGCTGTGTAGACATTCTTGCTTAAACACAGCTTGTATGAGCTCGGCAGGGGGAAGACTGTAAGAGATAGTATGGCAGAGTGAGGAATAGGCTAACTAATGAGCCTCCTCATAATCCTGTGTCTTTGGCCTAATGGGGCATTTAAGGGAAGATAATGCATGCAGTCTAGCTTTCTCCTTACATCCTCATTTGTTTCGAGTGGTAGTACAAGCGTTGCACATTTAGCAGAGGCTCCCTTGGCTTTTTTTTTCTTCTTTTATTTTTTTTTTGCTGACTTTGTTAGTACACTATGAAGTTCAGGTCTATTTTAATGCCCCAATTATCCTCCTTCTTTATTTGCTTCATATATATTTATACAGTATGTCATGCAGCTTCATGGGTGAAACGTTGGGTACATTCCTATTAATTATTCCTAAAGTGTTGTTTGCAGTTCCATCCTTAAACGTGGAGCACAATGTTTCCGTTCATATGGGAATAATTCACAAAAGTCACCTCTGAGTGGGAATTTCTGACATTCCGACTTCCCTGACCGAATCCGGAAGTGAGGCAGCATACCTACATAGAGCTGACATGTCGGCTTCTGGCGGCCTTGGAAATAACTTCTTGTTGTCAAATTGCTACATTTTCCATGAAAATTACAGTATATACTTCGTGACAGCATGCGAAGCTATGCAATGTTAAAAATTAGCGTAAACTAAGAACAAAGAAAGACATTATGAGATGTCAAAGTAGATTTGGTCAAAAACATTATTTATATTTGGAGTGGATTTCCCTGACTGCTTCACATATACAATGCTAGCTAACTTATCCTGCTAGCAGCTAGCCGCTAGCTTGCAAGATAGCCCCCAGTACCAGTGAATTTTCCTCTTGTTTGTAGCTTTGCAGCTTTGTACCAAAAGTTAAAATACTAAGGATTCTTTATTTTCTATTTGCTAAAAGCCATCTCGATAGATTTACAACTAGCTAGCATTCTGCATACTAGAGTAAACTAAATGGTAAAGCTATGCTATGTGGAACTTTCCAAGTAGGCATTATCTTCATTATCTATCTCTATGTTCATTATCGCAAAGTTACATGTTATTGTAAGAATGATACAATTTCAATATGAACAGTCAGTAAAAGAGAGCTTGTCCTGATGAAGCAAAGCAGCTGCTCCATGTTAATATTTGTCCCTGTTGCCAAATTAGCTCTCAGACCTCAGGGTTGCGTGTAATTAATAAAGACAGGCTTCTGCTGTTGTCTTGCCTGTATAAGCATTTTGTGTCCTCGGGTCCCCATCTCTGGCCGGTGGCCCAGAAAAAAGTAATGCATATCTTTCTCCAGTGTGGAAATCGTCCACCCTAGTGATGATCCGAGTATGAAAATCTTCCACTTTGGGGAAAAAAAAAGCCTCAGCAACAACAGCAACCCTGTAGGCTACGCGAGCATGGATGTCCTCCATTTCCTTGTTTGAATAACGTGACCTCATCAAGGCGTGATCGGTGATTCATACACCGTGCGTGCGTGTGTTTGATGAATATTTATGCTTGAGATCTCTTTCATGGAAACTGCTCAAGGCTGTCTTTCTACCTCTTGGTTCTTCATCCAACCTTTGAACTTGAACTCATTTTTTTTTCTTTGATACTGTCTATAAGGAAGCTCGCTAAGATGCTAATCAACTCCAGCTCGCACATTAATACTGAAACCTGATACCAAACTGGAGGAATAGGAGAAAAGAAGAATGTCATGTCTCATAAGTAGATGTTATTGCCTATTTTCCTTGTTTCTTTGTGGAGTTTTGTCACTCTCAGCATTTTGTACTGTTTTAATGGAGGGAAAAACAAGAAGATTTAGTTTAGACTCTCAGAGGGATATAATCTGGTAACCATAGCTCTCTGTAAAGCTCAGCACATTGCTTTGGAACTAATATTCCTCGGAAGCAAGTTTTCCTCTCAAACAAATGGCTCTCAGATTGTGACTTTAGCGATTTAAGGTTTAATATGGGTAAAGAACTGTTATGAGATACAGCTGTAGCGATCAACACTCCTAAAGATTTTCAAAAATTAACAATTACACTTACCTAGAAATTTCTTTGTAAAGCATTGAGCAATATTAAAATGCATGACAACATATAATACATACGTATTACCAGTCTGCTAGCTGATCTTTACGTCAAGTTACACTAGAAATTTCAGTTAATTTACACATTGAAGGTAGCATGCTAATACAAGTAATATTTACTGCTAATAGTATTTCATGTTAGCTACAGTCTTAGCTTTCTGCAGCACTGAAAAGAACGTTAGAACACTTATATGCTGTAAAACCAGTACATAGCCTGAAGTAGACCTGCTTTGTACATTTAGTTTTTATTACATATGATCATGGATCATATGCAGAACATCTACAGCTAGTAGTGACTTTATCTCTTGGACTATTGATTAGTCAAGGCTAGCTATGTCACGTTCATCCTATGTTCATCATTGACGATGATTGGATGGCAGATAGAACCGAATAATATTGAAGTAATGAGTTGAGACCACCTTTTTTTGCTTATAATTTCCCCAAAACGAGCTACCATAATAATAACAACCAAGCCAGGTGTTCCACTAATACAAAGCCCAATTTCAGTGCAACTTGCAACTAAACAGCATGCCATTAACATGCTCATAATCTTTTATGCATTATTTCAACACTTCCGCTTCCCTAATGCGCTTTCTCATTTTTTTCTCCCCCCCTCCTGTTTCAGTATGCATAATGCCAGAATAAAGTGTCTGTATATAATTAGCTACAGTATATGCTGACATATACAGATGAGGTGAGACCATTAGGAGTGTCATTTGAAAGCTCCCTCTTTCGGCTCAGGTTGATAATGAGACTCCTGGTATTTCTTTTCCCAGAAAGGTCACCGTGGTTTAAATTGGACGTCTCACCACAAGGTCTAGGGTGAGTCAGGGAGGCCGAGTGTCATTCATTTTCCAGGTCTTGCCACAAATGAACCTAATGCGGTGTCTCCAAGGCTGGGCTTCTCTTCAAATAGAGGGGGGAAGGTGCAGAGAGTGGAGGAATAAATCACACACTGCATCCTCCTTTTGTGCACATGATGTAAGGTGAATTGTCGAATGTACCACATTTTAGGTCTGGTATGTTTTCTATCAGTAGTAGGTAATGCAGTATTAACATCATACCTGGAACAATGAATCAAGTATATTTCACATATTATTAGACAAAACTTTTTGTATTATTGTACAAAAATTGTGAAAAAAAAAAAATTTAATCAGCTGTGCAAGAAGAAGGTAATACTGTTCACCTCCTATAGTACAATAAAGTTTTTAAAATTACTTTTTCTCTTTTGCATATTATAGCTACAAAGGAAGGATTAGGGTTAGGGATACTTTGTGAATTTATATTTGTTACTTCTAACTTGTTGCTGAAGTAGCTGCAGTTACTACATTATAGATATATAGTTAAGTACAGACGTTTATCCTGGCAAGAAGATAAACTGAAAAAAGTCTCATGGCAGTGTAACACACTCACAAGAAAGTGCTATCTACCCTCTTGCACATACATGAGCTCATAGACACCGATGTCTAGTGTCGCTGTGATTGACAAGGCAGAAAGAGTATGTCCCTTCCACCCAGAGAGCACGGTCAGTTTAGCTCCCTTGGTTCTCGGTCATTGATGCCATGACATCGTCAAGATTCGACTTCGCAATCTTGCGATATTGGGAAATCGTTTTTTTCTTGCACTGCTCGAAAGCCTTGTATTAATATCTCAATTGCACCATCTTACTTGTTACATGTGATATTTGCTTTTACTTAGGTCACTGATTGCAGCAGAAGCTGTGTCCATCATCAATATTTTAATGATTCCATTTATCATGGACACATTGGTGTAACACATAATTCAGCAAACATGGTTCGAATTTCGATTAAAAAGAGAGTATTTAGGTGTTACACGGTAAGTGCGATTGAGTAGAAGAGGTCAGTGTGTATAGTGAAACGCGCCTCAGGCTTTCAGTTTGAAGTGGCCAATTAACTCCATTTAATTGGCCTGTCTCGGAGTGTTTCAAAGGCCTGTCTGGGCAATTGTGCCCACTAGCCAGGTAAAGGCAGAGACATAGAGCATGTAATTATAAAGACATACCTTTCTTTGTCCTTTACCTGTGGGCGTGTTGCTGTGCACACATTTCTTCATGAGCTGAAGGTTAATTATACAGACTAACGGTGGATTTTTTCATTACTTTGCAATTATATGAGTGGGCCTTCATTTCATTTATTACAATATATAATGGTTTGAGCGTGAGAATAACCTTCTTGTGAAATTGTATTTATGATGCATTACAAATACATGATTACAATAAACAGGACTAGCACAAGCCTGTATAAAATGATAGCTACAGTTACATATTGTTTACGAGGAGGGCCTCGAAAAAGTCCATCAGAATCTTATTTTTAGAATATTTAGTTGAGGATTCCAAGAAAGAGGCCTCATTCTGACACCAGGATTTCCCTGCTACCTTTAAAAATCACTTCTCCAGCAGTGCGGTTTTACAGCAAAAGAACATTTGCACGTTTTTCTGGAGTAACCAGCTTGGATAGTTACTAAAGTAACTAAAGTGCTTTAAAACAATGTTGAGGATTAACATTCCTCAATTCTGTTGAAGGATCACGAAGATAATGTATCTATCAAACTTGACGATTTGAAAGATTTCACCTACCACACCTTTATTGGCCAGAGCGCAAAACTATAAAATTATGTCAATATTTACGCAGGTTACAAGTTACATGCTTTTTTCTGGACGGCGTTTCTCAATCAACTTCAAACACAAACACTTGTCTTTAAAACTGGGAAAAACATTAGGGATAGAAAATGTGGACTAAAGAAGGAAATACTGTTTCCCCTTGCTGTTAAAAAACTATTATATACCTATTATTAACTATATTTGAATTAGAAGATGGCAAGTATCGAAATAAATATAAACTAATAGGTGTCGAATATATTGCTCTAATATATTAATCTATGCAAATTTGATTATCATTAAGATTTCCGTAATGGTTAGGCTGCTTAGGAACCAGTGTCATTCTTTTTTTGCTTGTTTGCCCTAACATTCTAATTTAAATATTATTGAAATATGCCATTACAATGCATCCTTGAAAGCGTGATATTTACTGCCTTTGTTAACCTTCTTTTTTCTTTTCCTTTCAAAGGCAAAGAAGTCAGATTGTGTTCCTGGAGGCTGAAACATACAGTATAAAACACACGACCTCGAAATGAGTCACTCGTCTGAGCTCCTGAGCAAGCCGAGCAATTCACAGGGTATAATTTCAAAATTCCACGAAGCTATATAGACTTGATTCCACTGTCCTTGCCTATTTTATGACACGCCATTGTTAGATTACACTGAAGATGAGAAAAGAGTAGAATGAAAGGATGATGTGATATTCTTGCTCTCTCTCTCTCGCTCTCTCTTTTTTTTTAGCCCCGGTGTGTGCTGTGCTTCAGCTCCAGGAGAAAGTGTGAAGGAGCAGCGTTATATCAGAAGTAATAACCTTGAACATGTCTTGCTGTATTAGTGCCGTTCTGGCCAGGCTTATTCGCGGCTGAGTCAGCCACTGATTACCTTGTCAAGGAGCTCTGGCTGTGTTAAAAGTGCAAGAGTGTTCTTGTGCCGGCTCGCAAAAATAGCGCAGACAAATTGCCACCTTTGCTTTCGGAAGTCGTCAAGCAAATTGGCAGACGTCCTGTTTCTGTGTACACTTTCATACAGAAATAGGCTGAAATTGTGCATAAGTGAGTGCGAGCAGTCTGTGTGTGTTTTTGCCTACATGTCTGGTGTGTCTACAGGGGAGTTTATAAAGTTTCAGGCTGATGCTGCAGTTCTGCAAAGAAGCCTGAATAATAATGACTTCTCAAGGGATGTTTCACATACACACAAAGCTAAAGCTTTATTAACCGGTTCACTGTTAAAAGAGGAAGGTTGGCGAGTTTTAGAAATGTGGTTATGATGCGAGTGGCAACGACATGATGGAACGAATTGTTCAGTGTTGTTGTGATAGGCTAGTTTGAATAATAAAGTAGCGGCCACTACAACATCTCTGAGGCGTCAGCTAGCTAACACAGAAGCTAACTATTCCCTGACCCCATTGACTACATTGTTTTGAAACATTAGATTTCTTGAGTTACTTCTTAGCTAATATTACATTTGCTATGACTTTTTTGTAGCTTGCTTCTTATGACAATATTGGTGTTTCAGTGGATGCGGATTTTGTCCCTCCATAGATTACTTCTTAAAATGATTGTTATATAATGTGTAAAGTCTGGTTACGCTAGTGCATAGCAAAGCATGTTCATTACTAAGGCTGCTTCTCTACCGAACTATTGCTGCCTTCAAGTTCTGTCGGAAAAAATATTGTAATTCCTACAATGCCGTAATTACCACTTCTAGTCATTGATGTTACAAAAAACACTTCCACTACGTCGTAATTATCATCTCCGAACTTGTACGCGTGAACGTCCGTATTTTTGTATACACAATGAAAATGTTTTTAGGACATTTCTCCGCTTTTTCATTCTTGTATTATGGATCTGAAGATGCTTGTTATCGACCTGAGCTGCCCTCGAACCTCTCTGATTCACTGTAAACCAGCAGGAAGGCTGAAAGCGCGCATGTATGAAAACTTCCTGTTTCAGATCACGCAATGGTGTACGCTGGAAAGGAATGGAAATAGTTTTCATAGGCCAAACAGAAGTGAAATGACCCGGCGTATTCACAAACGTTTACATAAAAGTAAAACCGATTTTCTCAAATTTAACATTCACGTCACAGCTGATTTGCATTAGGCGACGCCCACAAAACTCCATAAAAGGCTCCCAGTGAGCTGAAAACAACGACTTGACTACTCAGTGGTGAAATGATCGACGACGTTTCTTAAGCTTGGTGTGTCGGATTTGCTGTTATAGAAAAGCCAATATATATATTGCCAAAGATTCATGAGGCCTTTCTCAGGTAGGACACCGATGAATCCAGCAACTTCCGTCATTCCTGTAAAGCTTAATTCTGACTACGCTATCATCCTAGGCAACCGTGTCAAAGAAAAGTGGCGTGCTTATGCGAGGCTCTAACACTGACAACACTGATCAACATTAGTATTCAACTGCTGTGAAATAATTAAATCTAGCTGATGATTATGGGTTGCTATGGCTAAGTCTACAGAGATCTGAAGCCTCGCAGCCTGAGATGTTATTACTATGAAAGATTAAATCCCTAGGTATACGGATCTTATCACACTTAGCGATACAAGTTGACAGTAATTCGGAAAGTACATATTAAAAAGGGAATTAGTGTTTAGGTGGTCAATATTGAGCTAGATGCACTTGTGACTGATTTCTAATGAATGTTGAATGCAACACAAGTCTGCGGTATTTATTTAATATATTCTTTCTTTTTTTTTTTTTCCTGAGCTGTAGCCTGAGTGAAATATATTGAACATTTTTTAAAAAATGAAATTATAATAAATCTGAATAATGTAGGTAGGACAATTTTTTTTCCCTTCACATTTTTCATTTAAATGATAAAACCTTGTTCCTAGCACACAATGTTAATTATTGTTGTCTTTTAATGACTAACACCTGATATTGACTCAATTAGCGCAGCCCTCCCTTCCAGTCGATAAGAAAAACGGGACACGGGCCAGTTCTTCGAGGTTTTAGGCACGAGGCTGAAGCAGCACAGTGTTGGAGAAATCAGGACATGAAGGCCAGGAGGAAAAGCTGCGTGATGAACTGTTTTAACTTCTTGGAATAATCTGATTTCTGGAGATTTTTTTTATTCTACGCTTATGATAAAGTGTAGGTGTGTAGGACTTTTCTTTGATGAAAATAAACTTATGAATATTATATTCCATTTCTGCTAAAAGATCCTAAATCCTACATATTCAACCTTTAATCTGTATCATTAAAATGTGATCTTCGATTACACCTATGATTTATTTCGTAACAAAATTCAAAGTTTTTTTTTTTTGTGTGTTTCGTCTTTCGTCTATTTTTATTTCGGTTAATGGTTTCCTACTGTACATTACCCACAATGCTATTCAACAACCTCCTGATAGAAGTGGGATCGATCCTGCAACCATTGTACTCGGAAAACCCTGACATTGAATTGGGAATTCCCAGTCGGAAACGCGTACAACGACCACCGAGCCTGAGGTCTCTGACATTTTTCTTCACTATTTGCGCAGAAATCATTCACGGTATTCTTCTTTATATTTTTTTATCAGATTCAGAGACCTAACCATACAAATATGACCTTGCTCTGGGCGTCTGTGCTTTTCTGAGCCACAGCACAGGAACTGTGAAATGTGAAATCGAGTTCCGAATACAATGGTTGATGCGGCGGCGCTTTAGTCTTCTTCATCTGCTCGAACAGATCAGCTTCCAAATCTTCAGCTTTCATAACGAGACATTGAGACTGTTCTCCAGATGGACCTTCGCTAGCGATAACAGTGTGTCTCTGTGATGTCTGAGCGGCACACATCTGCTAATTTCTTAACAAAAAATAGAGCACCGGGTACAAAATTAGCACCAGGATCACTTAGAATGTCCCAAACGGTTCAATATAAACAGATTGCGCCTCTTTAGTTCAGTGTATAAAATGAATACACGTTGACATTTTATACAGCTGACTTGTTCACTCCACTTGATGTTCATTTGCCGAAACAATAGATCGACCTGCTCTTTCTTTCTCTTTAGTGCATTAATGATGGCAGACCATCTGGCAATCTGTAATACCATTAATAAAAAGTAGAAACTGACAGTTTGGACATGTAGCTTAAACAATGCGATTGCTAATGGTTCCAAATATAGCTGGATTCATCATACACACAAGCGAAACTGACGTCAGCGGAGCTCGTCTGGTTTGTTTAAAAGATTCACTAAAGATTACCTAATGCGCTATGATACTTAGCTCGAGTCTGGGGAGCGGGATGTTTAGGTTTGTCCTGACACTCATGTGCTGTACATGTTAGCAGAAAGTTTTGCCCTGACACCATTTGAGAGGCAAACTTTTCTCGGAGAGTGAAAACTCGTCACTCCTCCCCCTAGCCCGTTCTTTATGCCTCAGCGGTAAGCCCGATTTGCAAAGTGTTTCTGCCTGGAAAAATTTGCGGCCTGAAACTTTATCCTCGGCAATCTCTGTCACTCAAAGGCACTTGGCGGCTGGCGGCGGAGATAGAGAGCTTATTCCTTTCATTTGCACAAAGCAAAACACAATTTCTCCTTCCTGCGAGACGCCGAAATGGCCTGCGATGAATTAGTTCGAACAACGACGTGCAAACAGAGACTGACATGTTCTCATCCTGGCGCGTCGGGACGCATCACGCTTTGCGCGTCGTCGGCTTGGAGCGCGTCACTGCGAGAAAACACACGTTTGTGTTGTCAGACGAGTAATAGCTTCTGTGAGACGAAGCTGGTTGTATGACATTTCACACTGCAATGCAATTTATAATGTGAGAGGAAGTTCCTCATGGTGTGATGTGATGCGGCAGACGCACAGCCAAGTTACTCTTGCTACACAACATGATGTTTTTCCAGTTACAGCACTCCCTGAAGTGTTTCATTCCTTTTATACTAGAATTAAAAATGTTTTACGTTTATGTTCACAGTTACATTTAAAGTTGTGGGATGGTGCTGAGACAAGTTAGCTCCAATTAGCGCGTACGTTATGGCGTTAATTACTTTATAACAGCTATGAACAGGTTCCTCACGATTGAAGGTTTTTCTGCCACACATTCTTACTGCTGTTTTCATAAAACACCAACAGTTGTGTTCGATTCGGGAAAGGAAATCGAAAAAAACCCACAGCTGCCTCTGGTGGTTAAAGTTGGTATAGCGTTTGGTATTTGTTAGCTAATTAAGATGGTTTTTTTTTCTTTCTGTATCTTAACCGTCGTCAGAAAACAAATGCTTAAAAAAAGGCGAGAGAAATGTATTTATTTATTTGTTTATTTGTATGTGTACATTGTGTATGCTTATCTTTTTGTTTATTTGTCCCTTCCTGCATTTTTAAAATTTATTTATTGTCCGTATGTTTATCTTTCTGCCCATCATGTTCCTGTTTTTACTTATATATTGTTTGCATGCTATTCTGCTTATTTATTTATTTAGCTCCTTGTGTATTGATTTTTATTTATTTATTTGTTTGTATTTTCATCCGTTTCTTTCTGCTGTATTCTATTTTGTATTTCGCCTGGATTTTCAGCGTAATGCAGATAAAAATGATATGGGAATTTGTTTTTAACCCCCCCCCCCCAACCCTTCATGATTTCTGTACATTACAAAGATGCTTCAAAACACGTTTTCACATATTTATGAAAAAGCGTTAGCAGTGAGCGCTGTCCTACTCCTAAAGCCAGCCTAGAATTGTCCCAGATTGAATCGTCTTGCCTTGACCCCCTGCGAAAGAGCTCTCCACGCTCAGTGCCTTCACAGTGGCAAAGATGCTGTGCTGGTTGGAGAAAGCAGAGCATGAAAATGACTTTCCTCCTGCCCTTGGGGAGAGAGCGCCAGAAAGAGAAAAAGAAAGCGAGAGGACGTGTACGCTTTGTCAGGCGTCTCGGCTCTGTGGGATAGGAAGCCTCAGCCAGGGAGCGGAACAAACACGCAGCTAGAGCCGGCCGTACGTTCACGTCCTGCGGGCATCAGAACGCAGCCGGGGCGTCTGTCTGAAAGCTTGATTAACATTGCTTTTGATAGCGGCGAGCTATTTACAGACTATTTAGAAGATTCCGTGAAGGGCAGGACAGGAAAATGTCGGGAAAGTGCATCAAGACATGAAGGATCTCTCAAGATATTTTAGTTAATTAGATGAAATGAGCTGACATGGCAACGCAGCGAAATGCCAAACCTGATCTCACACAAACAGGTTTTTTTTTCTTCGCTGTCAAATGTAACATACGAGCAAGAGACCATTTTAAAATGAAAACTAAAAAGTTGTTCACATTAATCACTGCCAATTCGGTGAACAACTCGGCTTTGACCCGAATGATGCAACAGCAGCTTATAAAATAGCACTTGATGCAGCGCATCCTATGATGATATGTAGGACACGAGAGACTCAATCAAGGGCACAAAGTAATAATTAGGATGCTATTTTGAGTGGTCTTATGAATAAAATACGCTGATGTTTTTTTGTTCATTCAGCGCAAACACAACGGGAAGGATAAGCGTCATCATTTTAGCCACATAAATTGAGTTCTTGTTTCTTCATGCATTGGCCTACAATTACTTTTTAATGACGTTTTTGTTGAGCGCATTTACAGCTAAAAAATAGGTTGTTACATCGAAAGATCAGATTGAGAAACATCTCTGTTGCGCAAAGTCAGAATCGTGTGTAATGAAAACACTCCTGCCACTCTTGCGTAACTGTCACAATAATTCATATGAACAAATTAATTCATTCATTTCGGCATTAAATCCTCAACTATGTGCACTTACAGCACTCATAACCTTGAGCAGTCAGTCGTCCCTCGTCATTCGGACCTCATTCCCAACCCAAACCTATCCACAATGTGTTAAATCGTTCAAGCAAACATCACATCGCTCTATTTATTCTGTACATGGAAATTATTCTCATATCCTGATGAGAAAAAAAAATTCCTCGCAGGAGATTATTACTTCAAAAGCTGACGTCTTCGTCTCTTGACGCGATTCCCTCCTGTGTGTGTCTTCACCATACAGCTTTCATCACATTTCAGTCTAATATCTAAGAAACAAAGGCACCGGTACTGACATTAATATTCATTCACACCATGCTCAGTGTGACAATAACAATAACTTACCTATAAAATGAACTTATGCTCAAGTTTTATGTGTGTGTGTGTGTGTGTGTGTGTGTTTTCTCCCTCTTTCCCTGTCACGTATATGGATAGAAGACCTGGGAAAGGAAGGATTTGAAGCTGTGATTAGCAGAAAGAAAATGGCGGAAAAGGGTTCCAAATGGTGATGTGTCTGACAAAATGTCATGCCTGTCCTGGACCCCTGCTATAGCGTAGCTTTGTACTTTCCTTGTCATAGCTGTATGTTACTTTACTCCTTTCTCCATGATATTCTTGTACCTTCTACATGCATGCTCTATGATAGGCCTGTATCTCTTAAAAGTCTGGCTCTATACTTGCCTACTGTGTAGTTTCCAGCTCTCTATTAGCTGTGTGTTTTCTACATTCCAGCTCTCTACCAACTATGTGTTTTCTACACTCCAGCTCTATGCTAGCTATGTGTTTTCTACACTCCAGCTCTATGCTAGCTATGTGTTTTCTACGTTCCAGCTCTATACTAGCTGTGTGTTTTCTACACTCCAGCTCTATGCTAGCTATGTGTTTTCTACATTCCAGCTCTATGCTAGCTGTGTGTTTTCTACGTTCCAGCTCTATACTAGTTATGTGTTTTCTACACTCCAGCTC
>JAQMYM010000012.1:25018926-25045994 GCA_030014255.1 Parauchenoglanis ngamensis
GGAGAACATGCAAACTCCACACAGAAAGGCACCCTGGGTGACCTGGGGATCGAACCCAGGACCTTCTTGCTGTGAGGGGACAGTGCTAACCACTGCACCACCGTGCCTTTGTATATAATATATTTTTAAATAATGATAAAACTATTCAATTAATCAGTGAAAAATAATCGACAGATTAAACTATTATAATAATAAGTAGTAGTCGCAGCCCTAAAATACATTTTAAAATAAAGAATGATATACTACATGCACATGTGTGCTTATTAAAACAGTTCACGAGTCTCGCATCACCACTCTGGTCTCGAGTGAAATTGTAGCTAATCTTACAGGCACCAATTCATTATCATGGCCTCTGGTGAAAAGAAATGTGTTCACTGGGTGGAAATTTCACCGTTATTTTGCCTTTAGATTAGAAAAGGGGAACAACATCACAGTACAGTGCAAGTTCTGCATTCCAGCTGTGAAAATGCACAAAAAAAATCATCCATATCCAAATCCTGAGCAAAAAAAGAATGATTCATTTAGCCGTTAAGCATTGAGTGCACCGGGTAGACTCTCATTTACAAAGAAAACGATTCACTGATTCATACACTAAAAACTGAAGAAAAAAGGACAGATTGATATTCCTGAATGAAATGATTCACTGATTCAGACATTACCAGTTAAATGATGCTTCACACATTCAGATAGGAATCGTGAAAAGGCTAAAATCTCATTCATAAACAAAACAATTCAGTGATTCAAAAAACAACCATTAAAAAAGCATGGAATCGTATTCATGAACGAAATGATTCACTGACTCACAGAACGAGTGACGATGAAATTTACTCAGTTCTCAGTCCATCTTGTACATTTTAGACTGAATAATTCATAAACAAAATAAAAAATATACAGCGACAGTGGGTTTAAGCTTCATGTTGGTGAATATCAGCCTCAGTTCTGGGAAACTCATAATTACATCATAGCTTACAGCTCTTTACACCCAGTAACCCTGTATCAGAATTGGCGCATCCTTATTTAGCAACTTTAGCGAAACTTGTCACTTCCCTAAACACAGCACGGCACTAATACTGCCAGCTAGGATGTTGTGCTAAAGTTGCTTCTTCAGCAGTAGCTTTTGAATTTATTACCTAGCTATGTTTGCTAAGGAGCTAGCTCATGCTAGGCTTAATGTCATGTAGCAAGCTAGCTAGAATTAGACTTCTGTACTGTGTAATTAAAACATTAGTTAGGTTTGCTAGCAGGTCATCTAACATTAAGTGGATAAAAGCCAAGTTCGCTAGCAAGTCTTAGCCCTCATGATCCCAGTTCTAAGCTACAAGAACTGACATGACTAGCTTAAGTACATTTTAGTCGCATTACAGAAGATTTTCAAAACAATATTGCTTTCCCAGTGACTAGTTAGCTTTTCAAAAGATAGCAGTTCAGAGAGACAAACTAGTTACCTTGAAAAAATGCCAAATACTAGAGCTTCATTGTAGCTAGCTACTTTTTTAGAAGCTAGTAGTGTAGCTATCTACTTTATTACAACAGTTGTTAGTCTGATCCTTAGCTATGTTAAATTATGAGTAACTTGTAGCTTGACAGTTCTAATTGCAAAAGAGCATCCCCAAAATGATTAGGTGAAATAACCTCAAAATCACGAGTGAAATGAGTATTAAAAAAAATATAAAACATTTTTAGCCTTCAAAGTCCCATTAGCAACGTTATAAGTCACAGTCAGGCTAGAGAAGAAAGCATCTCGTAGTGAATGCTACCTCTTGCGAAGGACACAGGAAAGGAAAAACAAACACAAAACATGCCTCAAGCGCGACCCATACCACATAAAACACTCTTGATTAATATTAGTTGTCACTATAAACTGTGTCACCCGGTGAGGATTTTACCCACCACACCTACTAGCGCAGTCCTGACAGGAAGCCAGGGGGATTGGAGCTGGCGTGCGGGGGTGCAGACCCGGCCTTGTACACAGGTCACGAAGCACTGATGGGAAACAGAACAAGAACGAGAGCACATCCACACCTGGGAAGTAAAACCTCATAATCACATTAAATTCAAGACATACATAAAAAATTACAATCTAAGAGAATAAGGATCCAACACCATTATCCAATCTCTTGTCAGGCAGGATGCAGAATTAACTGGCGGCTATACAAACGCAGCCTGCAAGCATCAGCGTGACTCATTTCTCCCCACAAGTGATGGGAAAAACCACGTCCAGAGATTAACCTTTAGGAATTAAAATCATACCCGGCATGAAGATCTTATTGAAAACCGAAGACCCAATTTATTCTGCAAGAGGAAACATTTCTCATTTCTTCCCTCAGGTTGTTGGAAAGCCACAGCCAGAGTTCAACTTTAAGAGATTATAATTGTAGCAAGGATCCTTGTCAAACCAAAGCACTCGCAAACTAACAGACAGGAAACATCCCAACCACAAACGAGCGTTGGAAAATGCTCGTCTGGCACGATCAAGAGTAACCAATTAGCACGTGCTTTCAGGTCAGACCTGTAAGTAATAGTACCAGTTGAACGTAGCATGAAAGGAATTTGTTTACAACTAACGTTGGTAGGAACTCAGATGCCTAATTAAGCTAACTAGCTAACAACAAATTAAACAACACACTAATGAGGGTGACAACTGTTTGTTTGTATTTACATGTTATGCTAGGCTTTGCTAGCTTTGTTGTCAGATTAGCAAAGCATGCACTAGCTATGTACTCTCACCAAAGATCTAACAATCTCTACTACATTCGTCAAAGCTTTTATTTTTCTTTATAATGTCGCCATACACATATAGTAACAGGTTGTATTTGAGAAGCTGCAACAATGGTTACGTTTTTCTTCCATTTTTTTTTCCTGCAAATAATTTCACTTGAGCTTAGCATGAGAGCATTTTGTTTAACGTTAGCAGTGGTAAGACTCTCACAGTTGCCTAATTAAGCTAACTAGCTAACAACAAATTAAATAACACACTAATGAGGGTGACAACTGTTTGTTTGTTTGTTTTTGTGTTGTGTGCTAGGCTTTGTTAGCTTTGTTGTCAGATTAGCAAAGCATGCACTAGCTTTGTATGCTCACCAAAGCTCGAACGATCTCTGCTACATTCTTCAAAGCATTATTTTCCTTCATAATACCGTCATACACTCTTAATAAGAGGTCACGTATAATGATAAGATGAAACAATGGTTAAAAGTTTTCTTTATGTTTTTTGCTGGAAATAATTGTACTTCACTTAGCGTGAGAGGAATTTGTTTATAAGTAGCACTGGCAGAATCTCACAGACACCTAATTAAGCTAACTAGCTAGAAACAAATTAAATAACACACCCATGAGTGTGGCAAATGGTGGCTTGTTTTGACATGTTATGCTAGGCTTTGTTAGCTTTGCTGGCAGATTAGCAGAGCAAGCAATGGCGATGAATGCTCACCAAGGCTCTAACAATCTCTGCTACTTTCTTCAAAGTTTTATTTTCCATCAAATCTCTATACGCTTTATATACAGGGTGTATATGACAAGATGAAACAATGGCTAAAAGTTTTTCTTCCATTATTTGCTGGACGGAATTGCAGCACTTACAACTGAAGTTGTAAGTGGCGAACTGAAGAAATGTCGGACCACACGCATCACAGGACTGGTCCGGGGAATCATTCAAGCCAATTGTTTGCCAATTGGACGGATATATAATTGGTTCAAAAAAAGAATGATTTAGATGATTGTTATACAAGTCATTTTAAAGATCCATAAGAAAAAATGGCTCCGTTTTGAATCTTTCAAAAGTTTGTTTTAATCATAAGCTGTCTTCTCATGCGTGTGTAACACATCATGTTCCTACACTGTCATATAACAAATATATTCCGTTAAAGAGGAAATGTGGCATGAACCTGCGAATTTTCTCACAGCCGTGTCAGTAATTAAACAGGCAGCTTGGATGGCGGATGGCGCCGCTTCAGCCCGAGCCCCTTCTCACCTCGGCTGTAAACTCACGGCAAGCTCGTCAGCCGTTGCCCGCGGTGCAAATCCTTGCACGTCAGCATTAAGTGCGAGAGAGGCAGTGTTAAATTCCTCCTCGGCCCCTCCTGATCGCGGTGTGAAGGCGAGCAAAGCCGAGATGCTGGCACCGACTCCGCCTCTCCTGGTATGCGAAGGTTTCCGGAGATGAACAATTACTTTGATGCATAATTGATGCCTAGGTCTCCTCTAAATGTTTAACAAATCCCTGCAGGGCTGGAATACTGTCTCAGTGTGTGTATGTGTGTGTGTGTGTGTGTGAACAAGACTGAGTGTGTTCAGAGTTTAAGGTCCTCAGTTGAACCTGTCAAAATCTCTTGCAGTGTTGTCAGCATCACCTTGACTAGATGGTCTCAAACACTAGCTCCTGAATGTCAGAGACCACTGCTTTGAATTGTTATGAACTGTCAATATTAGAAAAAAAAGCACGTATATATATATATTATTTATATCTAGGATTATATTCATAGAATAATGAAGAGTTATATTTCTCAAAAAGGGTGCTACCATCCATTTATTCATTTATACTTCCATTGAATGAGGAACACTAATGAAACTATGACTCAACTAGCAACTCAATGCAAAAATCTGTACTGAGGACTTTACCATGGAGGAAAACATTTCATCTTTACCTCTGACTGGTACAGACTCCTCCCACAAATGTCAAACAAACATCTCCTTACAGAAAACTATACAAGGTCTCTCTGAGTTGGCACTTACTATAGAAATGATAAAATATTACAATGATATAAGCATTAATATAAACCTGTAGAAAACCTATAGAAAACACTTTCTGACCAATCAGAATTGAGAATTCAACAGCGCTGTTAATAACCCCGGTTGCTCTCTTTCTTACGCCCATAAATTGTGTTTTGTCTAGGGAAAAATGTTTTTTGCTTGTAGTTAAGCGTTTTCCCCTTAAGAGCGTAATTCTTTTGTGGGAGTTGCTAATTATTTATCATAAATATGAGACATGCTAATTGATGCGCAACTGGTTCCCATAGAGCCACTTCTAGTAGTTAAAGGGTTAAACTAACAAATAACCCACTGTGTCTTAGTTCTGAGTCAATATCTGGTGTTAGACTGTTATTTAGAAGCATCATTATGCGAAACATATGCTGGTGTTTGAACAGGACATGCACGGTTACAATTTGTAGTTATTTCTATTGTGTCCTAGCAAAGCGACATGCTAATACAGAAGGTTTAGAGTTATTATTTTGCCCTAATTCACTTTGTGCAGTTGTTTTAGAGGCGCAGTGTGCCTAATTATGCAAACTGTACAGTTGTAGAAGCATGTACACAGGCCTTTCCAATTAAATTTGAATTTCGACATGTCTACAAGTATCACAATGAGGTAAAATACACAATATGTCTCCGTATCTAAACTCGAAAATGAGCTCTTAAGTGACTGTGTGATTATGCCTGTGGGGTTTCCATTTCCTGTTTTAATATTGCTTACTGACTAATTTAAATCTCATCTCACTTTTTTTCCATGTTCTGTGCCTCTGTTAGAGCCTGCAGTGTTATTCCTCATATTATAACCAGTGGCTTTTGTCCTGCTGGAGTGCTACGTGGATGAGAAAAGGACATTATTTAAAATATATATATTATTATACCTAGACTAGGATATAAAAAGTGTGTTAACGCTACATTCAAATGGGGCAATTAATGTTCACGAAAAGATTTCAGATTTTCAGAGTTCAGGAATTTCTTAATATGGCTAAACCCATGAAAGTCTGATTTGTAGCTCTTGTTAAGTGTAGTGGGGTTTTTTCTGGTGTTTGTTTTTTTTTATTTTTTTTTTACAATTTGTCCAAGGAAAATGTTCTTATTCCTGATTTTACATTGAAGGGAAACGTAAAAGACCTGCATACTATGTACAAATATAAGCATGAACCCTTTGCTAAGTGTACTTACAGTTCAGCAGTTTCTTAATCATTTACCATCAAGTCTGAGGAAAATGTTGCTACTTCTGACTAGCTATGTCTCGTATTCCCTTTCACTATTGTTTCCTATTGTCTTTATTAAAGCCTCAAATCTTTAGTCAAGAGCTAGCTTAAGTTTCAGCATCCATATTTGTGTTCGACGAGATTTCATGAGTTATGACGTAATGTTGATATTTCTTACTATGGTTGAGTCCATGACTGTTCAGTTTGCTGTTGATGCTAATTACAGTGTAATTAGCTACATTTATTGTTTCCTTATTCAGTTAACCAGACATCTGAGGAAAATGATGACATTTCGGATTGTTTTGTTGTGTTTCCATTCTCATTATGGCTTTACAAAAGCTTAATAGCTACAAACTAACTAGCTAAATTATTATCTTGTGTCATTGGTTAGCGTAAACTTGGGTCCATATTTCCTAGTTGCTTAGCAACAGTGTTCTCATGCGTACCGCATTGAACCAGAAGTGTTTCTTGTGTTTTTCTTCCAATGTTGAAAATTTAAATCCAGCATGTGCACAACAGAAAAGACAGCGAAAGCCACGTCCCTGAATCCAACTGTTTTCTGTTTCTTTGTCTTTCTTTGTTATTTCACACACCCACTCACAGTCACAGTCACACTCACACACACACACTCAGCACAGTGTTAATAAAAGCTGCTCGGTGTGTGAGACTGTACAGGTGTATGGCTGCCCGCACTAAGCCAGCACCATGCGGCGGGCACAGACCTGGCAGCTGGCGTGCCAAGCCACTCGTTCTCCGCCATCTTAATTGCTCCATCTGAGCATCACGTTCTCCTCTGTTTCTCGCCGTCTCCTTCTCGCCAACTCGTTTCACCACACTCGGACTGCCTTTTGTCCACATGGCCAAGCGTGTGTGTCTTTCCATGGACAAGCGAACAATATTTGCTTACAGGGTACCAAGGGAAACTATCATCTATTGATTGGCCCTCAAGTGAATTGGTGCTGTGATTCAGTGGTGAGCTACATTTTCAGGCTAAGCTTTGAAACAATGACTCGTTAATTCAGCACAGTGGGACCGGCTGAGCTTCCCTGCAGTTTAAACAAACACGGCTAAATGATTCCCTGTGAATTATCGCTCAACAGCGTACCAGTCGTAATCAGTCGATGAGCCAGAATGCCAATTATAAAAAAAAAAAAAAAAAGTCTGGCGAAGGGATTAGCAAAGCTCAAAAGCTGCTGTCCTGCTGGTCTGGAAGAGAAAATCTGATTAAGATGTGACTTCTAAGACCTGATGAATGACAGCTTGATTTTTTTTAAGGAATTTTTTTTTATATTTCCTGCTTCTTATAATAAGAAAAAGGTATCGTGTTACATAACTGAAAAACCGCAGAGAGTAAACTTATCTGTCCCGAAGACCTTCCCTACGGTGAAAAACTTAAAACAGCTTTATCTCAAAGCGCTGACACTGACTGAAGTCGTCTTTCATAAATGTTTAAATAAGCGTCTCCTCGCAGAAATCTTCACTTCACTTTTCGCTGTTAAATAATAGCACCTTTTTAAAAACACTATTTTGTTGACTCGAACTGAAATCATACAGTCGCAGACAGGAGTTTACATGCCTTCATCTTAGACAGGAATTTCATAGCAATTTTGAGCTTTCTGTGATTTCTTTGAACAGCTCTTTTTCTTTAACGGACAAAAAAACCCAAGAATTGTGTGCACAAGCTTTAATTTATATTTGGTCAACTCGGGGTCAAAAATATACATACACCCACTTAGATTATTCATTCAGTGGTGCTGAAAGTTCCAATATGTCTTTTAACTTGCCAAGGCCTCGTAACGTCCTGTTCGTGATCATGACTGACTACAGCTTGTAGTTTGTAACATAAAAATGGTTTGTTTGGCAAGACGTTGAGCAAGTTTGCCAGTGGTCACCCTCAACTGAGAGGAAATTGGTTTGGATGGTCAGGAACAACCCAGGAACCGTCAAGCCACAAGCCTGCCATGAGCTGGAAGCTGCTGGAACACCGTCTACAGTAAAGAGAGTTAGTAACTGAGAAGCTGCCAGCCAAGAAAGAAGCTCCTCCTCCAAAATAAACACCTTCAAGCTCGACTAAAGTTTGCAGCTGATCTCATGGACATAGATAAAGCATTCTTGAGGAAAGTTTTATGGTCAGATGAGACAAAGACTGAGTTGTTTGGTCACAATGACCAAAGGTACAGAGGAACACTGTACCAGCTGTTAAGCATGGTGGTGGTAGCATCATGCTTTGTGGAGATAACTGGGTGTTCCAACAGGACAATGACCCCAAACACACATCAGAGCTGGTTGTGGAATGGATAACATTTACAATGTTATCATTAAGTAACTAACATTAAGTTTAAAACAAATCCTGACCTCTCAAAAATATGTGGTCTGTGCTTAAAGTCAGGTCTGTGCCAGGAAACACACAAAATGAATTGATGTCTACCAATTCTGCCAAGAAGAGTGGTCAAATATCCAACAGGAATATCTGCCTGAATGGCTACCAAAAGCATCTGGTCAAGGTGAACCTTGGTAAGGGACATTTCACCAAATATTAGGTGTGCTGTGTGTACAGATTTTATTTCAGATATTAAAGGAAATTAAAACTTGGGCACCAAATTCTTAGGTTTTTTTTTTTTCTATTAAAGATCTGTTATACAATCATTCTTCCCCAGAAAAAGAACAGTTCAAAGAAACCATTAAATGCCCTGTCCATGATCAGTGTATGCAAACTTGCTGTAAATACTTTTCCAAATAACAATTTCAAAAATGAATGTCTTTGTCTTAAAAATCCAAAATGAAGCCATACATACATATATACATGCATCTCCTTAAAGTTACATCATGACACCTCATTCCACTTCAAAACGTTTACATACATGAAGTAAAGTAGGCATTCCTGTACCCATCTATCATGTAGCAATAATCTCATTCTATAGTAAATCCCCAGATTATAGCACTGCTAATCTGCTGTTGAAAGACAGCTAGCATCATGTGCTTTTATAGTAAAGCTTTAGCACACAGCGTCTTGTCTAGATAGACAGACATTATGCACATACATGTCTACAGGATTTAGGCCCGTGATGACAGACTGCATGGTCTGATTAGTATTACGCTGATCTACAATGGCAGCATTCAGTTACTGTAGAATGTGTGTTCATATAGATAGCACAGGCTAAGACTTTGCAATGAATCAAATGAAAGCTACTCAGTATGGTTAGCAGATCCATCCACTTTTATAGGAACACTGACTAGACCATGGAATGGCTGTTGGTGCCAATTTGAGTATTTTAGGAGCTGCTGAACACCTGGGATTTTTTTTATTTTTTTTTTTAAGGGAATTTACAGAACATCCGGCAATTGATGAGAGAGACTGGTTTGACGAAGGCTACGGTAACTCAAGTAACCACTCTTTACAACTGTGGCGAGCAGGAAAGCAGAACAACTACTTTAAACAACAGTGAATTAATGTTAGCATGATTCTGCATAGTGCTAAGAATCGTAACGCTCGATTTACAGTATGCTTGGCAAATTCCTTAAGATGCAAATGATCCTTTAATTTGCCAAGAGCAGATTTCATTGAAACGGCTCATTTATTGGAATACAGCGATACATTCGGTGATGTTATGACTGATTTAGCGGGTTCCGATGAGCAGTGACAAACCCTTTACCAGCCTCTTTTTTTATCTAAGCCACTTTAATATGTTCCATTTGCGTGTATCAATCCATCAATGGCTGAATTTTTATTACAAAGGCCATCTGTAAAAACACAGTGCACAGTGTGCCAATCAGGTGGCAAATATGGTTCTGTTTCCCTTTTCCAGGGCTTGGAGTGATGGAGCTTGTAGGGGGGGAGTGCTGGCTGCTTAGAGAGAAACGAGGGAGTATGAGAAAGAGAGAATTTGCAAGGAATCCACTCGGGTGATGTGTTCATCGATGGTAACCTATTATATCAGCGTCCTGTGACACCAGCTCGGGAACATCTGTGCATCACGTCCTCACTGACCCAGTTCAGGCTGCCAATCCCTCCATTTCTCCCTTTCTCTTTCTCTCTCTCTCTCTCTCTCTTTCATACACATAAACACACACACACACCCTTTCTAGCTGGCCATTACGTAACCTTCTGCAGGGAGATTTGCTGTAGTGCAGTCGCGTTGTCACCATTCCACCTTCAGCATTCATCTTCAATATACATTATGGTGTGCATTCTTATATTTTTATATAAAGCTGTCAAGGAAGTGATTTAGAGCTCTAAATTTGAAGGGAAAAAATATGTATACAGTACATGGGAGAGAATGTGGACTACAGGTTCTCCCTGTAGTGGGAAAGTTACATTAAGTTTGAGCATACCGAGATCCTTATGAGTGCTGTGACAGGAGCAAAAGAGAGATTTATGAGATCCGGTCTTGATAGCGTCTGGATGAAATTCTAAATATGAGCGTGTTACAGCTTGGATGTCGATTCTTATGCAATAGTGAAAATACTGCTGATAGCAACAACTTTCTTAATTTATTTATAACAACACCAGACCGAGCAGACGAACATCATGTCAAACAGCGTCGAAATCGTATCTCATGTGTAAGTCCTGCTGCCTGGTTGATGTTTTCTCCTACTTTCTTTTGTAAAAGTGGAGAGTTTTTTGTGGTATTGCCATGTTTGAGAACTCTCAGCTCATTGGGAACATGAAATTGATCTTGATATGACTCATGTTCATGCATTGGTTGTTGATGGATGCTTGAAAATACGTTATGTGATTTCTATGAAAAGGTTGTTTCCACCAAATAGTGGAATGGGGACTATTTCAGAACACTATGGAAGGCACAAAATCTGGCAGACCAAGAAAAATCTCAGATAGAGTTGGCCCAAATGACACAAACATGATCTGCATGGAAGAGTCATCAGCAGGAAAAACCAATACAATTCATTTAATTTATAAAACAATGCACAAACCATAACTTTTGGATATAAAAATAGATCAGCTCAATTACAGAAAAAAAAATTGCACATACTATATATACACTCACAAAGCAATTGGAGCATGTTGACATGAAGCGAAGTTACTGTTACCGTATTTTCTCATAGTATGATCTGTTTATTTCTCTTATACAATTGCAATATGCCAACAATTTCAGCTTTTTCTTTATTAAACAACAAGTTGTCAATTTATTTCCAGTGAAACATGCATGTAACATGTAGTTTTAGACGTTTTAGATTATGTGGCGCATCCACCAAGTCCCTATGAATGAGTCGTTACCATAGAAACGATAACATATTAGACCGAGCCTGTGATTCACCATACAGCCAGAGCTATTATCATCTGACCAATCAGATTTGAGAATTCACCAGTGCTGTGGTATAACAGTAAATAATTACCTATACTAAATTTTGCACACACACACACACACACTGTCTTATACAAACTGACTCGTGTTCTTACATAAGATGCAGTCGGCTGCATATAACTGAAGAAGGTTGACTATTTGCCATTGTCATTATTTAATTATCCTTTCCTCATCATGATCATGATTGTCATCATCCTCATCATCATTATCAATAATTCTGTAAAACCGTACTCCCAGTGAGCTGCTATTTTCATATGCAGGCTGTGTATATAAAATAAGGAAGCCTGCTCTGAAAAACCTCAACACTTAAAAAATATTGCAAGAGGCAGAAGTGTGACGTTGAGGTGAGATGCCCTCCTGAGGTGCCCTCATACCGACTGTTGCCGGCATATGAGTATATTTTTTAAAAACAATGTTTTAGCCTAAAGTGTCACTCTACTTGGGGTCAAAACAGATGGATGTACAGCACACACACACAGACACACACAAACACACTGTTAAAGATTAGGGTTAGACATAAGGTTAGTGCTTGTAGCTGTTTTTACAACTTGATTTGTGTGAAATCCAGTGACACTGCTCTCGCTTGTTTCTGTGAATTCCCACACATCAATTCACAATTAAAAGCCTATGCCAACACACACACACACACACACATCCTTGTGCTTCTTTTGCTTTTAGATCTTGCCCCGTGATGTTCCCTCTCCCCAATAATAGGTGTATTATGCATTACAAGCAGCATTGGGATTGTGCTGTACACACTCCTGCCCCCAGAGACAGAGACAGAAAGACAGAACCCTGGACCGGGAGCTTGTCCCTGACTCTCCACGCAATCAATCAGCTCCACGATGCATTATTAACTCGCAAGGTCCTAATAAAACACGATGACCTTCTATTCATTATGGCTTCCACGCCTTTCTCCTGAACTGCCTGGCCTACAGAGCTGTCTTCCTGGTCAGCTTGCTTTCCCACCTCCGTCTCATTCAGAGTCTTCACGCCTGAATTTTCTCCTGACTGTGCACCGAGTTGTGGAAGTTAACTTCGTGCTAGGAGAAGGAAGCCGATGTTCAGGTTGCGCATGTCTTCCAGCAAGTAATGTCACACCTGATTTGCATATATTTGCCGAGCTTTTAAAAAATGTTCCAAACAGCCCCTGGAGTGGCTAAATATCCTTCAGCAGTCGTGTCGTGGATGACTAATTAGGGCAAGCTTTCAGGGTTTGACTTTCTCCCTCCACGTCTCATACGCCTCTCACTCCCTCTGAGCATCCATAAGGCCAGACTGCTCTCTAATATATATATATCCTTGTTTTCCTTCCATCATTTCTCAGAAATGTATATAATCTTTAGGTATATTTAGTTTATTCTTAATATAGTCAGAAATATATTGTTCCTCAGATGCATTTTGGCCCGCTGTGCGACTCTCACTACATAGACGGGTTTCCATTATCCTGGTTAATGCGCAATTTGAAACGAGGTGTTGCTCATGATATGGTTTTCAGACGATTCGATAAAACAATATTTCGCAAAATTGAAATGGAAACATGTTTTTCGCATTTAAGTCACATGACATGAAGAGCAACCGGAAATGCTACCTTTCGGAAAATAGAGCCTTCTGTATGAGCTATGGCGAAAAGAGAAAACCGGGCTTAAATCACATAAAACCACTTAATGGATACACAGACCATTCGCAATTTAGTTTTAAAATATCGCTTCTATTTTGCGCAAAACTGCGATGCAAACCCGGCTACTGATTCACTGCCAATTGAAATTCTTTAAAAAAGATTTGCTTTCAGTTCCTTAGAACTCCTTATTGTTACCCTTAACCATGTCCTGTTTCCCTGGAGTATCAATACGAGGTTGCATACATGTGAAATCGCCATTGTCATTCATTATCATGTGGAAAACCAACAAAGAATTTTCAACACAAAGAGATGGTTGTTGCTGATCTACACAAAGGTAATGGATATAAAACAAAAAAAAAAATTTCACCCCCTGCACAGTGAGGAAGATGGTGAAGAAGCTGGAAAAGACTGACCCCAAAGATCACAATTTTACAATAGGACAGATTGTGGATGGCCAGTTTCAAAATCACGTGTTAAACAGCACTTTCATAACAACAAGTGGATTGGAAGCATTGCAAGGAAGAAACCCTTCCTTGAGAGGATCTTACAAAATGTAGCACTTCAACTTCATCAAGCATCATTAGAACAACTGGCAGCATGTGTTGTAGTCAGATAAAAAGCAAGAACTGCTGTTTACAAGAGCATGAAAAAACCCAGGTAATGATATACATAGATACAGAGATGCTAATTAACTAGCAACATGGTGGAGCCAGAGCAGGAGTTGCCTTAGCATTTCATTGCTAGTGAAAATGAAACCATTCAGAAATGACTTTGAATGATTTTGCCTGTTTCACCAAACTTTTGTGTGTTTTCATGTTCAGTGCTGCAATTCTACCTTCCAGGTTTACAGCTGAAGGCCTTGTTCTTGTGAGTTCCTCCTCAGAGATAGTCATAATGCCCACAGCCCAGACTATCATTTATTCACATCTGTCAATAAAAGCACAGAATAAGAGATGGAGTGGGTGTGGAGACAAGCAAGCTCCGACAGAAAATCTAGACAAAAGGAATCCTTGATCAACTTGCTTTGAAGTGCTTTTTTTCCAGAAGTCCTTGCAAGCACATATTGATGAAGTCCAAATTGTCTCGCCTTAGGGCAAGGCGAAAGTCCTCTGCTTTGCATTAGCTTATAAATATTCATGAGAGGAGATACGGCTTGATTCGGTTGCGTGAGGTGAATGATTACTGTGAAATGAGCTCTGATTATCCAAGGATGTATTCATATTAGGCAAAGCAACAATGTGTATTAGAACTATTATTTGTTTTTCAAGGAAATGTCCAACGTAAGCGCATCATATATTGAGTAGAGTCCACTGCCATATTTCTTTTCTAAAACCTAATATTTAGCTGATGCTGAGTATATTATGTAAAACTAATATTCTGTTTTTATAATGGGCCTCATTTATCAATCATTTAGTAGCCCAAAAAAAAACTCCTTCCAGATTTACAAAAGCTTTGTTGTAAATTACCAAATGACAATATGTCAACTAAAGAGCAAAAAGGCTGCATTCACTGAATCTTCCAATAATGCAGCTCAGCCATTGCAGAGCCTCATCTACCACCGACACATTAACACGTTGTCTTTTTATATTGTGCAATTTCTTTTGTGCTAATTCAGTGGCTAATCTTATTTGTCTTCAGTTACGGATTTGCTTTGAGCTGAAGCCTCTCAGTCAACATTTACACAAACTCTGGAGTCTCGTAGGATATGAATATTTTTCTGAACTAAAAGCATTTTCATGAAAACCTGAAGCATGTAAATGCTTCAGCAAACAATATTACAAATGAATTTGTTCGTATTTAGTTTGATAAAAGAGACTCAGCAATGCCATACGTTTTAAAATCCACTAGCAGTAAAGTTTAATAGTGACAAAACATAGCCAATGTAGGAATACAATGACTTTACCACTTTATATCATAGAAGAGTCGGCTATTGTCCTTGGCGGAGGTCTGCTATCTCTGAGATCCCTTTGAGATTTGTTTAAGTTTTATGTATGTTTATGTGCTTTATGTTATTTTAAATAAAAGCCTGTACTTGCGTCTGCCTCTGCTCCCTGACGTGACAATCGTGTTAGCGAAGAATAATTGAAATATCATTTTGGAAAAATGCAACCTGACAAAATCATAACTGAAGACTTTAGATAGTTTCTTTATGTACACAGTTTGACAGCCTCTGATCTTTAGTCCATATAATATCTGACACCATTTAAAGCTGCATGCAAATATAAAAAAAGGTCAATAAGTCAACTGTGGTGAAATGAAGTTCTCACCACCACTTCATTATCATCATGTGACACTCAAATGCCCCTTCAGGAGTCTTAACCCCCAGCTGGATGAGGTGAAGTCCATGACATACTGTTGATTTCAGTAATCAAAGACTGCCTAATCCCATTAAGCACCCGTTTATTATCTGACTCTGAACCCTCAGCCAATTTATTCGTATATATATCCGGCAGAGGATGGAAATGATACTATAACTTTGACCGCTAATTCTATAAATCTTTGGAACAGCGGCACTAGATGTTTTAAATCAGGGGTTAGTTTTGCACCTTAAGCACCTTTCAGGTCCTCATAACTCTGACTTATGGTAGCTCATTGGAGAGATAGTTACATTTCATTGCTATGATTAATCACCATGACCCTTCAGTATTACAGATAACTGTTAATCTGTTCATTTGTCTTTGAGGTTGAGAGTATTTTAAAATATTGCTCTGTGGATGGCCATTCATACATCCTTCACAGTTAACAGTAACGTAGAGGTGGTATTAAAATAAAGAGAAAAAGAAATCCATTTACATACGGATTAAATAAACGCTATATTAATGTTATTTTCAACATTCCAGTCACAAAGAGTGTTTATTAGCCAAGCTGTTGTACTTGACCCTCATTAACCTCTTGATTATGCAACATACCATATGTCCCATTCTCCTCTATAAAATAACTTTTCACTGTATCTAAAGAACAGCACTGTATTCGCGTTGTGGTTGAATAATCATCTCTCATTAATAGATAAATATGGAAGCATCTACTTCAAATCAATTTACCCATAATAAAATTAGGGTTATTACCCCGGCAGATGGCGGGAGACCGAAATCTCCTTTAGCGCATTGTTATCATCTATTTCTGTAATTTCATCACATCAGCACTAACTGAATGAGGATTAGATAGAGCTGTGGCTTTCAAATCGTTTTATATGCTTTTCATAACATGTTACAGCAAAGCAGTAAATTTGAGCAGACGCGAATAAAACGTGATTTCTGTCGAGGCCGGTGGAAAGAGAGGATTCCGTGCCCGGCTCTGATCAGGGTTAATAAGCTACGATAGGCCTCGCAATCAGGCAGGCTGGTGCCTCATGCAGGTCTGAGCTATTGTAAATATCCACTGAAAGAGAGAGACTGTATTTCTGGGTCAGTGTCGGTGAATTTTAAACTGAGTTGGAGAAGGGACAATCAGGGGTTAATGGAATGTCCATGTCATGCATACTTAATAGTGGAGTATTGAAATAAATTTTTAAAATGCATATAAATAAGTCAATGAGAACAGTCGAAATACAGTTGGGTTTGGATGGCTTTTCATTCATTAAAAAGGAATCGAGAATTTCACTCAGTTTATGCTTATTATTCAATAATATAGAGTGTAGCAAACATCATGCAAGTCTCTGTGTAAGCTGCTACTATATTACAACAAGTGCATTAATGCAGAATAAACCTTGAAGATATACAGGATAAACTACTGGAAATGAATCAGAATTAACCTTCTGACCAATCAGAATTGAGTATTCAATAAGGCCTATAATAGATGCATTTATGTATGTAAGTTGTGCAAATATGTGCATCAGCCGATGATCAAACATTTTATCCAGCATGGTGACTATAATCATCATAATAATTCTACTTCCATACAACACAGTTATCAAGAACACAAGAGTCTGAATGAGACTGGCAGTTTATTAACGAATTAATTAGCAAATGTCCAGTCTCTGGAATCAGACGTCCCAGTTCTGATAGAACGTTCACAACCTAACGCGTACTTTCACAGGAAGCAGCCGTTTGACTAACACTGCAAACTGTTCCAAACAAAACTCTCTAATAACTTTTAAAGATGTGGTGCAATTATAATTGCAATTTTTGCTTTTTTTTTTTACAATCCGGTGACTATCTAGGTTCACAAAGCTATTGTGTCACGGTATTTGAAAAAGCTATACAGACGTGCACATATATTAACGATTCTGAAGCTTGTGGCCAGAAAAGTGTAAAAAAGCATGTTTTTTATAACAGTATCTTTAAGAGCTTTAAACTATTGTTTCCTTTCCCATTCTTGAAATAATAAAAAAAAATCAACAAGTGAAGAAGACTTAAAAATGTTTCTTAGTATTTTAAACACTAAAGGAAATGCATTAAAATAAACCTTGTTGCTGCTGTTATTGGTAATGAATCAACACATTCTGACCAATCAAAATCGAGCATTCAACAGCACGTTGGTATAAAATTCTGTAAATTAATAGGCACATACTAAATATTGTAAGGAAGATGGGTTGTTCAAGGGTACGGTATTTGGTGAGGGGGTGTTTCTTCCAAAAGTTCACTGATGTCTAGAGGCATGGAAAAGATATATTGTTGACTTAAAAAAAAGCAGGGCTCGGTTCATCCACATCTGGATCCACAAAAGAAAAGGTTGTAAAAATGTAGCTCTGTGCAGCTGTAAAACGTTATGGCACATAACTGGAGATAAATGGAGTGAAGTGTTAAGGGTGGAAAAGGATTATGAAATGTTGACAGCCTCTATCACATCAACGCGGTGTTCCCGAAATGCCGCGCTGCTGTAACTACGGCGTTATCGGTGAACGTAGTGGAAACATGGGGTCAGAAATAAACAGCACACAAAGCAGTTGTCAAATGATATCACTGCTCAGACACAAAAACGTGTGTGTAAGTTAACAGGTGCTGACTGGAGGCACGATGACCTCCAACACTCTTTAGTGTTAAAAGGTCTGCGATATCACACACTCTATTACCACATTCAATCTAATCCCGAGTGCCTCTAGGGAACTGGTACAAGATTTAATAAAGGCTGAATGTGGCAGCTTAGTCAGCCAAACAGTCAGCCACACACACACAGACACACACACACACACAAGTGAGAAAATGGAAAACTCTCCAACACCCCATCTGATCATTGTGTACAGTATATAATAACTTTAAATCACAGCGCTGTTGAATTCTCGATTCTAATTGGTCAGAAGATGTAGCTTCTGGCTACCAAGCAAAACAGACAACAATGTTTCTAAAGGAGGACGCACAACGTAAACGTCCTTGGCAAATCTGAGTGGTATAAGAAGAATATAGCACTTCATTGCAAAATAATCACCTCCCCAGTCGGTTATTTTCCTACAACAGCACACCCTGTGTGTTTAATTCCTTATATAACTGATAGAAAACTCGTCCCTGATTGATATGCCGAGCACTCGTCCGTAAAACAAAGGCTCTCCTCTGTTGTGCCCTCCCATTCCTCCCTGAGCACTTATTACATTTAACACTGAATAAGCATTCAGACAACGTCTGCGTGAAGCTCGTTCCCATAAACCACCATCTGTGTCGGCGTTTTATTTTGTACGAGTAAAGGACGACAAAAAAAGTGCAAGTCCAGCACAAAATCAGGTCAGCTGTGATGTGTGACCAATCAGTGTGCAAGCTAATGCCAAGTGCTACTAGGATTAAAGCTAATTTTTTTAAAACATCACACATGAATGTGAATCAGGCCATGCACCAATGGTGACGCGAGGATCATGAGTGGACAGTGGTGCTATCTCACGGCTCCAATCCTGTCGCAAGGTGTGAACGAGTTGCGTTCCTTTCCTTGTTTGTTCCCGTCTCACACAGGGCTCAATATCGAACTTTGAAAGGTTCCCCAAGGGGTGCTTCACAGAACTTTAGGATGGTAGATGGAGTGTAAGGTCAAAAGTACTTGAAAACCTCAATACTAAGTACTCAGTGCTATTTATTTATTTATTTTAGAAAGCTTGCCAGAAAGGGCAATGGGATCCAATGGAGCGGAACAAAAAATCCTTCCTAACTTCCTTAAATCCGACACTGATAGTGTCTCCTGGAAAGGTCATTTGGAGAACTTTCAAATACTTTATGTTTGACGTACTAAGAGTTTTTTTTAAAGATGCAATCCTTTGCATTTCCAATTTGCCAACCACTAACAAGCCATAACAAGGTTACCTCAGCCGGCGCTAATGTTGATTTATTATTGCATGCACGTCTTGCTCAATACTTTTGATCAGTTTGAAAACTCGCAGCATGACATTTTTCTATAAACAATGACACGGTGAATGTATGACTCAGGTGATTAGTTATAGCTTGAGGGCTCCTCAGCTTGTCAAGTATCTGTTTGCGTTTTGCGTCTCACCTACGTTCTCCTTATGTAAATGTCAACCGCATCATCAACAAAGATATCAGCGGAGGAGATCTGAATAAGTGCCAGCTCCTGTGCCTGAGGCCGTCTGAAAACCGACATGACAAGTATTTCTGTTGTGTCCTGTGAATAAATAAAAGGTGCTTGTCCTCTGAAATGAAATTATTATTACGGACCCTGCATTCCGGCGTTTTTTCCCCCTCTGGCTATGTATTTTTGAGATAAAAAAGGTTTGTATGAGGGCATTCTAAAAGATTAAAAATGTTCCACCTGTGACAGGTAGAACTATTAATCATGCAGCATATTTCCTTTGAAAGAATGAAATTGTGTATTTATAGAAGCAATTCGGCGTACCTGCTGAGCCCGGAGACGATCTCATTTGCAATTCGGCAGTGGTGGTCTTGATTTTGTTTTGGATTACCTTCCTAAAGTGAGTGTTTACTATTGAATTTTGATGGGTATTGAACAGGTTGCCATGTGCACATCGTGCAAAAATCTGGAAAAAAGAGCTCAAGCATTAAATCCATAATGTACAACCTGGTATGGAATCCTGGAACATCCTAGAATGATGTATGCAAAGTGTTTCTGGCTGAAAATCTTCCAGGAAAGGTCTTTAGATCCACCACCAACTGTTCAAAACAGAAGCTGATCTGTTTGAGCTGGTACAGATGAGGAGGTGAGAGAGCTGGACAAGGCTGAAGGACTAAAGCCCTGCTGCATCATTAGAGCAAAATTCAATTATCAGTGAGTAGTTAAACGTTTTTTTTTTTTGGATAATATATTTAAAAATAACTAACAAAAGAAAATCTTGGACCATGTGGTAATTTTAAGCATTAACATCCGGTAAACAATTCCTCCCAAGAGACTTTTGATCCTAATCTCTTAGAGATTTGTGTAGAACTAAACCTTCTGTGTGATTTGATACACAACGCCAAAAGAATCCTTGAAACAAGAGAAAACTAATTTACAATATAAGTTCTAATATAAGTTCTAACTTTGTGATAAGCTGAAGCAGAACGAATCTCAGTAGCTTCTTCTGTTTTGGAAAAAGCTTTGCAGAATCCAAAGCCTTAAGGGTTGTGTGTATTTTTTCTTCCTTTCTTTCTTTCTTTTGAGACTACAGAACCATCTTGCAGACAGATATGGCATTGACCTCTTCATCAGCTTTGAAGGATCGCTCAATGATCTTGAACTCTGACGTTGTGGGGAAAAACTGACAACCTGGTGTCAATCAAACTGTAGACTGTGCATAGAGATGTGTTGCCTTTTTTTTTGTAGAAAACCTTGATATGTAGTCAGCTAAGACATCAATATTAGCATTGTGAAAAGCCTTATAATATATTAACACAGCTCTGGCACATGCTTGCTGCCACATTTATAGGTACATTAGTTAAGTTTAGAGCTTTACATATTATTAACTCATTAAACCTGCCTTCCAGTCCCATTTACAAAGCCCATAAACTATAGGATGATTGTTTTAGCATTTCACCCTGACCTGTGGCTTTGCATACTTGGCCATTGAACTGCTTGATAGCTTAGCGGTAACAGGATAAACACATGAAATTTGGTTTATGCTGATTTGCTGCTTCAGATGGTGAAGTCTCTTTGCTGTCCTGTTTTTGCTTTGTAATCAGCTCTCATGAGTTTTTCAGCTGACCAAATCTACTAGTAGTAGTAGCTAGCACTGTTAGCTCAGCTATTGTTACGTATATTTTATGAAAGTGGTTAATCTAAGGCTCTACTTGATTCATTCTGTAAATCTGGATATTTAAACAGTTTCACATCCAACTTCCAACTTTCCCTTCACCTCCCCCTCCCTTTTTAACCAACCGTTAATTTTCCCTAATCTGTTTTTAGCTAAGGGTACCACGCTATATCAGACCACTGTCACTCCAATGACAGCCTCAGCAAACTACACAGTATTTAATACCTTATATTGTACACAAATACTACATAGTGTATGTTTAGCTAAGTTATCTCAAAAAGATTATCCTTCATTCATTGCAAAAAAAGCTAGCTCAATTTATAGCATGCTAAAGCTAACTACAAATTTTTTTAATGCGTATATATTATGGCTAACAAGCTATACACTATTTAATACCTTATTTTGTGGTGCTGTTAGCTAGCTATATAAGTTTAGCTAACATACCTCTATAACATTACATCATTGGAAAGCAGGCAAGCTCTATTTACAGCATGCTAAAGCTAGCTACAAGAGTCTCTTTAATTATTTAAAAGTATTGGGTTTTCTAAAAATCTATACAGTAGATTATACTTCATTGTGTGGTGCTATTAGCTAGCTATATGAGTTAAGGTAACATAACTCAATAACATAACTAGCAAGCCCTATTCATAGCATGCTAAAGCTAGTTACAGGAGAGTTTTTGATGATTACTTTTTTGTGAAATTGACCCATAAATATTATGGCTATCAAGCTATATATTGTTTCATATGGTATTTTTTTGGGGCTCTTAATTAACTAGTTATGTATATTTAGTTAACTTAGGTTATTTAGTTAATAACCTTGCAATGTTAGCAATCGATATCACCACTGAGCCTAATTAAATAATACCATATGCTCGTTTTGTAGCTCACGCTGTCTTGCAGGTCTCCAGTCTGGGATTTTAAAATATTACCTTTAATATTGCTACATATGTTGGCGTCTAGACCGCACAGAACTCTTGGAAACATATATGAGGATTTTTTTAAGGATTGCAAAGGACCTCTTGGAAGGCCAAGTTTCCATGTTTCAGTTCTTTTGTCCAAAACTGCAAAACCATACAACTCCACCAAGAACCCTTTAGGACCTCTTGGTATTAAGTACACTTGAAACTGTCCAATGAACTGCATTCAGTTGAGTTCAGGATTCTTTTAGAAACAAAGCGGCTCTTTGTCTGGCCGGAAAGGCGTGCGAGCTGATGGGATGCAGAAGAGATGCAGACGTTCGCTCCACCCTGAACACGGGACAGGAGTGGAGAGGAGGGACTCCTAAATCAAGCTCATTTCTTCCTCTCTCCTAGTCTTCATTGGCAAACAGGGACTAATTCACTCGGCCACTCGGGGGACTTCCCTGATTTCTCTTTTCATCTCTATGCGTCCAGAAGGCTGAAAGTTTTAAACGTTCAGCTGGAGAGGCAGTTATAAATCGCAGAGTGGTGTTTCGAGCGCACTGATATAATGCCTCTATTATGGCACTATGGCGCATTGAGATTAAGCTGTCTCTTTATGTCTATTTATGTATGTGTGTGCAGATTAAGACTGGGAATTACCAAATGAATGTTAAACATATGGAAGGAATAAAACACCACGGAGCGTGCTGCTATAGGAAAATAATCAACGACGAGCTGGTGGTAGTGCTACAACTATCGTGAAGATGGTTCTCCTGAGGTATTTCATAGCTTGAATACAACAGCAATGATTTTGGCGATGCTAAGAAATTTATATCTATTCAAAAATGACACATACTTTTTATCTGTTTGCTGTTTCGTTACGTTTAATCTTGTGGAAGAGCTTAGCTCCTGTTATCACTTATTTATGATGGCTACAAACATCCTAAAGACTTTTCTTATATTTCCAAAAGTATCCAGTCCGTCCCATTCTGGATTCATTAGTGGATTCAGCTATTTTAGACGTACCCATTGCTGACACAGGTGTTGAACTGCTTGAGCACGCTAACGCCCTGGTGGCGGTTATGAATCTAATCCCTGCAGCAACATTCTAACATCTAATGGAAAGCTACAACCTACGATTTCAGAAGAAACGTAGGATGTGCAGATGTTAGATTCAAAGCGTTACTGAATATAATGCATGTGATGTGTTGCACCATCCGTTTTAGATCGGATTAGAATAGGAATATGTACAGCATATGCATATTCCAACAATGATCCAATCAACCAATCATGTGGCAGCAGCACAAGGCATAAAATCACTTAAATTTTTATAAGTCAAGACCTTCAGTTAACATTCACATCAAACATCAGAATGGGAAAATAATGTGATCTCAGATGCTGGTGCCAGACAGGCTGGTTTGAGTTATTCAATAACTGCTGATCTCCTGGGAATTTCATACACAATGGTCTCTAGAGTTTAGACAAAAAAAAACAAAATATCAAGTGAGCAGCAGTTCTGAAGATCTGAAGCTCTTCTGAAGAGAGATCAGAGGAGAATGGCCACACTGGTTCGAGTTGACAGAAAGGCTGTAACTCGAATACCCACTGTTTATAACCATGGTGAGCTGAAAAGCATCTCAAAATACTCAAACTGTCAAAAAAAAAAATCACATTGCAGTCCAAATCCCGTTAGCCAGACTCACCAAAACTCAAACTAACTTTTTTTTTACTGGACATCAAACATAACTATAAATGGATAAAAACTACAAGGTGTAATGGCAAATTGCTGAGTTATAAGAGGAATACAACGCGTTTTGTTAACAACATTACAATACGTCGTTGTTGATTATTTTCCAAATAACATCACATTTTACTAACATGTTTTATTCACAATCCCAAAAAGTTGTTTTGGACTGGTGTACGTGCTGTTTAAATCCTGTATGCATGGCTTTACTCTCACTGCAGGAACTCCAGAATGGTCTTCGGAGAAGAACATACCAGTATTTATGAGATCCAGCACCGAAGCCCTAAGGAATCTGATCCACACTCAGCTTTAGGCAGTTCTGCACTTAGTAACCAAAATGCCTGAGGGGGCCTGAAGGTTTAGCGGCAGATCAGCACACTGTGCACAACATCCAGCCTCCCTAGCCCTGACACCCTGCCTATTAGAGATGATGAGCATGTCACGAAGCAGACGACTCAATTGTGCAGTTTGGGGCAAGAGTCAGCTGTAGATTTTGCTCCAAGCTCACAGTCAGCGGGTGCACACTGACCTTGCGCAGAAAATAGTCTATATTATCAGTGAGGACAACGATGAGTCTTTCAAACACCTCTAGTTACTTATCTATCCCCCTTTTTGAGGTCTCTTGCTATATTAGAGCCTGGCTTATCAACACTGTAAGTGTAGAACTGGGTGCATGCGGAAGCTTTTTAGTGTAAGGAGATACATCTGGCATCGAAGGACCTCCATCTGAAAAGGCCAGAGAGTCGTAGAGTTAAAGATAAGACGCTCCATTACCAGACTGTTATCAGGAATTGGTGGCTTCAAGTATTTTTCTGTAGCATCAATAAGAACAAGAAAATATCATTACCCTGATGGCTGCTATGGAGCTCAGGTATCACCGACGTGATGGTGTCTTTTTAAGGAACAAGCAGGGAAGTGGCATTTTGATAGTCATGTATTTCCATGGTCATCCTGTAAGCTACATTGTTTGCGAGATTGTAAGCAAAAGAGCTCCTTTTGTTCCCCAGAGCGTCTCCAACGCTGCCTTTCTGTCAATCCTTGAGTACGCTCTTTTGTTCGCACATCCCCTGGGAAAGATAACAATTATGGAAATTGGCCTAATTATGTAGAATATTAGCCTGCCCCAGAAACCCCCCCCCAAAAAAAACAACTAAGTAACTACAGAAAAAAATCGCTTAAGGCTACATTATGTGCTCTGGGGAAAGAGTATGTCAGTCCTATGAGAACAAAACATATGGATGGAAGCTTTGGATGAGGCACCACTGAATCCTTCCAAGCCCATGTTATAAAAACCACCGGCCATAAAAATGGACTTTCAACACATGTCCACCAGGTGCAGCGTGCTCTGATATATGATGGGTTTCTCCATTTACTGCCATTTTGCGGCGCCGAAATGCCGCCCCCAACCCCGCCCCCCGCCCCCCCTTCACTGGCCACCATTTCCTGCCAGTTCCCATGAAGCTGCCACCCCGAAGAAGTATTAACATGCAGGGATTGGAGAAGGGGTTAGTGTCGAGGGTCTTAATAATTGGGGCTGAGATCTTGGCAGGCAGCACTGAGCTGAGCAGATGGGATTAAGAGGAAGTGGAATAAACCATCATTTTTTTTAAGCATTCGGCACTTCCTCCTCCCTTTCAGTTCATAATGTAAATATATATTTAGCTCGCTAAGCTAGCAAGGTGGGTTCCACTCTTCAGTCTCGCCAGGGTTCAAACGGCCGAGGAAGAGGGCTTTAATTACAGTTATATCACAGCGTTCTTGAATTCTTGATTGTGATTGGTCAGAAGGTGTTGATGTTGATGTTAATGCAATTGTTTTAATACATAATATACTAACAGCTATTTCACAAGTGAACACGCCACGTAAAGTGCTGTTAATCAACAAAGAATCATCGATGTTTATGGAACGAGTCTCCAGTGTCAGCTCTTTGGGAACGTTTTCAAAAGTTGGTAACACAACAAAAGGCTGGTGTGGGAATGATGGGACCGATGTTTATAGCTACTGTAGCATAAGTGATAACAAGAACGACCTAGCCTCAGAGATGTTCCATGAAATTTTAATGTAGCTATAAATGGACAAAAAGAATCACAGGTTGTTTTTTTCAGTAATTAAGCACATCTAATAGTTGGCAAGTTGCTGTGGGATGTGCTGTTTTAGGAACCTAATCTTTGGGGTGGTAATGGCATCAAACCACCCCATCGTTCATTATTTTCCTTTAGCTCAACGCATACCTCAACAATAAGAAAACACTCTAATTCCATATGTAAGATTACCATTTTAGTTTCATTTTATATTGAGTGCTTGGATAAGATCTGCTTTCGTTCCTTCCCCATTTTTCATATATTTTTCACTATTCATGACCATAGTATTCAGATACATTAATGTGAAACTCATATGAATTATGACACACACGTTCCATTGATTTTACTCATCTTTTTTTAAGTCTGTAATAGACTCTAGAAATCCTCTTAATCAAGCAGGAAAACAAGCCTTAAAACTTTAGCGTACCTCCACGGCCTTAATGTGTCCAATGAGGAAAGGACTAATGGCGGGACACCGTATGCTACTTTTACTGCCGCCCAGAGAATGGCGAGACTGGAGGACAGAGGATGCGTTTCCAGATAAGGGTCATCTTATAGCCACATTTCACCAGCTTTATGCTTCCCAAGACGGCCATTCAGCGTTCACACATCACTATCTGATGCTGTAATTACACTCACCACATGCGAACAGAGATGCTTTGGCTACTCCTCAATAATTTTCTCGAATGTGAACACATGAGACTGGACTGAAACGCTTCCTGAATTGCAGCCCGGTGTTGAAAGTAGATATTTTCTCGTTATAGTTTTTCCCCCTGTAATGGTTGAGGAGAGTGGAAGAGTGATGGAGTGCGAGAGTTTGCTCTGGTGCCTCAAAGCCTTTTAAAACTTCCTGCGAGAGGTGCGAAATCTACACTGTAAAACCTTTTTCAGCCCATTAAACATCACTCACGGATAGTTCGCTCAACCATTTCTGACAGGTTAGGATATACGCATTGGCACGCAATTAAGAGTTTTTGCCGAAGACAAATAGAGCCATTCTTCATCTCGTCATCTCGGTGAACTTTTCATCTTCAGGAGGAAATCAATTAATGTACTCACTAATACGTGGCCTTAATATTCTGCAAACAAGGAAGCCTAGATATGATGTTTATCTTTATAGTAGCCTTTATTGTTTATTACAATGGATGTTTTCAGTATTTTACAACGTGAATAAAGATATGAAATGAAAAAAATGTAGAAGAAGTAACAGATTAACCTGCTTTGATATATATATATATATTATCTTAACCAGCTTCATGAAGTCGTCACCTGGAATGCTTTTCAGTGAACACGTGTGCCTTGTTAATATGGATTA